>CM029663.1:10128551-10668796 GCA_017311315.1 Dendrocalamus latiflorus
TATCAAAGTTCTATATCGCTTATAGATGCTTGTTTGAAAGGTTTCGACGAGATCTACAACTTTGCAGTTGAGGTGAACTCCAAATTCCAAACGAAAGAAATTTTTTGGCAAAAACAGAAATAAAAAACTTACGGTGCAAATTTAAAGCTAAAGATGGCCGATTTTAAGGGTCTTAGACTAGCACGAGCCGGTCGTTTTTTGGATCGGACTCGTTGTTAGCTTTTCAACGAGTATAAGAACGTTAAAAACGGATACCGTATATAAAAGTTATGCTCGTTTTATTAAAAGTGTCTCAGAACAGAATCCTACTCAGACTCAGGCAGAAGATTATGAAACTTTAGAGGATTATAAGGTGGAAAACATATAACAGACGGTTTTTAATATAAAACGTCTGTGATAACTTCATTACCACAGATAGTTTAAATAAAAATCGTATGTGATATTTGGCAATATCACACTTCACAGACGGTGCTCACCATGAACCGTCTGTGATATTATCTCTTTACAGACGGTTTTTAGCGCTGGCAGCAATATAGATGGTCTCTAAACATAAACCGTCTGTGATTGTATTATGTGATGACATGTCTAATATAGGGTCTGTTCTTTTGGGCTTTTGAAATCGGCTTTTGGCCTCTGCTACAGTACCTAACTTTCAAACGAAATATTTTTTCAAGACAGGGTCTACAAGTTAAACGATCTACACGTTAAAAACCCAACATCTGTACAAGCCAAAATCGCAAGTGAGTATCTGTCTCTCCGTAATCTGTACCGTAAACAATCAAAATTCAAAAATTTCAGTCAAAAGCCATAAGCCGCAGCCGAAAAGAACAGGCTTATAAGCTTTTTTTTTTTTTAGCATTGTAAGGCCATGTATAGCTATCAATTAAGCTCCTAGTGCGGAAATCACATTAGAAAAACACAAAGGCTCAAGTTTGGGTGCGCGAGGTTAAGTTTTCAAGAGAAAACACACCTCGTAAGGTTGTCTCCTAGTACTGATGGCATCATTCTCGTTAAACACCGGTATTACTTTAAGATCGAGTAGAGAGAGAACGGTCTCGCGAAGCTGCTTCCCGAAACTTGGATGCAGAAAGTCACGGTCCGTCACAAGAAGTTGAGATGACGTCACATCAAGCTGCAATAAAATAGGCTTCCTGTCAGAAATGCTAACATGAAAATATTCGACTCCTGACATACAAAAATTCATCAGAGCCATAAACGCACTTGGCTAAATAATGTATCATAGATCGCCATTAAGCCACTCTGACCAACGGCAGCACAGGCCTTCCCATCCGGGTCCATCTGTGGATTCTGCAGATCAGCGAAGCTGCAAGCAAGGAGAATTATCAGCAAGCAATGCCATGAAAAATACAAAGTAACCACCGGCAAACTGTTCTGAGCCAAACAACTCTGTGCAACCTGCTATTGATAAGCTTCCGGTATTTGAGCCTCTGCTTCCCGACGCCAACAGCACCCGAGGTGACCAAAATCACTTCGTACCCCTGACAATTTAGTTGCTTCAACTGAAGATTGAAGCATTTTACCGGTTAAGTGGGGCAGTGATAACTACAAGTTTCCTTTGTGAAAGCTCATAAGTTTTGAGAGATTTTGCCTGCTCACACAGAGCCCCGAGCCTGCCCATAGCCAATCGGCCGTTTTGCCCGGTGACAACAGCGGTGCCCACCTGTTGCAGGAAATAGTGAGTAGACCGGTGACATAACGACAATTTGCTTCGCAATTTATTTTTAACTCTTAACAAAAGGCGAATCAAAGGTGACAGCGTGCTATCATGATGAGTTGACGATTCTCCTAAAAATGCCTGAAAAATCTGCATATGTTTTTTTTAGTATCGCGTTCCACATATCATGTATCATAAGATGTTATAATTTTAACACGTAAATAGTTTAGCAGTGTGTGTTCGAGTACTCGTGATAGTCGAGCACTCGCGTAGAAGTCGGACATTGCCGAGGAAAGTCGAAAGTTGAATCACTGTAAAAAGCAGTCTTAGCCGTAGTTGTATGTATGATCGTAAGACTATATGTGATCAACAATTTGCGTGTTTGATCGTAAGACTATATTCCTAGCATGGTCGTAAATGGTTATAGGCATGAGTCATACGGATCATGAAGAGATTCCTGAAGGTATCAGAAAAGGCCAAGTTAGTAGTTAGTGGATGCGTGAAGATCATGTGTTTGCTTAAGGTTTATTTAACGTATATAATTTGTTAAACAGTAGGAATTACGAGTAAATAATAGAGAGAAGAAAAAAAGTCATATGGTACCGCAAAAGTAAGTCTCCTGTGTTTGTTCGCCTTATCTACTTGTGTGCATGTATCGTCCTATGAGAGAGTAATGTGTTCTCTCATGACGAGTAGATTATCAGAGCTAGTGAATTCAGTTCCAATATAAACAACCATAGATTGAAAATACTGAAGTTCACAAAAATCGCTCACACCTCCCGAAAAAAACGTATCGTTGCAGTTTGCAAACCGAAAACACCTGGTTGGGAAAATAATGGGGCCATTTTTTTCGTTCTTCTTCGCCATAAACCAGTATGACACAGCATGTCACCGGATCGAAATTATTGAGAAAGCGATCGAGTGAAACACCAGCGATCGATGCACATAACGCATCACCTTGACGATGATGCGCCTCACGTCCTTGACGAAGCTCCGGGTGTAGTCGGTGTTCTCCATGTCCGCCGCCGCCCCCGCTCCTCCGATCCCTCCTCTCCCCATTCCCGGTGCGGCGGACGGGATGCGAGACTGACTATGGCCTGTGCGAGTGCGAGTGGTGGAACAGAACGCGGTGGAGCCGTACGTCGGTACGTGGGATGCCAAAGCGGGGGTCCCTGCTTTTAAAGGCCGCGTCGCGTTCGCGTCCGCGGCCACGGAAGCATAGTACGTGTGCGGTGAGATCCGGCGCCTAGGTCGTGTGCGGCGGCCGTCGCCTGACCGCCTTGGAATATTTACCACGTGTGGCTCCGCTTGTGGATTAAAAAGCTGCTACCAAAAATAATCATGGAGCTACATATGATTGCACGGAGTGAATGTAGGGGAAGCAGTTTCCACTTCGAGTTGTCTCTTACAGGTGTCTCTTGAAAGAGCTGTGACGGCTTATGATTTCTGTAAAAAAAAATAAATATGATAATTTCTTTCCTGTTATTTTAAAACGTTTTATTAAAATAGTATTTTCGAAATGACTTTTGATAGATCAAAGATCACTCAAACTAGACCAAAGGAAACACAAAATAGAGCTGTGTTTTATTTGTAGAAACGCATAAGAGGATAGTTGTTGCAACGTTATTATATTCCTTTTGTAGACTTCATAGCTTTTGCATGTATCTGAGTTGTTACTCTGTGTGTATTAATTAGATGTTACTCAGTATGCACTCCCATATATAGTTCCATATCTATATGTTGCGTTTAGCTGAGCTAGCACCGATCAACGCAATGAATGTTGAGTCGGAATGCGGTGACATATTTCCTCCGATGAATTATTATAGCCTTTTACTACCTGTAATTCAAGTAGCGGTAGCTGACTTATCATAGTGACATATCAATAATTCATATTGAGTTGGCATTTAGTGCACTGCGTGTAATCAAGGAAAGCTTAAGAGACGTGCAACATTTGTGCACAACCTTCTATTTTGTTTTCTTCTGCTGCGAGCACCGCACTGCCACAAAGCACTTCCTAACCTTCGAGAAAGGCTCCACGCATGCGTACGCTTTTCAATTCCGGCGAAGTGCGACAAACAAACGAATGAACGGACAAACTCACAGCGATCAACGGCCCAACGCACCCGTGATCTTTGATGCTGCTAGACTGCTGCTCCATGGTGCAACATGATCCTGCGACACTTGTGGTTTAATAGATGAAAGGTTCGACGTCTCAACGAACAGCGTCTGGGTGGTGTAGTTGGTTATCACGCTAGTCTCACACACTAGAGGTCCCCAGTTCGAACCTGGGCTCAGACAGGTATTTGGTTTTTGTTTTTTTAGTACAGATGCAGCATGTAGAATCTCCATATTCACAGCATACTAGTACGACCGCGGGTTGTAACGGGATAAAACAAGGTCAATACACAACAGAGACAAAGACAGATTTAGCATTGTTTTATATTGTATTTATAAAACTAACCGTATGCGTAACATATTTATTTATAAAAATGCTATTTCTGTCGTTCAGGGAGTGGGTGGCAGCGCCCGCACCGAATCATCCATTTCTTAAACGCAATTAAGCTAATGTGGGCATACACAAGTGACTGGCACTAATGTACGCTGTTCCCTGGGCTCCTAAATTTCTCCGTCCCAGAGCTCCTCTTGGGTCTTGTAAACGCTCTGTGGATTAACAATGAAGTTGCCCCTGAGCAGCCTAACCTGAAGATCACAAAACAAGAAACGTCAGAAATAGCTGGTGCCCTGTGCTCACGCTGTGCTATGAGAAGGTCCTGCAGACAATTGGAGCAAAATGAGTGCGAACTAATAATGAACTACTTGATTAATGGAAAACAATAAATCTAGAAATGTATGCTATGCAGTAACCTCCACTCCGAATGTAACACCTGGAAAATGCATGTTGTAGTTCTCTGATGATTAACAATGCTATCACTAACAGGGGCCAGAAGGACTTCATCGGCCGGTATCTATCTTATGGATCTATTAGGAACCTGAAGCTGTTTCAAACAACAGCCAAAGAGACACAAAATTGCCTAGGTAAGGTCATGCAGCAGGCGATAGCCACCACTGGACGGTGAAGCGATAGTTTGGTTCCTACCAAAAAATTGCCGGCCACCGGCATGAATGTGTACCACTAATGCTGCATGCTCCCCCCCCCCCCCCCCTCCCCTCCCAGTGACAGTGAACTAACAGTAGTTCATCTAGGCTAGGTGGTTGGGTGCCACAGCATATAGTAACATAAAGTCGAACATGAATAAGCAGTTTCTCATGTCATGTTATATTGAATCCTAAGTTCCTAACACATCTGATGAGAAATAACATTCACAAAAACCAACACAATCTTCAAAGATCAAAAGGAAGTACATAACCATTTTTCAGATCTTATAATGAGTAACCTTGAAATGCACATGTGTGTGATGCTATGAACTATATTATTGCTGCTTATTATTGCTCGTGTATTTCTCTGAACACGCATGGTTAAGGGAGAAAAGAACAAGTCCTTATGATTATCCTAGCACTGGTGTTCCAAGCCAAGTAGAACCTACGAAAAGGATATAAACCTTAAACACCACAACTGCTACTTAATTACAGCAATTTAGCATGCTCCAAGGAAAACAAATGACGTCTTTGGAGAGCACCACACATGCATTTGTTTGTCAGGGTAAAGGTCATCATATGAAATTTAAAAAGAACATTTTGTGATTTAATTTTGGAACATCAGTTTATTCTATATAGATTTCTAATTATTGTCGCCAAATATCAATGTAATTTTATCCCAATCATATAAAAGGCTCCTGTCTGCTAGGAAAAGTCCACTGAGACACAGCACAGCCAAAAGCATAGACAGTAAATGTTGGTGGTCAATGTAAGTTGCATAACTTACCTGCTTAATCTCAGAGAACTTTGCAAGCAAATCGTCTGGAATAGACCAGTCATAAACATCATTGTTCTGTTTTATCCTTTCTTCACTCACACTCTTTGGGAGTACACTGTGACCCATCTGAAGGTTCCAGCGCAGTGCCACTTGTGCAGGAGTTTTGCCAAGCTTCTCTGCAATTGAGATGATGATGGGTTCTTTAAGGACATTACTGTTCATCCAAGTTGAGCCAGGTGAACCGAGTGGTGAGTATGCCTGAAAAATGCAGATGTAAAGTCATATGCACAAGCACCAGGTTTTTTTTTTAAAAAAAAAAGCACAAAAACCACTAGCCAACCCCTTGACTGATAGAAAAAATATAGTTAAATGTATTGCGCACTTACAGAAAGATGAACACCAGTTGACTGGCAAAAGCTGTGGAGCTTAGTTTGCTGCCAACCAGGATGGCACTCCACCTGGTCAACAGCCGGAGGCACACGAGCTACAGCAAGCAAGTCAGCCAATTTCTTCGATGAGAAGTTACTCACACCAATTGCCCGAGCTTTGCCAGCATCATGTAACTTCTCCATTGCTCCCCATGTAGCTGGGATGTCAGGTGGTATATAGTTTTCAGGGTTACTAGTGCTGGTTCCCTTCTTGACTCTAAATGGCCAATGGATCTATAAAAATGTATGTGATTGAAAGTTTTAATTGACATTATTGGATAACAGCATGCAAAAACATTTCCACAAGCGAGCATCTAACTTAAATGTTAGCCAGAGGTATCCCCCTGTCTTATGTGAAGAGAAAACTTCAATTCAATATCACAAATTTGTGCAGAACAATAAAATCAAATCATCAGACATATATAATCTTTTCTATAATGCACTCAAGACGACAAAATAAACCCCAGAAGTAACCTTAGAACAACAAATCAAGTCCACCAGAAGTCAAGAAAACAATGTCAATCAGTAGCAAAATAAGATGAAGAAACATCCATAGATTTAATAGGGCTAATTGAATATTATTTTATTGATTATGGTAGCAGGACAGGACTCAAGGAATAGCTTCCCACATATCCAATGGATGATAGAGGAAACCACATTTCCAGTCTCCTCATCACAAAATCTGAATAGAATCATCATGCAATGGGCTAGCACGTATAACACAGACTGTTGAATGTTGATTATTCACAGAAACTTTGGAGGGTATTTATCAGTCTGTATCAATGTTCATTGATTGAGGAGGATACTTATTATTTTTTTAAACAATGAATGGAAATATGGAATATCTAAAACTAAAGTAGCTACTTGTTGTAAATTGATGCCAATGGTCATGAAGCAAGACATTGATAACAGAGAGACCATAATCTAGCAAATGATGTATTGAACTAGGATTCTTAAAGGAGGATGCGTACAAGGTAAAGATCCAAGTACTCAAGCTGCAAGTCATTCAGGGTTTCGTCAAGTCCCTCAGGCACATCTTCTGGGGCATGATGACTGCACCTGAAAAACATGCTCGTCAACAGAAATCAGTTGGACATAACGGATTAAAAGCTCCAAACAGGCATCTAGGTAGTCAAATCGAATTGCAAAGACATAAATACAAGGGTATCACCAGAAGTTTGGGCTTACGATAGCTTCGAGGTGATAAACAGATCTTCACGCTTGACTACACCCTCTTCAAATAGCTTCTGCAGAGCCAAACCCACCTAGAGAAACAAAAAAATAAATATTATGTTTTTTCTTAATTATTATGGAACTTGAACTGAGGCAGCATTGGACATAAAGCATGTATTAACGTAAGAAGGGTAAATGCTACTTTAGAGTTTTGATTGCCATCTCAATTTGGTCCGTGTGCTTCAAAGTAGTCCAAATTGGTCCTTTTACTTTCTTAAGCAGTTCACTGTTAGCCTAGCCCACACGTTAAAATGGATGGACAGAAAGCAAGTTCCCACATGAATGGAGATGGGACAGAGGGCATGTAATACTTAGATGTCATGCTCCCCTCTTCTGTTACTTCTTCTCTTGTTAATGTGCTAGAGAGTGTGTTCGTATTTGAAGGAAACAAGTGCGAAGTTTATACACGAATTTTAGGATCATATAGAAGGTTATGCATGAGGGATTCAAAGCTCCAGATAAACTGACAAACCAAGGTACCTCCTTTTCGTTGTTGTAAACTCTGGCACAATCGATGTGCCGGTACCCCGCCTGCACAAAAACAATCATACATTGGTTCGCCGAAATTCTCAAAGAAAACACCCAGCCAAGCAAGATTGGAGAGAGTTAAAAAAATAACGAAGGCAAGGAGGTGAGAGAAGAGGATGGCGGGAGGGGGGGGGGCGCAGGAGACATTGTGTTGGGGACCTTGATGGCGGCGTAGACGGCCTCGCCGACGACACCGGGGTGGGACTGCCAGGTGCCGAGCCCCACCGAGGGGATCTTGGCGCCAGTGTTGAGCACGAAGTGCGTTGCCATCTCCGCCTCTCGACTCCCCCCACTCCCTCGCAGGCTCACACACAAGACACACGGCACGGGAACGACCGGAGGCGGCGAGGAGCGAGTGGTGCGTCCGTGCGTGCTGCTTTATAGGCCACGGGAGCGGTCGGCGAGGCTGGCTCGGCTCGGCACGGCCACGGCTGGTTCGTCCGCGGTAACAGTTGCCCCGTTCATTCCGGTTATTTCCAGCGGTTTCTTATTTTCGGCTATTATTTTTTAGCTAAAATTATATTGTAATAGCTATTAATTTTTTTAAAATTATTTAATTAACAATATAAAAAATAAAAAAATAGTGTTATATTTCAATTAAAAAGCCAACATATTTATTTCAACTTCTAATTTCTGAAAAGTTGAAGCCGGAATAAATAGGGCCTTAGTAGGCTAGTGCTATGTGCGCAGGTGGCCGGATGAGCCAATCACTAGAGCGGTCTGTGCTCATGAAAAGGACCATCCGTTAGCACCAAATTAGTAAGGTGCTCGTGCGTTGCAACGGAGTATCAAAAGATAATGATATATCATCAAACGTGATCTAAAACCATACTATAAACATCATTTTTTATGAAATTGTGCAATATGGGGGAGTACGAAGATGCTGCGGCAGGGTCTCCTATTTGTGCCCCTCTACCATGTCAATCTAGCCAAATGGCTATGTGTTACAACGAAAAACCAAACTTTTCACTAAAAATGTTGTTTCTTGCTCAAGGGAATAGTAGTCTGCTGCATCCTGACTACGTCCACAAAAACACATGCAAGAAAGAAGTATATTTTTACAGATTGCGTGTATATGGTAGCTTTTGCATTCTCAAGCTCTAAACACGTATCAATTAAGCTTATATTTGTGAGCCGTAGGAAATGTCTATCAAGGTGATAGCTTGATTTCGTCTTTAAAAAAAAAGTGATAGCTTGATGTTATAATACTATAGTAAAAAATAGTAGAACAATACATATGGAAGAAGCTAGGAGTTGCCTCCCAAGTTCAGATCAATGTTGTAGGAGCATATTACTCTTTCTACGAAACATACATCAGTCTATGTAATTTGCAATATGCCAATATTCCAACTTATCATCTGAAATCAATTATTGACATGAACTTACTGTAAGCTAGTCTAGGTTTGCAAAAAAAAATCACGTTCATATCTTTTAGAATGTCCAAACTTTTAACCTTTATACCTTCCACTGTATATAAGAACATAATTTATCAGGTCATTCATATGCAACCCACAAGGTATCGATCAGTGCAGATTTCATAAAAACAGAAGGGAAGCACCAAGACATTGAGGAAAAACACAATAAAAGATAAATTTTATAATCATGTCCATGACACACTGGTTGTTACTCCCTTCCTGGAGTCCTTGTCACCTGGCCTCCTAGCTATAGCATATGCTTCAATTTCAGGGAGCAGCTTATGCTATCTTTTCTCCTGCATGGATTGAACAAACAAAGAAAAGAAATAGCAAGCTAGAATTTGCACATTAAAGATGACTTTCAATATAATTAGAGAAATGAAAAGCATCTTCTCGACATTTCATCAGCCATAAGTGTCTTGTTCTTACCTTCATTAGCAACACATATAATAAAAGTTGACTTTCAACTTGAGTATAAACCATGGCTCATCACACCTGGTCTTCTGCTGAAGTGAGCACCCATGGTTCATCCTCACATTGACTCGTCGCATTGCAGAGCTTACTCCTTAGTCCTTTACCATTGCTGCATGCACCGCTGTAAAGCTACGGCATAAGCTGCCGCCAGCACCTAACAACAATACTGACCTACCCCTCTGTTGAGCCGCCATGCTAGCTTGCACTCTGCTCCATGCCTCTGAATCTGCACGAGTGCCTAGATGCTGCCTCGATTCCAAGACCACCTCCACTCGCTAGGAGCCCAGGAAGCTACCGCCATGTGACATGGACGCATTCTATGGTTTGGCTGGCATCCAATTGAGTCTTCTTGAACATCCTATTACCTGCTCGCCTGCCCACTGGCTAACTAGAGCTCCCTGCATGCCTTTCAATTTCACTGGCAGTGGCACTTGTGCACCACAAGTCCACAGTTGCATTTGGATCCACAGGTGATGGAGGATGAGAGGAGGAAGTGGTTTGTGGTTGGGTATTTGTGGGAGGGGTCATAGAAAAGGCAGTTGCAGACATCAAACTTGCAGTTGGGTCAAGGGGATTGTGGCCTGCGGGCATGCATGGGACCAGATGAGGGATCGATACGGGCTCACGTGTCGACGCACGAGGAGAAGAGAAGAGCGAGGGTGAAGGACGAAACTCCGTCACTGACATCATGGATTACTCATCGGCGCGTGGATCAGAGAAGGGTATAAGGGTGAATGGACAAATTCCTCTTTTATAGTAGTTGAGAAAAGCGTTTGCACCTTCATGCTCTCCTCGACGTTTGATAGGAATAAAAAAGTTGGCACTCTAAGAGGCCATTCCAACCGGCTTTACCTTCTAATAGAAGTCACTTGGAATATATCCGTTTCTTAATTTCAATTTTGTTTAGCTTTTTGTTTCTTTTTGGTTTTTTTGTCTTTTTCCCCTTATTCATTTTTATTGTTCATGGAGATATAACAATATTTTTTTCTTTTTTCTCTTTTTCTTTATTTTCTTTAATTCAATGATTCGGAAAAAGTTAACAGTCACTACAATGCAATTTTAGACAAAAAAATCAATAGCCACAACCATAAGCCGATTGAATTGGACCGGCTACCGGTTGATTGGCTGCTACAAACCTACAATGTATCTTACATATACTTCATCACAATGCATGATACTCAGCTATATGTTTCTCACCCTTTTTGTCTATTTAAGGCTATGTTACTTTGGGTTATGGTTGATGGTTTTTGGCTATGACTGATAACATTTATTTGTGCTTTTCGAGACGGCAGTGGACGATGGAGATACCGACGTGAACGGCGCATATGTTTTCAAACTCGAGAAATCATTTAAAAATCTGTTTTAAGAAATTATCCTATTTATTTTAACTTTTAAAGGAACCAAAAGCAAACCCCAAAAGTCACAAATGTTTCGCGCCATTTGTGCAGGGCCGGCCAGGATCAAAATTATTACCTACCCTTGGCCGCTTGTGCCGCTTTTCCGCATTCGGTTGGCATCTCCGGCCTGAAGAAGAAAGTGGATACCTTTTTTTGTCGACATCGTACATCATATTTGCTAGCTAGACCCGTAATCTTTGACCATGCAATGCAAGATACCGAAATCTGCCTATTTCGAGTGAAGCAGTGGCTAGTGACCGGTCGAATCGTGACAGATGAACTGCGATGCATCCATGCCGCGACCTCGGACCGAGCCGAGGCTAACATCAAACCACGTCGATGGTAGGGTGCTCAAAATAGTTTTTTTAAAGTGATTTATAGCTAAAAAGCACTGTAACTAGTTGAAATTGTATTGCAGTTGACAGTAGCTTATTTAGCATAATTAAATTTAAAAAATTTTAAAAATAGAAAAAACAGGTTAGGCTATCACGAACAATACAAACGAATACGGAAAAAATAAGAACCGATAAAAAAGCTCAAAAACACCAAAAACTAAAAAAACGAAATTATTAAATAGTAAAAAATAAACCACAAACCAAAAAATACTCAGGCTTTTTGAGCGGAACCTTAACTACGGGACCAGGAAAGCGAGCTGCACTGCGCTAGCTACTAGACAGGATTGCAATTTGCAAGTATACAGGCCATCAGAAGCGTAAGCAGTGACGCGATAAAAACAGGTAAAATTTCCTCCTCGCCCTCCATTTGAAACGATGCCAATGTCCAAACAGTGTCTTTTCTGTCCAATTGTCATGTCCTTCCGGGCTCTCCAGAGTCCCAGGTGACTTGGGCTCAAAAGCGGCCACATAGCAGCGCACCAAGTGCTGTCGCCGACCTCTTCTGGCTTTGCCCAACTTTGGTATATGCCATCTGCCAAACAAAAGCACGCAAAGTTGCAAACGGCAACGCAGCATTTGATGCGCAGGACGGTTCGAGCAAGAGCAGCACCTGTGCTCGACAGTGCAGCTTTCGGCATCTGATGCCGCCCACCCGTTCGGCTTATTGTTTTATGTCTTAGATTTATTTAAATAAATAAATATAACGGTTTTTTCACTGACTTTTTTAAGCTACTTATCATGATAACATTTTCGAAGCGGTTTATCGATATTTAATTTATTCATATAAACACTCGTATTAGAATCAAAAACCATCAACCACAATCATAAACATCAGTCATAGTAAAAAAAGAACACACTTGACCTGACCTGATCAGGAAACCCGGCGGAGCGGGTCATCTGGGACGGGCCAGTCGAGCCGCCGGGGAGTCGATAGTGGAGTGGAGACGTCCGGCACGCCCAGCGTACAGGGTTGTCAAGCAGGCTCGTTGGAATTGCGGGTTAGGTTGGGCTCCGCTAGGCCAACGTTGTGCTTGCGAGTAGTGTCTCCGGATTGGCAGGCATGCCCGGCCTTCCGAAGGTGCTGTACCAAGCCCACCGCCTAGGACCAACGAAACCCATGGCCGGAGAAAGATGTGGGCATCTCCAATGGGTCTATAGCAGCTATCTACAAGAGAGTCCATGTCATCAACTGTCCTACGTGGAAGATATTAAATGAAGAAAGAGAACGCAGCTCTCTACAGCTCTAGAGATAGTCTATAGCGCCAAACGAGGCAGCCTCCATAAATTCTGTGTGTGCATGTAAGCATCAAATAGCTATCCTTATAGATAGTTCTTTAGAATGCTAACTTTAGTGTGTACTATATAGATGATGTGGAAGTCTTATAGTTAGTTGCTAGCTATAACCATTGGAGATGCCCTAAGACTCTTCTCGTCTCAAAAGGAGAGAGGAGAGAGCACTTTTAACTTCTGTGGGCTCCCAAGTCCCAACGATGGTGGTGCTGGTTCATCCCCCTTAACCTTTCGCGTCATCTGTTGACCGTTTTTGTCAGTTTAATAGAAAAACACCTCCATTAAATGTTTAACATGACCGGCTATAGCATAATTTTATACCCAAAAGATTATGTTTACCTTTTGTCCGCCCCAGTGATGGATGGTTATGAAAGTTGAAACATCCTTGTTATTTTGCCACAGACGGACTTATGATGTTATCAGCATAAGCTCTAAGTTCCCATGATTTCGCATAAACATCACCTCCCTAGATACATTTGATGAGTTAAAGCCATTTTTGGCACGTTTTGGTATGGTATTTACAAAAATAGTCGTATACACATCATATTGGAAAAAAATGTCGTTTATGCCGTTTGGTGGACGGCAGCAGCGCGGAGCAGACGATGTATGGCACCTATCACCCCATGAGCAGACAGTAAGCGCCTGCCGCCCGCCCACGAGACGACAGGTGATTAAGCCGGCTAATTAACTGGCTTAATTACCTGCCTAATTTATAATTTATAGTTTTTTAAATTTGTAAATATACCAAATGAGTTCAAAAAATTATGAAAATTTTTGTGGTGCTTCCTAAGGTATCGTGGTATATTGTGTAATTGTTTTGGAATTTTTTAAGACCATTTACTACCTCTAAAAATTCCTAGAACGATGCATAATTAACTAGACGATTAATCAGTTATACGTCACTCTAAGAATTGTTAGAGATATCAAATGATCGTGAAAAATTACATAATTTTTTGTGAAGCTTCCGTATATAGTGTGCTATGTTGTGTAATTTTTACGTAATTTTTTGTACTACTTTGCTACCTCTAAAAATTATTTAAGCGGCACATAATTAAATAAGTAATTAAGAATTAACTAATGGCTGGGTCTAATGATGTGCCGTCCGGCCACTGTATGCAAGGCCTGGCCTTCTGTACAGTAGCCAGGCGGCAGGTCATTATGCCTGGCTATTAGTGCTTAATTATTAGATTTAATTACGTGCCACTTAAATATTTTTTTATAGATAGTAAAGTGGTGTAAAAAATTACACAAAGTAGCACATTATATACAAAAGTTCCACAAAAAATTTCATAATTTTTCAAGATTATTTGCTACCTCTAAAAATTCTTAGATCAGTGTATAACTGCTTAATCGTCTAGTTAATTATTCGTCGTTCCAAGAATTTTTAGAGGTAACAAATGGCCTCAAGAAATTGCAAAACAACTGTACAATATACCACGATGCCTCAGGAAGCTTCACAAAAAATGTCACAATTTTTTGAGCTAATTTGCTATATTTACAAATTTAAAAAAATTATAAATTACAAATTAGGCTGGTAATTAGCCGGTTTAATCATCTGCCGCCCCATGGGCGAGCGCCTGCAGTCTGCTCACGGGGTAATAGGTGCCACGCGTAGACTGCTCCGCGCTGCCACCCGTCCACCGGACGGTATAAACGATATTTTTATCAACACAATATGTATACGACTATTTTTATAAATATGGTGCTAAAACGTGCTAAAAATGGCTTTGACTCTACATTTGATTGCTGTTAATCTCGAAAGAGAAGTTTTGTCGCCGCTGCGGCGCGGCAGGGCAGGGGTCGTTTCCAAGAACGCGCCGCCTCTCTCCATCGATCGCAAAAGTCTCCCCTCCTCGCTTTGAAAAATCCCAAAAGACTTCAACTCCCAGCACCGAAGGCAAAACCACCACCAACTTTTCGTCGCTCATTCGCGCACGCCGCCCACCACCGGGACGAGACCCGCCCGCCTGCGCTTACGCCTAATCCGCCCCGCCCGCATGGCCGCCGGTCGCCGAAGCGGCGTCTGAGTAGGCGGTGGTCGGAGCCAGGCCGGCGAGATGGGGGAGCCGGCCGGCAGCCCCGGGACGTGGAGCGGCCTGTCGCTGCGGGTGGGCCAGTTCGCCTTCGCCGCCGGGTCCATCTGCGTCATGACCTCCGCGCTCGGCTTCGCCAACTACACCGCCTTCTGGTACCACCCCCTCCTCCTAACGCCCGAATCTGCGCCTTATCTATCGCCGATTACCAATAGCCGTCGATAACCGCGTGCTCAGTTTACCACCACGGCACCACCTATATGCTTTGTTGCTATGAACTTGAACGCGCTTTACGGCGTATCGCGTGCTTACTGCTTAGGTAGTGCGATTACGAATCATACTAAGCAGAGCCATTGGGTGTGACATCTTGTACAGTTAAACAGTATGATACAATAGCTGGGTATCTGTTCTGTGGCATTCTTTCGAAACGGGAGCTGGATGTGGCATGATCCTGCCTGATTACTTCCGTTGTTTTCATTGAGTCGTTCGCCGTTGTACTTGGGTGTGGAACTATGCGGCAATTAGGTTCCCTTTGGACATGCTCGTCTGATTTGTGTAATTCATTCCCAAAATGCTTCATTGGGTGATGCAAGTCTGTGCGTTTCGGAAAATTTAAGTAATATAGGATCTGAATAGCCATTCCTGCAAATTGATCAGCAGCAAAACCGATTCTGTGATTTGAGGCTACAGGTTGAACTTTGAAGCACTAGGAGAGAACAATTTTGATGGAAGTACATCTTCTGGAACTTACATGTGTATATATCCCGTCGGTGGGAACAGTGAGTCACTAGACCCTACTTCAATCATTCTTTTAAGGAAAAAAATCCAAATTGTTTATCTGTTAAGTATAACAAGGCATATGGGTAGTACATTAGAACTAGTATGTTGTTTTGTGTTTTGTGTCTCATAGCTAACAGCCTTTGATTTTTTTTAGAGCAAGTCGAGCGTTAAACTTTTTTGATCATGGCAAAGAGGGTTACAATCCTTGGATACAACTGACGCAGTCTATAATATGCGTTGTAGAAAAATTATAAAATTTACATGGTACAAAAGACCTAGTCTATAATGTACATTGCTCCAGCCTAGGCCGTGGGCTAATTCTGGGTCCGTCCCTGCTACGAACAGCAATAAAAGAGAATTCTTCAAAGCCTTTACTCACTCCTTCGATGTCACTCAAAATAGCAGAAATTACTGATCTTCCAGAGTGACGTCGGGCCCACAAATTCAGCAATACTTGTGACTCCGTCTCCAAGATAACTCTTGTGAGCCCCTTCCCTCTAGCAAGGGATGGGCCGTCTCTGCATGCCATCGCCTCAGCATTTGATTTGATGAGTGCTTTCATCTGTACTAAGGTTGGATATTGGTGATAAGATTGATGCATACACTTTGTGGAAGGGTATCGATCAGGGATGTGCATTTGTGTATGTGTGTGCTTATAAAAACATCTGTCTATGCAACAACCTGTGCCCAAGTAGTGAAAAATTTATCAACCTTTTTGGGATTAGGGCTGTAGCCTTCATAGGGCATACAGCACGATTTCCATTTTTGTAACAAGTTTTTTTGAACTCAAATTTCAGCTACTTGATAGTGTCATGGTTTCCAATTGGTCGATCAATTTTATTCAACTCTCAAATTTCAGCTACTTGATTGCGTCAATGGGACTACAAGCACTCTGGAGCTTGGGACTTGCCTGTCTTGATGGCTATGCCTTGAAATTGAAAAAGGATCTCCACAATGCTGTTCTCATGAGCCTATTTGTTGTTGGCGATTGGGTAATTCCTTAACTGTTTATCAGATTTTTGCATGCTATACTTTTTTGCACTTCATTTGTTCCCAGTCATCCTAAGTGACCATATACTGAAACCAAATAAAAAACCTTCTTAGTTTCTCGAAGTTCTTTGGCATTTTTACGGAAGTATAGATCTTACATTGGGATCTCATATTCCTGCAGTATTTCGAAACATGTTAAGCATCTCTGAATCATTTTGTTTTGGTTTGTGTGATCACATCATATGTTAAGAGACAGCAAATTAGTCAACTTCTGTTGGAATATTGCAGACTAGCGAAATTTCACTGTATCCCAGTCGTGTCTTACAGATAGCATTATATGTTGCTGAAGGTGAGTCTTGTTTTCTTAGTTTCAATTAATACTTTCTGGTGGCATCCAAATGATCAAAACCAATTTGAGGCAGACCTGAAAAATAAAGTTAAGTGCTTGAAATATTTTCATGAATTGCAATTCATTTGCATGAGTTTATGCGCTAGTTTCATTATGACCCTAGGATCAGACCCATCCAATCACACAAGTCTATGAAAACATGTTGTGCATCTGGTATTTGAACTTTTTGAAATGTTCCTTCTGCAGTACTGAGTCAATCATTCTGTATGATGCAGGTAACAGCAATTCTGTCGTTCGCTGCTGTATGCTCAGCAGGAGGTGTAGTTGTTCTTTTCGATAGGGATTTGTACTTCTGCAGAAGGGATCCGCAACTCCCTTGTGGGACATTT
The DNA here is from genome assembly GCA_017311315.1 of Dendrocalamus latiflorus. Classification (NCBI taxonomy): domain Eukaryota; kingdom Viridiplantae; phylum Streptophyta; class Magnoliopsida; order Poales; family Poaceae; genus Dendrocalamus; species Dendrocalamus latiflorus. Next base: position 10,145,802 of record CM029663.1, read on the forward strand.
GAACTCGCCACAGCATTTGCTTTTGTTTCTTGGGCGTTTAGTGCTACATCTGCCCTTGTAATGTTTTGGCTCCTCGCTTCATTGTGAATAGCTTTCTACAAGCTTTGTTCGTAGTGTTTGTTTGATCCCCTCTGTTTGTATACGACCTGATTTTCCAAGCAGACCACACAACAAAATGACTGAAATTTCAGAGATCTGCAAGCTCCATGCACTCTTCTGTCTGCCAGCATTTCATCTAATTGAACATGTGCAGGGGATTTTGCACCACATGCTCGACCATATGCCTTATTTCACGCTTCGAACGAGCAAGTCTTCCTCTCGGCATTTTTTGGGCGAAACATAACAACGCTCCTAATATGAAGGTCTTGCTGTTGATTAGCTCCCTAACTTTAAGCTAGTTTCCAGCTCATTTTATCTATTGAAACTTGCAGAAATGACACATTGGGTGTTAAAACTTTGATCCAGGAGAAAATGTACACATCGCAAATAAATTGATAGAATATAGGAGAATTTCTGAATTTCTCTATTCTCTTCCTTGCTCCCTTTTTTCTTGCTTTTCCTTACTTTTCTTATAAAACTAGCTACAAAACTTCTTAATATATAGACTAATAATCTCCTACTCGTATTTGTATTCAGACTTCAAGTTGAACACAACTTTAATTTGAGTTATACTCGAAGACGGATTCTACTATGTTTAGGACTTGAAGTCAAGATTATTTTAAATATTGGCAACCTCATAAGTAGGTTCAACCCATTTTGCCTAAGTAATTTCACCGGACAGCGATCGGTAGCTGAATAGTGGGCAGCGGCCAAGCACGCAAGTACTTCGAGAGAGAGAGGGAGTATACATCTACTCTTATCAGGCATTGCAAGTCTCCGGGTAATTTAAGAAGATAAACATGCTGAGGTAGGTTAAACTGCTCTTATCTAAAGAATCCAAGGACAAGGACTTGCAACCGAAAGAGATGTAATTTCAATTCTCTGCAAACACCAGTCGACATGATCTGAAGTCGTCTTGGTAATTATACCATGATAGGTATTTTTTCTATCCCAACAAAAAAATGAAGAATAAAAAATTTATGCAGCCGCATTTGACATTCATACTCTCCAGGTCCCAAGGGTGGACCAGGGTGCAATGGACACCCGATCCAAATCAGATCTTCCACAGCATCAGCCCATATCTACAGTAGCATGCACTAGCTATCCAATGACCAGTGACCCTGGCTCACCAAGTACAGCCAAGCCGAAGAACTTGCATACGAGGAGACGAAGAAGTTGCAGCAGCCGGATGCTAGTGGCGAACGACGACAGGAGAGGGCGGCCCAAGGTGGAGGCCCTCGAGCTATTGAGCGCAGGCACGCGACAAGGAGCTGTGGCCTATGGCCAACACCGGAAGGTCAAGGTGATCCCCAATTCCCCATTTGACCATTCACTAAATCCTGATATCCTATTTAGCTATTCCCGTATTAGTGATGGAGGCTAGATTGGAAATCCTTAACCTCCATTTGTGCTCAGTTGGAATTTGGAATTTGAACAAGAATACTAGATTGGATATTTCATTAACTTGTTAGTTCTCGGTTGAGAACTTGTTAGATTGCAATTGCTCATTTACTCGCTCTTTCTCTCTCTCTTGGTTGTATCACTTTGTGAGACATGTGGAGGTTATCCTATACTGTGTGATGAATATTTGACTTGGCTTGTGCTTCGTTGTTGAAGTTTGAGTTTGATTTTGTGCTATTTGCTCTCTTGTTTTTTATGTCAGGTTGGCAGTAGTCTGACCGGCTTGCAGAGGTGGTCTGACTGCTGTGCGTGTGCAGTTTGAGTAACAATGGTCTGATCGGGGTCCAGTATGACCAGCCGTGGGTGATAGTTCGATCGAATGTCATCGAGTGATCTAACTAGCATAGGTGCCGCGGTCAAACCGTTCCTCTGTTACCGAGAGAAGTCATTTCGTGGTAGTTTGATCGGCCGTTGGCTGGTGGTTAGACTGGCCAGTGCTGAGTTGAAAGAGTTGAGTTGGTTTTCGATAGTTTTAGTCATGGCTGTAGTTCATGCAATTGTTAGTTATAGTAGGAATCCATGCATTGTGGGAATCTTGACGTAGATGTCAAGTGGTGTATGTTTGCATCGATCACTACTACAGAAAGCCTAATAGTAGACGCTAAATCACAGACGGTTTTGTGAAACCGTCTGTGATGTACACTATTACAGACGGTTTTAATTTGGAGGCCGTCTGTGGTATTTATGGCGGGAAAAAGTAGTATCACAGACGGTTCTTACCGCTGAACCGTCTGTGATATTCCAATATCACAGACGGTTTTATAATAAAAACCGTCTGTGATATTTCAGATTATCACAGACGGTTTTTATTATAAAACCGTCTGTGATACTGGAATATCACAGACGGTTTTTAATAAAAAAACCGTCTGTGATAATCTGGAATATCACAGACGGTTTTTTATTAAAAACCGTCTGTGAAACCAGATTATCACAGACGGTTTTTTATTAAAAACCGTCTGTGATACGTTTCCCGCCTTGCAATCCCTCAAAATTTCAAATATTCCCGCTTAAGTCCGAGTATGATTCAGTTTTGAGACACCTTCAGTAAAACGGGCATAACTTTTGCATACGGTGTCCGTTTTCGACGTTCTTGTACTCGTTGGAAAGCTAACGACGAGCCCGATCCAAAAAAACGACCCGCTTGCGCCAGTCGCCCTCCAAGACCCCGAAAATCGGCCATCTTTGGACCTAAACCCGCGTCGCAAGTTTTTGGTGTCTGTTTTTGCCCTTTTTCTTGGTCTTCCTTTCGGAATTTGGATTTTGCTTCAACTACAAAGTTGTAGATCTCGTTGAAACCTTTTAAATGAGTATATATAAGCTATATAAAACGTTGTTATTTTATCTTTTCAGACTAGTTGTTTATATTGCATCGGTATATAAAATTCTGTGCTCTAATTCACAGACGGTTCTATATATAGAACCGTCTGTGATATGCATTCATCACAGACGGTTCTAGCCAATAGAACCGTCTGTGATAATCTGACCGCTGGGCCCGTCGATCCTCTTCAACCCAATCTCCGTTCCCGCGCCAAAAATTTCGAACTCCCGCCTCTCCCTCCCTCTCCCTCCCCTATAAATATAACCAAACACAGCCTGTCTCCTCTTCCTTGCTATCCTCTTCCTTGCTATCCTCCTCCTTGCTGTCCTCCTCCTTGCTGTCCTCCTGTTTGCTATTCTCCTCCTCCTTGCTATTCTCCTCCTCCTTGCAGACGACACACAAGTCTACGGGAGACAAGACACCGCAGGGGCGAGAAGGCATCCAGCTCATGCGTTGCATCAGGGGCGAGAAGACATAGAAGATCTTTGCTTTTTCTCTGTTCTTGTTGTGTAACCTGCTTGTTGTTTTGGGATATTGTAATCTTTTTCTCTGTTCTTGTTGTGTAACCTTCTCGTTGTTTTGGGATATTGTAATGGTAGGCTCTAATCTTAATAAAAATGGATGTTTTATGTTTGTGAAATGAATTGAGATGTGAATTGGATATGTATACATATACATGTTGATCTGCTTGTTTCAGAGGGCATGACTAGCATTTCCTGAGGCTAGCCAATAAACAGAAATAGGTTTAGGAGTAGAAGAGAATATCACAGACGGTTTTATAATAAAAACGTCTGTGATTTATAAATATCACATACGGTTTTTAGTTAAAAACCGTCTGTGATTTATAAATATCACAGACGGTTTTTAGTTAAGAACCGTCTATGATATTTAATATCACAGACGGTTTTTAGTTAAAAATCGTCTGTGATATTAAAATCACAGACGGTTCGAAAACCGTCTGTGATGACCTCGTATTATCACTGACCCATAAATTCAGACGGTTCACAAAACCGTCTGTGATGACGTTTTTGAACCGTCTGTGATGGTCTTTTCTGTAGTAGTGGATTATCTCTACTACTTAAAAATATAAAGTTGGTGGTCGTCGGTCCGTTCTCTCTCCTCTCTTCTCAGCCGTCCGATCAAAGGTCAGTCGTCCAGATCCGCATGTAAGTAGTTCTAATATAAGGAGGGAGTATGTTCGTAGTCCCACTCCCAACTCCCACGTAGCAGCACGCCTCCCCTTTCCCTACGCAACCGCCCCCAGAAAAACCTCCTCTCCACTGTGATGTCTTGCATGGACGGCGTTGTTGTCTGGGTATGCATCAATGGGAGACCAGACCAGGCTCTGAGGTGCATAGTTTGGATGTAGCAAGAAGGAATCAGACCTGATCTCATTGCGGTGGGGATTGTCCTCCCAGTATGCACCAAGCTAAAAGCATTGAGGGAGGGGAAGGAGCTCCACGCATACGCTTTGAGGAGGTGGTTCCTTCCAAATGTCTCATTATGCACATCACTGATCACCATGTACGGCGCGTACAGTCAACTGGAATACTCTCACCGGGTGTTCCATGTCATGGACAAGAAGACTGTACAGGCTTGGACTGCGTTGGTTGATGCCTACTTAAAGAATGGAGACCCTTTAACTGCTGTTGATGTGTTCAGATCAATGCTGCTATCAAACCGCCGGCCGGATTCTGTTGCCATCACCAGGATGTTGAGTGCCTGCCGTGATATTGGGGCATCAACACTCGGCAAGGAATTGCATGGTCAAGTGTTGAAGTTGCGGATGGAACCTCTCCCTTTATGGAAGTACTGTTTGGCGTTTTTATCTCCTCCTGGGCTTTTTGGCAAAAAAGAACGGGTTTTAATTCACCTGAACTCAGGAAGATGTATGTGACATAATTAAGCCTTGTTGCGCTTGCGATGTATCATTTGTAAGTAGTCCTGCTTGGACTGTATAATTTTTTATATGCCCTATCTTTCTTGTTGATGCAAATCTGTGAAATTTAAAATTAACTCATCATCATTTGAATTATGCCCCTGATTCCTCTTGCTTTTTGACAATTGACATGCACTAGCTGAATGCTCGTGTGTTGTTACGGATTTAAAAACTTTTATAACATGTTTGTATGCATATTTTAAAAATTTTTACCACCCGTGAGTTTCTTTTAAAAATCCGTAGCAACACATGGACATTCAGCTAGTTTAAAATCATATATATCATCTTCATCAATATCTCTATCGTCGGCTATCATCTTGAAAAAATATAAGCTGCAGTCTTAAAAAAATGATACCTTTGTTTTCGGTGTTCCTTGTTAGTACGAGCCAGGACTACGATGCAAGCTTATGTTGGGCCTTTTGCTATTCGATGATTTTATGGACCCATGCGATACTGGCCCTATGGACATATCAACTGGGACTGCAAAACGCAACTTGGAAAAGACTAGTCTAATTAAGCCCAACTCAAACGATTGAGAGAGTACCCATCTGGTATTATTAATACCCCTAAAAAAAGCTGGTATTATAATAGCACCATTTATAGATCACAGGTAATCATGCTTGGCAACCATGCTTGCATTTGCGTACACGAGCTTTGTTTGTACACACAGCATCTATTACAAATTTATTTTCTCATGCTAGAAGCATTCGCCCTTCAACATGCAAAGTCTCCTTTGGAGACCTGCACCTCATTACAAAGCACAAAATTAAGCTAGGAATAAGGATGCATAGAGAAATAGGCTCGTTTCCAGTCTTGCTTAGTGTCTGCGTATCATCATAAACCACACACCGCCTCAACGAAGGTGCCTGTACAATTTTCCTTTCAATAAACCGTCGTCTTATATTATTATTATACTCCTTTTGCTGTACCAACCTGCACTTTGATCACCGTAATTGTTCGTGACCCTGGGCTCGCCGGCGCAGTGTCGAGCACCGGAGGGGAGACTGCCGCGCGGTGCAGGTGGTGACCTCCCCGGAGTCGGCAGAAGTTGGATTACAGGGCAGCTGAAACTTCTCCTCGTCATATCGGCTGTTGGAGTCCCTTGGCAGGAGCACGTCCGACGCCGGCGACGGCTCGTCGGAGATCATATCGCTGAAAGAGACATGCCCTCCTTCCTTGCATTGAGCCATGGCCTTGAAGATGAATGGAATGATGCCTTCCATGAGAGCAGCTCAGAAATCAGAAATTTTTGTCTTTGTGACTCGTGAGAGAGAGCTGGAATACTGGATAATAGTAGCGGGGACCCTTGAGATGATGGGGTATAAAAAGGGCAGGTGAAGGCTGTGTTCGGTTGTGCTGAAAAGTTGTGGCTTTCAGTTGAAATTGCATTATAGTTAGCTGAAATTATAATGTAGCTAAAAATAACTTATTTGACATAATTAGATTTAAAATTTTTTTTAAAATGGAAAAAATATGTTAACTCACCACGCACAACGCAAATGAATACGGAAAAAAGAATCAACAAAAAAGCTTTAAAATACCAAAAGTTTTTAAAAAATAAATTTATAAATAGTAAAAAATAAACTAAAACTCAGAAATTCAAAAGTTTCCAAGAAAAGGACATGAATGAGCTAATTCAATAGCCCAGCAAAAAGGCCTTCGGAACGAACGCCACTGTTGAACCGAGACCGGAACCCAAACAACGTATCAAATCCCACTTAATGTCGCTGCTGTTCTCTGGCAGCTTGAGCTTAACTCTGACGTGTGTCTAGTGGACCGATCGACAGGCGACAGGTCTACGGTTTTGGCCAGTTCCGAAGTGCTTTGTCTTTTTGGCTAAAATTAGTTGTTAGTTTTTCGAAAGGTATTTAAGTAAAAATAAAAAGTAAAAAATCAATATATCTTCATAAATAATGTAAAAAAGAAAAAAAATCGTGCTAAAGAAATTAACATGTTCTATACAACTTTTAACTTCGAAAAGCTTGTAGCAATCGCTGACTGGAACATACCTTTATTTTCTGCATAGTGGATAGCCAATAAGTTTTGGGCCAGTGGAGTCCAGGAAGACTTTAGGAAAGGTCAGGTTGGCTAGTCTTACAAGGCGAGTTTACGATTGGACAGTGATCATGTCGGGATGCAAGGTTCTATGACCTTTCAGCGCCTGAAACTGTCACTACTACCCTATACAGCTTACCTGCTACGAGAGAAAAAAAGGCGCGTTTAAATCACGATAATGATGTATCGATATGTACATCCATGTATATCCGGTACGTCGGAAACATTCAACCTTCCCAGCTGTGGCGTAATCCGCTGGGAATTAGCTCGAATATATGCTAGACTTTCCAGCTTATCATGTGCCGCTGCCAGCTTCCGGTCTACGTAAGAATCGATGAGAACAGTTCAACCATTGCGGCAACGATGATCGAGCAAAACTAAACTGTGTGCCAAGTGGCGACGACTTTGGAAGAGCTACTTGCCCGGTTGTCCCCGTCCACCGGACCTGGAGATCTCATGTTTCTGAACTTTCTGAAGTGGTGGGGCTGCAGCAGATATCCCGCGAGCGGCCTGGGTATTGCATGAGCAGCCGGGGGATTTCTGCTGGCGCAGGCGTATATATGCATGTGCGGACGAAATTGACTACTGACATGCATGGAACCGGCCTGCAGGAACTATTATATTATTAAAGCAAAGACAAAAGAAAATATTATTTTACTCTCAAGTGATACAATTAATTCCTATGTTAATAGAAGGAAAGAAAGAAAGATCTAAATAGTCGATCATTATAGGTCCATTTCCATATTATAATGGTCTTGATTAAAAGAAAGAGTTCATGTCAAGTACAACTCAAACAATAACTAAAATTTGAAATATAAATAAATAAAATCTGCAATTTAATATCCATACGAATTCCTAAATAAAATATATAAATAAAATAATTCAGAATAAAAATTAAACACAAAATTAGCAATTGGATTTGTATATGAATTCTAACAATAAATAACTGAAATTTGGAATAAAAATAAAATAAAATCGGTAATTTGATTTCGATATGAATTCCAAAGTAAATCTCTAAATAACTATAAATCAGATAAAAATTAAACAAAAATTGTGAATTGGATTTGATATGAATTCCAACTAAAAAATTGAAATGGATAAAAATAAAAGTTGAAAATTAATTTCCATACAATTTTGAAGTAAAATCCTTAAATTAGAAAATTTTACAATAAATTAAATAAAATTAGCAATTTGGTTTCCACATGAATTACTAAGTAAAATCCCTAAATAAATATAATTTAGAATAAAAATTAAACAAATATTCTAAAATATATTCTAAATTCACTACAATATAATAAAATTAGCAATTTGATTTTGATACGAAAACCAAACTTAAATCCCTAAATAATTATAACTCCAAATAAAAATAAAGAAAAATTAGCAATTATAATAGTATACAAATTTTAACAAAAAGTAACTGAAATTTAGAGTAAAAATATAATAAAATTTCAATTTGATTTCTATGCAATCGCAAAATAAAATACCTAAATAACTATAATTCAAAATAATTTAAATAAAATTAACAATTTGACTTGTATAAAACCTCCAATAAAAAATAAAATTTTTAATAAAAATAAAAATTATAACATGGATGGAATGAATAATATAGGAGACTATGAAAGAGTACAATGGTATCGATTTATCTAACAAGAAGATATTGACCCATCAGGAAGCGAAGAGCAGAGTGATGGTGGGGGAGATGAGGACAATGTTGTGCTGCCCACTTAGCCATTCGACAAGGAAAATATCGTGCTACTAGTCGAAGTCATTGAAGAAAAAATGCCAGAGTCAAAGAAACTAAGGGCCACAACGACGAGTGGTTAGCATCAGCATTATTGAAGAAGTCAATGTCTAAATAAACTTAATAATGGGAAAGCTTCAGCATAGAGAAGATGAAGTTTTGCATTAAAGATAAGCTAGAACGATATGGGGTCATCAGGTAGCTACAAGCGTGCTATCACTGGTGAGGAGGACAACATCATCAATGATGGCAAGAAGACTCTCCATATCATTAGACAATAACTAAAGTAGACATGTCAGCATCAGTGAGGATACAAAGTCACCGTGGTTAGTGAGGAAGCCATAACATTGAGGTGGCCAATGTCGAAAAAGAGGAGCGATCGATACAAGAGAAGAGAGACATTAAACACGTATAACATCATGTATGTATGTATATATCCACGCATACATCTGTACAAACATATAGAAGCAGAGATGGTACAACCATAGGGAATAGGCTCAGGGCCACATGTGAGAGCGTGACGGGTATCCTTAGTAGGGATCAACGACGGTTGCGCAGTTATGCATGTTTGATGTTGCAATGGTTAGCATTAAGCAACAATTAGAGAAAAATAGAAGATAACTATGTGGTGGAGTATTGTGTTAGAATAGGTAGTAGGGAATAGATTGTATTGGAATGGGTAACTGCCAAGAGGGATTGATCAAGAATTGGATGCACTGTTGGAGGTTGAGGTAGAAAAATTGTAGTAGCGAGAAGTGATAGAAGGTACATGGTTCGGTAGGATAGCCAGCGTGTAAGAGTTGAGCAACTACTACCGAATTTACCTTCTCATCAAAAGATCGGGCCAGAATAGGACCTTCATGATTCATCATGTGGTATCAGAGCTACAGTTGATCGGTGAGAGTTTGCTGCCTTTCATAGTTAGATTGCTTAATTATGAAAGTCCAAAAAAAGCCAAAAAATTATTAGGGTTAGTTCATCCCGTCCAAACCAATCTGTGCCTTGCAATTTTTTCAGTATTTTGCTTGTTGAATTTTTGGTTGCATCGTTGTATCTAGTTGCTGATTTCTAATGTAGTTAGTGCCTAGTTGGTCTTTGTCTAGTTACATCTGTTGTGTTTTGTCTTCCTGCCGCTGCCACATTGCTACCACGGCAATGCAAAACACCTGTAGTTGCTGCTGCAGCAACCACAGCTCTTGCCGCTGCCACTACCACATCTCTACCACGACAACCAAAAACGCCTGCCGTCGCTACCGTGACAACCACCACCTCCTGCTGCCACATCTCTGCCACAGTAACCACCAGCGTGCCCTGCCACCGCCTCTGCCATATCCTGTCTTGGCAGCCAAAGCTCCTACCGCCGCTTGATCTTTCCTGCCGCGACATACTTTGAGATCCTAGAGCTGATTGTTTTGGTTCTGTCTAGAAAAAGAAAAGGAAAAAAAGAGAGAAATAAGAGAGGAAGAGTTGCTTTCAGATTCAAGAGAAAAACAAAACAAGAAAGACAACGAGAGAGAGAGAGAAGAGAAGAAAAGAAAAGAAAGTGTCCACCTTCCCGAAAAATTGAAAAGTGCATCACACTTTCGACAAAACCAACGAAAATTGGTGGAAACCTTTTACATATAGCCACAAGCTTCTACAAATTTTTTTAGCAATTTAGCCTACAGGATTGAAAGATATATCAATTTCAAATTGAGCCAAAGTCAGTTTCTAGTCCGAGTAGGAATCTAATCCCAAGACACCTTTAGTAAAACGGGCATAACTTTTGCATACGGTGTCCATTTTTTGATGTTCTTGTACTTGTTTGAAAGCTAACGATGAGGCACATCCAAAAAAAATGACCTGCTTTTGCTAACCACCCTCTACCCCCCCCCCAATTCGGCCATCTTTGGACCCAAATTTGCGTCGTAAGTTTTCAGTTTCTGTTTTGGGCCTTTTTCTTGGTCTTTCCCTCGGAATTCAGGTTTAGACTCAACTACAAAGTTGTAGATCTCATCAAAACCTTTCAAACGAGCATATATAAACTATATAAAACTTTGCCCCTTTTATCTTTGAGACTAACTGTTGTTTTCTGCTCACACTAGAGGGTTGTTTACATTACACGTTATTCATGTCTTGTGCTCTACATCTTGTAAACAATCTTATGCCCTTAGATAGATGTTTGAGTAGTAGGCTAACGTCTCTCCTATCACTTGGTGTGAGATTTTTCTTTGCTTATATCAAGTCACATTGATCGTTGCGTGTGCGTTCATACGCTAAGCTTCATTAGCTAGCTTTTTTCTAGGCTAGGATCAGCAACATTGACTAGTACTTTAAACGATCAGCAACATTGACTAGTACTTTAAACAATTATTCAACTTATAATTACTGATTTGATTGTTGCTAATCTTTGCTACCATATTGAAGCCTTTCGAGCTCCACTTCCTACTAAATCAGCAGGTACCATTCCTTGCAGTCGTTGGGCTATTCACAAGTGAGAGTATCACGAACGAGCCGCCGGTTGTACCACTTCCTTGCTGCATTGGTAAGAGCTTGTAAAAACTTGGTATAAGATTGAGTGTGAGTAACTTTTGAGCCTCCAGAACCTAGTAGTTGATAGGGACATATGCACTATGTTTTATTCGTTGTTTTCTACTAACAATGATCGGATCATGTGGATCTACACATGGTGGAAGCAACAACAACCACTCTTTGGAGCATGCGGGTGAGGGATATCTCACACCTCGCACGAGAGAGCTTGTACTACACATTGAGCATTCACTTGATGAGAGCATTCGCAACGCCTTGGATAAGATCAATGACCACCTCACGGCTGTTCACACACATGTCACGCTCCTTGAATGTCAGCCACTTGCTAAAACCAGGACCCATGATCATGAGCCAAGAGTGGAGGACCGTCCTGCTCGCCACACACCACTTGTTGTTTGTACTTGGGCAGATGAGGTGGAAGAAGAAGAAATGAACAACTACACTGCTGATACAAAAACAGATGGATTCAATGTTCACAATGATCGTCAGCTTCGTCATAATCATCAAGGTATGGGATGAAATCAGCAAGAGGTACGTGATTATCATGATACATTAGGTAAAATTAAATTCACTATGCCTTCTTTTATTGAAAAATATGATCGTGATGCTTACCTCACATGTGAGTTAACCGTAGAACAAAAATTTGCTTGTCATGAATTCCCTGAAGAGACGAAAGTTAGGGCCGCTACTAGTGAGTTTGCTGATTTTTCCTCTATTTGGTGGAGTGAATACGAACGAACTAATCAGGACATACCTAGAATATGGAATGCATTGAAGAGAACAATGAGATATAGATTCGTACCTTCATATTATTCTTATGATTTGCTTAATAAATTGCAATGCTTAAAACAAGGTAGTAGTTCTGTAGATGACTATTATTAAGAATTGCAAATTGGTTTGTTGCGTTGTGGTTTAGAAGAAACTGACAATGCTAAGATGACTAGATTTTTTGGAGGTTTAAACCATGAAATTCGGGACATTTTAGATTATAAAGAATATCATTCTATTTTAGGTTATAAAGAATATCGTTCTATCAACCGTTTATTCCATCTTGCTTGCAAAGCTGAAAGAGAAGTGCAGGGTCAACAATCTCGCTCTAGGAGCAATTTTGGAGGATCTTTTGCAGGTTGATAAAGTTAGCAACCACATATGGCACCTTTCTTCATGTCTGGCCGAGATGCACCCTCCTCAAGCCGTGCACCCCTGCTGCTCCTTCCACTTCTACGCATGTTCTTGATGCAAGCAAATTAGCAAAGGTATAAGTCTCTACAAAAAAGTTCTTCTTCCGTTGCTTCTATAGGGTGATCCAGAGATGTACAATGTCACCACTGTAAAGGATTTGGGCACTTGATGCACGATTGTCCAAGTCAGCGAACTTTTCTTATCAAGGACAATGGTGAGTACACTTTAGCTAGCGATATTGAGGAAGAACATGTGTTGGTTGCAACTAACAATGCAAGTGATGGCATTGAGGAAGAACAAATAGGCCATGACGCATCTGATAAATACCAAAGCCTGGTTGTCCAACGTGTGCTAAGTGCTCAAATGGAGCTTGCTGAACAAAATCAACTCCACATCTTGTTTCAATCGAAGTTTGTCATCAAGAAACATTCCTGTCGAGTCATCATCGACGGTGAAAGTTGCAACAACCTTGCTAGCATAGACATAGTCGAGAAGCTTAGCTTAACCACAACTCAACATTCTCATCCTTACTATATTCAATGGCTGAATTCTTGTGGTAAGTTGAAGGTGACTCAACTTGTGCGCGTATATTTTTCTATTGGATCATATCATAATTATGTTGATTGTGATGTTGTACCTATGCAAGCATGCTCGTTATTATTAGGTAGACCTTGGCAATATGATAGATATACTGAATATCATGGTAGATCTAATCATTATACTTTTACACATAAAGAAAACAAAATCACTTTGCATTCAATGTCTCCTACTACCATATTAAAGGATGAATTAGACAAAAATGAGAGAACAAGTCATGAAAAGACAAAAGTTGATCATAAGATTATGGCTCCAAGTAAAACTAAATTGAAAGCTCCTATTATGTTAGCTACAAAATCTGATTGCATTGACATGGAGAAACATGAATCTGAATGTTATACAATGATTTGCAAGGAATCTTCGTGTCCGTTAGAAGAACTGCATGTTTCTTTGCCTCTTGTTACTCCTAATCTTTTACAGGGAAGTGATAACTTGGAGAAAAAGATTGAGTCGAGGACGACTTAAATTTAAGAAAAGAAGGATGATGAGGACATCAGCCCTAAGGATGTAACCACTACTTCGACTCGCTTCACTGCATCCTCTACTTCAACCACATCTTCTCCGAGAGGACTTTTGGCTATTGCACTACCATATTCTCTAATTGGACCGAGCTACTTCTACTCATACGAGCCAAGCTACGTCTACATATTATGGTGTTGCAACTTCATGCCATGGTGTTGCGTCACCAATTGTTGGTCCATAGGCTTTGTAATGAATGGGCTGATTTGGCCTATATGGCCGACAACCTAGGGTTTTTGGTACTGTTCATGTGGCATTATTCATATGTGAACAGTACTCATGGCCGCCCCTCCCTTCTCCTATACACAGTGGCCGCCACCCCTCTAATTTGGTGAGTTTTGTTGATTGAGGTTTAGCTTTGTTACTTTATACTTTGTCCTCTTGTTCGGCGAGATCAACAGTGATATTGTTCTTTGGAACCCCACTTACCAATATAATTTCAATTCCTATTCACACTTTCAGATACCTTGTTCTCACATGCTTCTTCGGTGTATGCAGGAATGGATCTTCGTGATTAGGTCATCCGGGTATTTGTTCACGGTTGATAACGACTTATCGAGCAGTTCAGCGATTGTGTGGTTCCAAGCCTTATGAGTTCGTAGCCAGGATCTTGAGAGTTGAGCGACTACTACCAAATTTACCTTCTCATCGAAAGATCAGGGTAGAACATGACCTTTGACCCCAATAGACCACTCAATTATCACTGTTCACCATCCATATCCAAATTCAAAGTTTTCCAAAGCTGATCCTTCATCAGTTTTCCCTTCTGATGGATTTTTTGGTCTATTTTTCGTTTTCTTCAGTAGAGTTTTTATTTGCAAGTGTTGTAGCTCGACAGTGGGCTTATTTGGCTTTGTTCATGTGTATGTACGCTAGATTATGGATAAGAAGTTCCTAGGACAATTGGAACTAGAAGTGACAATCCCGATGCCTACGAAGGACTAAGCACCTACTATGAGTTGCGAAGCAAGCCACGATTCTTGACCATGTTGAATTTCTATTAGTAGGGTTATGCTACATATAGGTTAATTTTTGCAATATTTGTTTTTCAATACTATTTGTTACTAGTTATTGTTGAATGATCCTATTTAAGTAAATACCTTTAATTATGTTGTCTACATGCCATCCTTGATAACAATTTGATGTGGTTTTCCTTGACGAACTTAAGAGTTAGTATATCATGCTTTAGATTAATACAGTAGTGAACATGGACCATGGACAACAATAAACTCATTACATTGTTGTCCACCATCACGAGTTAACGCGTCAGAATTTATGACAATTATGGTATGATGAATAAAAGTGTTGGGTCACTTGTTGAGAGTGATGTTTTAGAAATGCTAGCTGAGGGCGAGGATTGGGTAAATGGTTGGTTATGTGCTATGCTCCCATTGGCCTGCATATTGGTTGTTTGGATGTCTCACCCGGAGTACATGAGGACTAGAATCTTGTGCTATGAAATTAACATAATTGCTGCCCATCCATGAGACTGAGAAATCAGACTTAGCCTAGTACGTTGTCCCACTTCATGACGTCTATAACCGAAGACTGATATTAGTAGTTGAGTTTTGTGATGGTTTTCATAATGTTCATATCCCATCTGGGTTGATGAAGGCTGAGCAACTTGAGTTCCGAGCTCTTCGCCAAGGGAACATGTTGGTGACAGAGTACTTATATCAATTCAACCACTTAGCAAGATATGCACCAAGAGATGTGAGCAAGAAGGACTACAATAGTCATTGCAACTTCATGTTGTTGGTCTTGAGTATCATGGTATATAGACGTTGGTAAGCAAGGCATTGCTAAAGGAACAAACGATTTGAAGAAGCCAGAAAGAGAAAAATGAGATTTAAAGGTAGATCTTCATCAAGTGCCCCACAGAATAAAGAAAAATAATAGCAATATAATTATATGAAAATTATTATTGTCACATATTTCTTGACTGTAGGCCGGATTTTGATTTTTTGGATTTTTGTTAAAGTTATTTCAAATTTTGCCACATTATCACAAATTGTTTTGAAATTTTCACAAGAGAATTCAGAGAAGGGATTGTTGGTGAGAGTGTTGCTGAATGACAGGGTATGCTGCCTATTTATAGAAAAACTAGTAATGTGCTCGTACGTTGCAACGATATCCAAAAAGATAATAGATATAATCAAACATGAGATTGATGATTTATCTTAGGCCTTATGCTATGTAAAAGTTTTTTCTTAATAGGGTATTTTGTGAAACTAAATACAATTTACTTTGTAGTAAGTGATTTAATTAAAAAAATAAAACTAAAGTTTCTTTTGAATTTTCTAATTTCTACAATAATATTTGAACTATTTCTTAAGGCACACTCCTACGTTCAAAGTAGACCTTAAAAATTTTTACTAAAAAACAATTGACATGCCTGGTGTACACTATTCGTGATGAGTCACATTTTATTCTCATGTGAGGGTGAAGAGGTGGTGAATCGACAAACTCCCCTTTTATATTAGTAGAGAAATTTGAGATTTTTTTGATTTTTTTATAATTTTAAACTCACAAACGGCCACAAACGACTATAAAATTTAAAAAATCGACTGTTATTGTGCTAAATGGGTCAAACGAGCCATGCCCACTATGCTGTGCTCAGGCCAAATATGCCCAACGGTTATATTTCCATACCAAATGAGTCGTACCCACTGGGCTGCCCATGTCTACATACCATGCGTGCCGCACAAGCTATGCCCGACTTAACGCTGTGCGTGCCGTAACATGCTAGTACACTAGGCCAGGATGACGGCCCAAGCACGGTCTACCCCCTCATGCCGGTCCAGTCTGAGTCATCGCATGGGCTTTGGACCGGCCCGCTAGGTACAGCGACGGCGAGGGACATATTGAGCGGCTCTGAATGCGGAGGTCAAACAAAACCGTCCCAAACACCGCCTGACTCAACCACGAAAAGACTACGCGCACACGTCAAGTATCGCACACGACCCGTACCTGCCCCGCCCCCCGACGCAACTGTCAACCCCGCGTCGTCTCCGACCATCGCCGCCGAAACCCTATACCCCGCCCGCCATGGCGGATCCGCCGTCCGTAGCCGCCACCGCCTCGCCACAGCCCGACCAGCTCGCAGCCTCCGCCTCCACCCAGCAAAACCCCAACCCTAACCCCCTCCTCTCCTCCAAAATCCCCCCGTCCCCGACCGTCTCCGACCTCTCCGCCATCTCCTCCCCGCAGCTCGACCCGGCCGTGGCTGCCGCCGGCGGCGCATCCATGGACTTCCTGCCGCGGCCGCCGCAGCTGCAGGCGCCTTCGCCCACGCAGGCGGCAGCCGGTGCCGGGGGCTTCGGCCAGATCCATCGCTCGGGTTCGGCCTCCCGCCTCGCTGCCGTCAGCCAGCTTCCGCAGTACGCCGCTGCGGCCAGGATGTACGGCGGGCAGATGAGCTTCTCTGGCGGCGGAGGGCAGGTGGGGCAGCAGCAGCTGGCAGCGCGCGCGGCCATGCTTGGGCAGAGTCAGCTGGGGATGCTGCAAGGGCAGGGCAACGCGGCCTCTGCGGCGCACTTTGGGCTCCAGTCACAGATGATGGCGCAGGTAAATTGGGGTCTCGGGCTCCCTCAAGTAAACTGAATTTCACACTTCGTCATGCATAAAGGCTACTTGTAAAAGGAAGGAAGGAAGAAACACCCATGCTTTTAATTGTGAATTACTCATGCTGGAGAGGTCTCAATTATTTGTGGTTAGAAATTGCTTGTTTTTTATCAGTTCATTGTGTTGCATTTCATATGTGGAAGCAGTTCCATAGCATGGCATAGTGATTAGTGAACCAAATGCATGCACAAAGAAATTGTGGAAGAGCAGGTATGAAAAATCAAAGCTATTTAAGTGGAATTGAGTGTCTGGTTAGAACTTACATTTACCCATCAATTAAAGGAAATGAGTCGTGGATCCAGAATTTTGATATTTTTTCCAAAGGTTTTGATTGCTCCCATGACATGTAGGGAGGGAAGGAGGTAACTTCTTGGGTGCTATAGTGCATTGCAAAGCAAATAAAACTGACAATCTGTATTAGATATAGTTGCTCAACAACTTATTCTATTATGAAATATCTGTGATTGTGCTTGTAAAAAATTCAAGACTCCATTTTTAGCCCCCAATGAAAGGCCTTCTGTTTTTGAATTCTTTTCAAGTGCAATCACAAATATTTGAATATCTGCATTAGATATAGAATTGCTTAACAAGTGAATGAAATGCCTTCTGTTTTTTAATAGGAGAACCTGTTAAGAAGAGCGATATTTCCCAATTTTCCCTTTGCTTATAAATTATAATTAGGAGGGGAAAATGTTTCAGTTTAAGGTAACCACAGCCAGCTGGTTATAATCCAAGGAGGGTAATTGACCTTTCCTGTTACTGCAGCCAAGGCAAAAGGGAATAGTACAAGGTGCGCAATTTAATACTTCCAATGCAGCTCAAGCGTTGCAAGGGATGCAGTCCATGGGAGTCATGGGTACTTCTGGGATGAACCAGATGAGACCAAATGGAACTATTCCATATGTTGCTCAACAACGTTTTGCCCATGCACAAATGAGGCCACAGCAAGCGGTGCAGCAAGCTGCACTATCTCCACAGGTACCTATGACGATTTAATTAATATCTGTTAGCGAAAGTAGTTCTCTTTGATTCTCCTGCATTCATTTCCTTACATTACCTGTCATATTTGTGGTGGTTCTAGTGTTAAGAAATGCTATAATTAACCAAGGTTTTCTTTGGAAGCACATGTCTTAATAAGCTAATGCTGAAAGAAGCAATAAACAATCTCTTGGCATCATTTTTCTGACAATTTTTTATTCACAGAGTGTTACTAAAAATGCTTGAGAGTTGATACTTTGTGTGCCCTTACTTCTCTTTTCTATTAGGAGTTATCAGAGGCAGAGTTTATTTATGTGTTAGTTTTTTTGGAGGGACTATGGGTTAACTTTTATCTTGTTTCATTTATCAGAAGGTAGCTGGTCAAGGCTTCTCGAGAACAGCGTCAATTGCAGCATTAAGTTCACAACTACCTGGATCATCACAAAATGGACAGATGGTGCAAATGTCTCAGCAGCAGCAGCAGCATTGGTTGAAGCAAATGCAATCATCGATGACCTCACCTGTTTCTCAACATCAACTTCAGCAGCAACAACAAAGGATGCTATTGATGCAACAACTTCAGAAGTCAGGATTGAGTCAACATCAAATTGCACTAGCCCAACAACAGCATCCACATGGACCACATCTCAATGCCCAACAGATGCAGCAGCAACACACTCTGCAGCAAATTCAGCAGCAGCAGCAGCAACAATCTCCAAGGATATCAACATCTGGTCCCCAGAAGTCTGCGAACTTGACAGGATCGCAGCCGGGCACACCTTTGTCAGGTGGAACTATGGCTGGTGGCAGTGCGAGTCAAGGAGCAGAAGGAACTAACCAACTTCTTGGAAAGAGAAAAATACAAGATTTGGTTGCACAGGTAACCACCTAGCCTTTTATAAGTACATGCTTTTGAACTTCTGTATCGCAGGTGTGATTCATGTTACTGATCATATTTTCAGGAAATGTTAGGATCACACTCCGTTTGTTCGAAAACATATTCCTTTTTTTATTGAATGTAATTCTTTGGTCCATGTTTAAATTGTAAACTCTTATTACAGGTTGATCCCCTTGGCAAGGTTGATCCAGAAGTGGAAGATTTGCTTTTAGAGATTGCTGATGACTTTATTGACTCGGTAACGTGGTTGTGCTTAGTAAATCACACTTGAGCAGGGCTCCCTATTTGATTCAAAATCAGAGCACCTTCATCTTCTGATTATGGTCATATTTTATCTGCTGGAGACATCTTGTGATTCAACTGACTTGGGTTTGTCATTAGGTGACTGCATTTGCGTGCAGCCTGGCAAAGCACAGGAAATCATCAGTTCTGGAAGCCAAAGACGTGTTGCTGCACCTAGGTCTGTAGCTGGAGACCCCCCTCTGGCCCTCTCTCTCTCTCTCTCTCTCTCTCTCTCTCTCGTGCTACAAGCAATTTTCTGTGCTTAGAAATTGAATATTGATTTCTTGCAGAGAGAAATTGGCATTTGTCTGTCCCTGGTTTCTCAAGGGAGGATAAGAATCCACAAAGAAATCCTGTAAGATTGAGAGATACTCTGTGATTACTTTTGTTCTTTGTGAATTTGCCACAATGCTGTGGTTCTTTTATCTTCAGTACATCTGCATTTGTGCTTATGCACTAAGCCCACTGAACCCTACTGACGATGGCATTATCCTGAGTTCCTGACTATTGTAGCGAATTTGTTAAGAGTATGGGCTTTCCAACTTTGGAAGTTCTGGGTAATCGCTCTCAAAGTATAAACATTTAGTGGTTTGTAGAATTTTAGCTTCACAAAAAGAGCATTTTAACAATTGACTCCATGATATCTGTTTGTTTTGTGATTTGTGGCCATGGCTGAAACTGAATGTTGTCTATTTGAATCTCAAAATAGAAGTACCTGATGATAAAGAGGTCTAGTAAAGATGCTGAATGTTCATTCCAATATTTTAGCATGTTGCTACTAATGACTTTCACCTACCGCTGCCAGAGTGTACCCATTTCCCATGTGTCTATAAAAATGATGCTCCTACCGAAACCTAGTTCTGTGTATTATGTCTTTATCATGGCCAGAATATTAACTTTGATATGTGCTGTGCATTTTTGAAATGGAACTTTTTCCCAGAACCCTTCTTTTTAGTCGTGTTTACTCTCATGACTGCACTACATCAACATGCACGAACAAAAGTTTGATTGGATTATAAAACTGCAACAGGTAAAGGCATTGGTGGATCCCCAACAACCGGAATGTGATGCTACTGGTGTTAGAGGCACAAGCAATAAACTGGTTGCTAATAATTCAGTTGGCAACCATCAAATAAGAGCTCCAGTTGCAGAGCCTTCACCAATGCCCACAGTGAGCCCTCTGTCAAAAGTGGCCCGTTTCTGAGCGTTATGCTGTTCTCTTCAGTGGAAGGAAAAACCCCTGTAAGTCCATTCAGCAGATAAATGCATTTCTTTTCTTGTCTTAACAATGCTGGTCAAGCCGGAGTATTCTTTAATGCTACTATCCCGTTGGAAGTTGTAATATGTTCATCTTGACTATCTAGGGAGGACCTTCTTAGGTAGGATGTCTCTTAATCTTTGCTGCATTCCAAGTGATTAGAGTTCAAAACATTAGATGCCTTTAGTTGTGTGTTCCTGAATTTTAGGTCATTCTTGGATAAAGGAAAGCTGCAATAATTATCTGTGCTGCACAAATCCATATTTGAATGTAGTAGTATTGCTAACCTTCTCATATTTGCTTCAATCTCCTGGTCGTGATTTGTATGCATGATTGTGCAAGATTATTGGCTTTCCTGGGCAAAAACAGGCTTTCCGTTCGTCTTTCATGGAGCCATTTATTCAGTCTAACCACCACGGCTACCACAAAATTCAAGATAGTTAGGGTGTGTTTGGTTGCTTGCACCAAGTGGAACACGTATAGAATGGTTCAAGAAAAAAGTCATCCATCCATATGTTTGGGTTGCTTGAACTGAACCATCACATCCTGGATGGTGGGATGCAAATTTAAGGAATATTCCTTCTGTACCGAGCCATCCTATTCACGGATTCACCCAAAACAATTGAACAACATGGTACAGGACCATCCCATCCTATTCAGCCTCATCCCGCTAACCAACCAAACCCTTTATAAGCTCTAACAAAGCTCGTATTATCTCAAATAGTTATCACTCTAAAGTGAAATACTTCTCTTGTCTGTCTTGTTTGTTGTATTTTGTGTATCAGAATGTGGAATTATTCTTGTCACAACTAACCGCTTGAAGGTTTCGGTCCAGGTTCTAGGACATTTCACATACAACCGGCCAGTAGCCTCTTAACTTGAGAGGATTGCTAGCAAACGGAAGCACAATAAATCTATGAGCTTCTTTGGGCAAACGACGGATGCTCGTGTACTCAAAAAGGAAAGGAGTTGCTGACAGACAGATTGTTGGCGACAGGCTGTCGCAGGAGTTATCTGTAACCTTATCATCCGTGAATCTCTGTAGCTTCCCCTGTTCATTGTACATAAATGTTTTTTTGCAAATGGGGCGGCCCTTTTCGATTTTGATGTTTCTATGTAGATGGGGAGGTTATGTTCTGGTATCGTGTTGTTTCTACACCAAGTTAGGTGTTATGTCATATCGTATTACTCGGCGTTGTGCGGTTGTTCCTACGTATTAACCACAATTCAGCGATCTTGGCGGTGATCTCGCCATGCATCTTTCAAACTGAGATTTCATATCGCCGTAAGAGACAGCAGAAACGTCCATATCATATAACCAGTATGTCAACAACACGAGGTGGCTCCGGGAGAATCTTACGAATGTACCCACAAATCAACAGAACAAACCGAAAACAACGATTGAAGAAACCCATACTTCACATCGTGTAAGTCCTATCTTACGTTTCTATTAGCGAGCATTCTTGTTAAGTCTCCTCGTATCACCGCTGGAAACGCGAGAGCAGTGCGACCGTATAAGCATCATCACACGCACTTTTCCACTTTCAAGCAACAAGCGTACAGGCATTCCTACTCAACTGTATACGCAGGGCAATACAAGCTTTGTCTACGTTGCACGTTGTAGAGCGCACTGGAAAGAATGAATACACACATCCGCCATGTATGTACACGAAATGCAGCATGACCGCACCTGGATAAGCCTACCAAATTCCTAACAAAACTGTCAACTATGGTAGTTTCTTCGTCGTCAGGTTTATGTAGGAGACTCCGCGAGCACTAGGGTGTGCCACCAACCACATGACACATTCAGTGGGTGGTACGCGTCCACAGGAACACTGCAAGGCACGTTTCTGTCCATCGAGTCACCGACACCGAGCTGCACGCACAACTCAGAAGTTCAGAAACCACAAGAAATTATTTCACTTCGCCGGTGTAAAATGCAGAGAAAAGGGGTACTCACCTGGCCGTACTTATTCCATCCCCAGCAGAAGACCTCGCCTTCATCTGCATAAATTTCATGACAATTGTTAGATGTTGGACCAGGAACACCACTTGTTACTTCCATGTTTCAACAGTAGACAGGAAGCCCCAAGAATGGCAAACAAAATTACCCCCTCCATTCCGGTATATAATATTTCACATATTGCTTGTTATAGGATTCCTTTCTTTTCATGTTAATAAGCCAAAATCCTAGGTTATGTTTGTTTGTCTCGCCACCCATCTTAAAGGATTATACAATGGCAGATCAGTCTGCTTCCCAGAGATCTTTTCCTGGTTTAAATGAGCCCGCACAATAGCATCAGAGGATGTGGTAATATTAGATATCTTTGCGATAAGAAACTGATACAGGCAAGCTAATAGCATGGTATAAAACAAGGTTAGACCGTTCGAGTTAGTAGCCAGCTTGCGAGACCAAAATTCTATTGGCACTCACGCAGATAGAACAGAAAATGTCTTCTAGAAAAAAAGCAAGGCCACTCAAAAGTACCTGTTATTATAGCACTATGACGAGCTCCACAAGAAACAGCTCTTGCATTCTTATTTTCCAAGCTTGAGGCGTCTACCAATTTTGGTACAGTCTGCATCAAAAGAAAGCAATAGTCTTAAGGTTATCATGTAATGGGTGAACTTAAACAACTATACAAAAAAAATTTTTGGGCTTGCGCGGGGGGGGGGGGGGGGGGGGGGGGGGGCTATGTAGTTATTCGGCCTAAATCTCAGTTTATGCAATGAGCATTCATTAGCATCGAAAAAAGAATAGAATTTGTACCTCAGCTTGATCAGAACCAGTCCCCAGCTGTCCAAACTGGTTGCCTCCAAAGGAATAGACATCACCATCTACAGATGTGCATACAGTGTGCCACAATCCTGCAGCAATATCTTGTATCTTGACTCCCAGGATAGATGATACACATGTCGGACTTAAAACATCATCTGTATTCCCTTGTCCACACTGAAGAAAGATCACAAATTATTAAGAACACCGACACAAAACATTTTTACTGACCATAGGTATCAAACTGTACAAATTTTCTGAAATGTACCTATCAAAACATATAACACAACTCAAGTAAATTAGCCTAGATATCATTGTCATTAACATGGTAGATGTCAAGAGTAAAAACCTTTGAAAAATGTGATATCTAACTTTGTTATGACAAAAATTTCATCATATACAAATCATACCAGACTGGAATTAGCATATAAGTTTTTTTTTTGTTATACTGGGTCTCAATTGGAAAGCAGATAAGCTATTTTTGTAATATTATGGCATCGGTTTATATGGGGACAATATTATTCGATGCCTTATCTTGTTGAATCCATAGTTGACACAAAGCCATATACAGTTCCATCCCCCTGAGTATATCTTTTGTTACTTGAATGTGTTTAATCAGGCAAGAAATACTCAATTGTTGGAATCACAAACTTGTTTTGTCCAATCAACGTGGCAAGATAGAAAAGCTAACCTGTCCGTACAGTCCCCATCCAAATGTAAGAAGTGCTCCTGAATCTGCAAGCAAGAGTTAGCTGTCAAAAGGGCAGGGGGAGAGTATTGACTAGAATTGAGGGCGCTATGTTGTATCTTAAAAGGGGCCTGAAATTCGCATGAAGATAGACCCTTGCTACAGCTGGACAGTTGCTAATATTGTGGTTTGAACTGATAAATTCCTCCTAAAAGCAACTTGCCTTAGATTTATAATTTTGATGATTAGGCCTTTGTACGCATCCTTTTGTTTTTTTAATCTTCTGTTGAACATTTTCGCTAGTCCTTCTAGATAGATAATCTCTTATAAATAAGTTAGTAGTACCTTACAGGTCGACTATTGCACAGGGTCTACAAAAGCACTGCAACTTTTTGCCCCTAAACACCAGCACTTTTCTACTGCGAAACAAGCTGGTTAAAAATTGTTTTCCAATGTTGAAATACATCACCAAACAGTACTTTATACTGTATCGCAGCAAACCAAAACTGTCAATTTGAAAGTATCTATTGTTGTCCACAGAGAAATGCGTCCAACTGAGTTATTGACCTATGCCACTTTGAGACCAAATATGATTGATATTGTCTTTAGTCTCTACATGAATTATGGTAAAAGAGTTACCGGAATGAGCTTGAAAGAAAGGACTGACCTGTTACTACAGCACTATGGCGGCCACCACATGCAATGGCCTTCACGCAATTTCCTGTGACTCTACTGATCTGCCCATCAGCAGTTTTGTTGCCTTTCGTAGCTGCTGGCTGGTCCTTGATGTGCAATGTCGATTCAATGCACGGAATGGGATGTGGAGAGGTAACTGTCCGGATTCTAGAACCCAGACCAAGTTGCCCTTCTCCTCCATAGCCCCAACCCCATACCTGACCTAAATCTGAAGCTTTCGAGGAAATATCTAGTTTTAATCAGCAAAGTTCCCTAGCCAGGTTAAAAATAGTGCCATAGTGCCAAATGTAGGTTACCTGATAGTGCTAATGTATGACGACCACCCGCAGCAACTGCCGCTATTTTCACTCCCGCATTAAATGTCACAATGCAAGGGGGTGCTGAAAGGTTTTCGTCACTAGATGTCGAACTTTCAGGTCCATGTTTTGCTGAAGATAACCTACGTCTCTTTGTGCTATCCTCAGTACCTCTACTTTCGGAAGGACCAGACGCCGCTCCGCTGCTTGTCCTAGACACCTGTGACCTGGGGCTCACTGTAATGGAGTTGCCTTTGTTATATCTGTAAACAATTGGTGTAGAGAAGCTTATATTTTTTATGTGGAAATAAAGCAAGGTGGGTAGTAAGCATCACCACCTTGGTCAGTGGCAATTGCGCTCTGTCTTTCATCCTTTTCCAAAGTTCCAACTGAAGATTGGTCTGCAATGACCCTTCCAGTTGGAACACATTCTTTCCAACCCCATGTATAGACATCCCCTTCATCTGGTCCAGCACAACATTTATAATAATAGAATTACTAATACCAAAATTATGAGCTCTTTGTAGTCCCAAAGTGACGTTTGCATGTTTGACAAGTGCCATACCTGTTATTGCAACACAATGAGCCCACCCAGCATCGGCCCTCACTATTGCAACGTCAATAGGAAGAGGGAAAGCCTCTGGAGTCTCCTGAGGTATAAGATGCTCCTTTAGTAATAGTTTCTGAGTATTCTCGTAGTGAAGAGGAGAGCATAAAACATCAACATCACAACTTTACCTCATGTTTCCCAGCAGTAACATAACTTTGGCCCATATCATCAGTAGAACCCCAAGTGAGGAGTTTTCCAGACTCTGAAACAAATGAAAACCCCAAGTTCAGTATAAAGTCAAACTTGATCACAGTACTAATGACAAAAAAAATTGTTCATTTTGGCATATCGCTTATCGCTGAACAAATGCAATCTCCTGATGGTAGCTAGAACTAACATTCTGAATTTGACATTGATTTGGTCCTCCAACGAATTTTGTGGAAATTGGTCCAACCAACAAAAGCACAAATTTCCAATCATGTTCAAGAGAACAAATATTTGAACAGCCAGTCATATCATCATGGTTAAGAGACAACTAAAAATCTGAGGCCCTTCTTGCTCTTCTTCAATCACACCAGATATGATTTGATCCCTGAGAGCATAGCAGGTGAGAGCGTGGAATATTTGGGGGCAATCACACGATGAATAGAATGAAGAACCAAAGATTACATATATAGACCATGCTAGGCAGCTGAGGAGACAAGTGTGAAACCATACCAGATAGGTGAGGGGACAAGTGTGAAATCATACCAAGTGTGAAACCATGCCAGGCAGGTGAGGGGGTAAGTGTGAAACCATGTCATGCCTTAAGTATGGGCCAGGAACCGAGGCGTCTAACACCCCCACCCCCCAACCCCCGCCGCAGTTAGAGCGTCGGCGAAGCAGATGTTCAAACTGAACCGAAAATCGGTGAAAACGTGAAAACGAGATTGTCACCCAGGAACACGACGTAGCCCGAAGTGGACTTACATGTGTCAGGACAATCAGCCCAGTCAGCGTCGAAGTAGACAACCAGATCCGTAGAGGCTGCTCGGTGAAGAATTAGGCCATGATCCGAAGAATGCGCTTTATGGCGGTGAGGTACGGCTCGCGAGGATCATGCATATGGAGACAAACTTGTTGTACGGCGTAGGCAATATCCAGGTGAGTGAAGGTGAGGTACTGCAAAGCACCGGCAAGACTTCAGTAGAACGTCGGATCAGCCACAGAAGCGCCAGCAGTAGAGGAGACCTTGGAATGAGTGTTGATAGGGGTGGTGCAAGGCTTGCAAGCGGTCATGCAAACGCGGTCCAAGGTGTCGAGATTATACTGCCTCTGAGAGAGGAACATGCTGCCATCACGACGACTGACAGAAACACTCAGGAAATGATGGAGTGGATCAAAATCCTTCATAGGAAAAGCCTGCAAGAGGGAGGCAATCACTTGGCGGAACACACTGTCTGAAGAAGCAGTCAGGACAATGTCGTTCACATAGAGTAGTAGGTAGAGAGTGTCACTGCCTCGATGAGACACAAAAAGAGAAGTGTCGGACTTTACCTCCATGAAACCGAGAGACATCAAGTAGGCTACAAAATAGCTGTACTAGGCCCAGGGTGCCTGTTTGAGACTGTAGAGAGACTTGTTAAGGCGGCAAACGTAATCTGGGCGAGAGGAATCCACAAATCTAGCCAACTGCGAACAGAAGACAATCTCAGAGTGTGCCATGAAGAAATGCATTCTTAACATCTAGTTGGTGGATGGGCCAATCCCGAGATAGGGCCAGAGAGAACTGTGCGAACAGTGGCCAGCTTGACGACTAGATTGAAAGTCTTATCACATTCAACAATAGGATGCTGTGTGAAACATTAAGAACCCAGCGAGCCTTATAGTGGGCAAGAGTGCCATCCAAACTATACTTATGCCTAAAAATCCACTTTCTAGCGACCACATTGGCATTGGATGGCCGTGGAACAAGAGTCCATATGTTGTTGGCCTGAAGAGCAGCGTATTCCTCCTCCATGGCGCTGCGCCAATTAGGGTTGGTGAGAGTAGCCTGGTATGTGGTCGGAACATGAGACAGAGTGGCGGCATAAAGGTTCATGTAGGTGAGCGGCTACTGAAAACCGTGCTTTCCACGAGTCACCATGGCATGGGAGTTTTTGACCAGCTGGAGTGGCACAGCACCTGGGGGAAGCTGCGGTAAAACGACCCCGCCAAGAGCCGGTGAGTCAACTGATAGACCCGCGGAACAAGCACCGTGTGCTTCCACTGCCACAGGAGGAGCTGTGGCCGGAGCACTGGGTGCTACTACAGCCGCGGACGAAGCAATGGGTGAGGGGGTCCCTGCTAGGAGAGGCATTGCCAGCCGGCGTCAAGTGCGCGGGTATGGGCGTGCTAGGAACACGCACGACGTCGGGAGCCGCGGGCACGCTGGGGCCGCGCACAACCGATGCAGGGGAGGCAGCGCCGTCTGGCTCCATGGCTGGTAGAAAGGTTGTGAGGAGCGGTGGTAGAAAGGTTCAGGTAACACTTTTAGCCAAAAACTCGAAAGTAAGAGTAGGAGGGGAAACACCAAACAGCGTGAGAGACCATGTGGAGGTGACCCCATATGTGTGATGAGTAATTGACTCGTATTCTGGAAAGTTTGAGTTTGATTTGGGTGGTTTGTGCTTGAGTACCTTCTATTGATGCAAATGTGTGATTTCAGTATTTCGAGCGGTGCTATGTGATGTTTTCTTGTCTGTGATGGTTGCAGGACCTTGAGGCTAAGTCGTGGCGAGGTGGTGCTGAGGTCGAAGCGGTCGAGAGATGCCGAAGATAGTGAGGGTTCAAGGTGGTTGCAAGGCTTGGACAGCAAGAAAT
Organism: Dendrocalamus latiflorus; assembly: GCA_017311315.1. Classification (NCBI taxonomy): domain Eukaryota; kingdom Viridiplantae; phylum Streptophyta; class Magnoliopsida; order Poales; family Poaceae; genus Dendrocalamus; species Dendrocalamus latiflorus. The sequence continues at coordinate 10,174,129 of CM029663.1, forward strand.
GAGGAAGCTTTTAGGAAAGTGCAGGAGTGGCATTTTGGTAAAATGCGCAAGGCTGCAAATAGGAAGCGGATTCGGTTTGAGTTAGCGGGTAAAGCGAGTTGTTAACCCGGTAATCAGAAGCTATAAATAGGAGGGTGGTGCACTAGTAGTAGTAGGAGTTTTTGCTTTTGTGCATTGTCTGTGTGAGGAGTTGTTGGGCAGAGTCAGTTTTGCTTTTGTCTCCGTGGCTGCGTGAGTGTGTCTAGTTAGAGTTGTTCTAGTTCTTGTTGTCTCTGTGTGAGCACTGCCCAAAATGTGAAACCATGTATGGGATGGCTGTAGAACTCTTTGTTAATGCAATCATTCATCTCTTTGCATCTATTTCGATTTATGATATGTGTTGTTTTGGTTGATTTGCCTGCGGTGTCTCCGTGCTTCTCTGTTTCTTTTCGATCTGAGATGAATTCTTGTTTGAGTAGCTGTTGAATCTTTGTTGCTCTGAACTAGGAATCTTCTCAAAGCCCCTTGGCTAGCTTAACCCTGAGAGCAATCATTTTAACAGCCAAACTCTCCCCGAGAAATGGATCGCTGGATTTCCCCTGTTTTCATATTTCTAGGGTTTGGAGGCAGAGTAACTTTGTGTTCTTGATATCTCGTCTAAGAAATTGCTCTGGCTTTGTGTTTTCTTCTCTGAGGTCGTTTCTCTGCTGTATTCCAAAGACTCATGAGCAAAGGATCCAAGAATCACAAGCTATTTGGATTTTATCTCTCCTGCTGTGTTCCTCTCGGTTTTCGGGTTGAGGTTCAGTTGAATGAGTTTCTTGCTCTGTTGGTTTTTGTTTCAACCGAGATTGGAATTCAGGTTGAAGTCCTATTCCTTTGATCTAAGAAGGGCAGCAAACGCTCGGGCATTTCTCTGTTTCCTTCAGACTATGTCTCTTTTCAGTTTGGCCTTTCTTTTCATATTTGCTATTTTTCCTTTTTGCCTTCTCTGCTGTGTCTGCATTTTTGCAGAAAGTGTTCGTTCAATCTGAATTGTTACTTCCTGAAGCCAGTTGGATGTTTAGGTTGAAGTCTTGTGTAGTTGATCTGTGAAGCACAACCTTAATTTGATCCTCTCTCAGTGTTTGCCTCTTCATTTCAATTTTTACTATTCAGTCAGTTTTCGGCCAGCCCTGTGTTTTTGCTCGCCTCTGTTTTCAGTTTCCCGGTCGGACCGAACTCAGACCGACGGTCAGACCGCCTCCTCTTTGGCAGTCAGACCGCTAGGGTTCGGCGGCCAGACCGGCTGCACCCCGGCGGTCAGATCGACTGTGCCGTGGCGATCAGACCGGCAGTTCTCTTGCGGTCTGACCGGGTTGTCTGCTTTCTGAACTATTCTTTCTTCTTGGTTTTCCTTTCTGTTTGAGACCTCTTTTCAGTTTCCAGTGAGCTTTCCTTCTTTTGCTTCATAGCTTCTATAGCTATCGCAGAAGAAAATTATGTGGATAATTGGGGTGGTTTTGAATGCACCATTCACCCCCCCTCTGTTGCCATTTCGGTCCTACACAGCGCAGAAAAAGGTGTGGAAAATTTGAGTTTTTGTGGGCTGGTGATTAAGAAGGTAGGTAGCGGCGTGAAAAGCCTCAACCCAGTAAGAGGAAGAGAGGTTAGCCTGAAACATAAGAGACTGGACAATGTTATTAGTGGAACGAATAATGCATTCGGCCTTGCTGTTCTGCTAAGAGGTATATGGACATGACATGTGGAGTGCAACACCATGGGCGAGGAAAAAGGTGCGAGTGGTGGAGTTGTCAAACTCACGTCCATTATCGCATTAAATGCTCTTGATCTTAATGCCGGACTGAGTAGCAACATAAGAGAAAAAGTGCAAGATAGTGGCAAAAGTATCAGATTTCGGTCGTAGAGGAAACGTCCAAAGATAATACGAGCAATCATCAAGAATAACCAAGTAGTATTTATAATCGAATAAGGTGCGGAGTGACAAGAACATTATTAAGATAAAGAGAGCCAAGACGAGTGGAACCAGTAGAGGTGATGGGTAGCAGAGACCTGTCACCGATAACAATGGTGGAAGGAGTGAGGGGGATGGGAACGGAAGAGGTTACCGTCGTCCGACGTCATGTGCGAGGTCGCACCAAAGTCCATGTATCAGTCAGTGGTTGGCGGGGAAGCAAGAGTCATGGTGTTGAAAAAGTTCGCTAATGACTGCTGATCCCATGGACCAAGACCGGGAGGCGCAGGACCTGGATCGACCCGAGGAGGCCATGGCGCGGGTGGCAGGTACGAGGGTCACGCGTAGCTGGCCTGGAGGTGGCCGGCCGCCAGCGTGTGCGGCTGGGGCACACCACCATGGCACGACTGGGGCAGTGCACTAGGGCACACGGGCCGAGGAGGCCGAGGGCTTGACTTGGATGGAGTTGCCCAGGCCACACCTGGATGGTGCCGATCTAGGGGTTGTAGAAGGAGGGCAGCAACCAGAGGTGTCGTCCCCGGAGTGACCACCCACACCTCCACCGCTCGGCTTGGTGTTGCTGCCACCGTTGTCGCGGCGACGACAGCGACTGGATCCGCTCTCGCCACCGCCGGTGCCACCGGAGGGAGCGCCCTGGGGCGCGTCAATGGAGCGGCAGCCGGACGTGCTGTTGCCACCCCCGAAGATACCACCACCGGGACCCCCATTGCCAGTAGGGGTGCGATCAATAGGGCCGCTATGTATGTGAATTTCGCGTTCAGGCCGCGCAGAACGGACAGAACAAGGGTGCGATCGAGCACCGGTTCAACCAAGTCGCCGAGGGCGTCGGCCATGCTCTTCCGATTGCGGCAATAGTCGGAGATGGAGATGTCGCCCTGGACAAAGTTGTGAAACTCCACGCCTAGGTACAGGGCAGGCATCTCCTTGTTGCTGATGAACTGTTGCTCGAGGCCCACCCATACAAGTTGCACCGCGAAGGTAGGAGTCATCACGATCTCGAGGAGTTCGGCAGAGATGGTGCCGTAGAGCCACGAGAGAACAAGATAATCAATCTGAACCCAGTCGGCAACGTCGGGGTGGGCGTCGTCGGAGAGCACGTGGTCGGAGAGGGTGTACTTGCCGAGAGTGACGACGAAGAGGCCACGCCATTTGTTATAGTTTGGAGAGGCGAGGTCGAGGACAACAAGGATGAGGGCCTTAATGTTGAGGACACCATACGCCTGGGCTTGGAGGGAAGCAACGGCGGCGGCCTCAGAGAGAGCCAGTGCATGTGAAACCATACTAGACAGGTAATGAGCCAAGTGTGAAATTATACCACGCCTCAAGTATGGGCCAGTAACCGAGGCGTCTAACACCAGGAACAAGGTTTCAGAAAATTCAGAAATAAGCTTCGCTTCACAAATTTGACCCATGCTTTCGTCCTATTTCAACATTGCACACTCGAGAAACAAATCCCCGCTTAACGCATTCACCTACCACTAACAAATGATTCTACTTACACAATTAGAATATGCAAACCACTCTGAGCTCAGCCTTGCCGCACCAATTCAAGGAGACACCTCCCAATCCGAATCATTACTGACGCAAACCTCAATCAACCCTTAAAATGTAACTCGCAGTTACCTGTTTCAGATGTCTCCGAAACTGCTAGTTTTATAAATTTTCCTAACCAATCCTCCTAAGAACTACTTGTACCCCAGAAACCCATCCTTTACTCATCAGTTCGCAAATTTCCAACAAATCCTATAACGATTCCTATCAGCAATCCGCCAGACATCACAAAAGCCGACGCCCCCAGCAGATCTACCGCGGCCCACGCGAAGAACCAACGAACGAACTGGAAGCAACAGAACACAAACAGAGCAACAATGAGAAGGTAGAGCGCGAGGCGTCACCGGAGATGGCCATGGCGAAGCCGCACCCGCCACCGCACACGTCCCTCCACCCATCGCCGGCGGCGGCCGCCGGGGGCAGCCTCACGGGCACGGGCCCGAGCAGCGGCGAGCGCTGTGGCGAGACGCCGGGGAGGTACCCCCACATCAGCACCACCCGCTCCTTCCACAAGCCCCGCGCGCGGCCGGCGCCGTCCTCCTCCATCTCCTCCTCCCCTCCCACTCCCACAGTCACCCCTCCTCCTCCTCCTCCTCCTTCTCCGCCGCCGCCGCCGCCGTTCATCTCCTCAGAAATCCCCGGCCTCTCCGTACCCACAACCGATTTCCCCGCTACTTTCTCCGTCTCGATCGCTCTCGCTCGCGGCCACAGGAGGAAGATGGCGTTCGTTTGGCGAAATGGGAAGCGGCGACCACTTGCTTTCCAAGTGTGAGGCTGTGGGCAGCGAGATTTGGGCGTATCAGTTTCTTCGGGGGCGGGGGCGCCACGTCGGACGCCGACGTGGCCGGGCCCAGACACGTGGCGCACCCCGGGCCGCTGGATTGGGACGGTGGTCCCTGGCCAGGAAATGGCCGGAAGTTTCTGGAAGCGTCGAGGCCGGGGCCTTTGGGGCGGACGTGTCGGCCCGTGGAGGTGGCCACGTCACGGCGATGGGAGCCAGGAGACGCAGTGGATGGCCCACCGCGATTTGACCCCCGGCTCTCGCCGCATCCACCAGTTAAAATGCGCGGCAAAAGGGTGCTCCTATGCTGACGCCTAGCCTTGGCGCTGGAATTAGAATTTATTTGCAAATGATAGGATTACTTGGAGGTGGAGATGCCAATCAGCAACACTACGATAGTTTTGGAAGGTAATTTTATGTAGTATCACTAAAAACAAATATTTATTTGTGTTACATAAAACAGTAATATTTATTTGCTTGAAATTTTTATATTAAATTAATCAAAATTAGAATTTTTATATTAGATTACACTTTCCTTTAATATAGGTACGTCGTACGGTTAGTATTCAGCTATAAGAGCAAGTACAACAATGGTCTTATAGCCAAGCTAGTCAGCATTTTTGCTGATGTGGAGGAGAGAAGAGAGGAGAGAGAGGAGAGCTTGGCTCTCATGCAAGCAACAAGCTGCACACGGGAGCCTATGCAGTGGTGGGTCCAGATAATAAATGTATGTGAGGAGGAGTAGGAAAGAGAATGTGAGACATGGTACCACATAATAATAAAAAAATCTTTTGTAGACAAATAGAAGACAGATTATTTGTGTTACATAAAACAGTAATATTTATTTGCTTGAAATTTTTATATTAAATTAATCAAAATTAGAATTTTTATATTAGATTACACTTTCCTTTAATATAGGTACGTCGTACGGTTAGTATTCAGCTATAACCACTGGCTATATAATTTCACAACCTAGTCGTATAGATATATGCATTGTACACGCAAAAGCACATACTATTCTTAATGCAATTTATAATCTATAGTGAACAGTCCTTTTGCATCAGTGTTTCCCATGGAGGTCACGTTCTTTTGTTACTTGTCTTAACATTTATGCGACGCAATTCTAAGAGCATCTCCAATGGATCTATAGCAGCTATCTACAAGAGAGTCCATGTCATCAACTGTCCTACGTGGAAGATATTAAATGAAGAAAGAGAACGCAGCTCTCTACAGCTCTAGAGATAGTCTATAGCGCCAAACGAGGCAGCCTTCATAAATTCTGTGTGTGCATGTAAGCATCAAATAGCTATCCTTATAGATAGTTCTTTAGAATGCTAACTTTAGTGTGTACTATATAGATGATGTGGAAGTCTTATAGTTAGTTGCTATCTATAACCATTGGAGATGCCCTAATAGCTCGGATCACATGACCAAAAAAATGAACCATAACCTCGCTAACACGCATGCGAACGCGTCATCATCATACGTTAGTTTTGGTGCACGTAGCGTCGCTGTGGTTTATTCGGTTTAGCTCCGGTCGAGGACCTCCTCTGCACATGATGGGTTTTCTTACCTGCGGCGGAGGGGCCACGAGCGGCGCCAAACCAACCCACTTGGTGGCGGGGCCGGGCGCGGCGGTAGTTGCGCGTGCAGTGCAGCCATTGGCCGCGCTCTGGAAGCTTCGGGAAGCCGCGCGTGCGCGTGCAGACCTCGGCTTTTCCGGCATTTTTCCGCGCGGCGCGAGCAAAACGGAAGTCCGTCTGCAAAGCAGCAGCCAGCCTCGCCGTTGTCCCGGCACGGAAATGTTACAGGCCATATTATTTTCAGCTTCTAAAAACTATTTTTTATTTTCTATAATAACTAATTTTTAAACAGAATATTTTTTTAAGATAGCATCTACTAAGTTAATTGTAATACATATTTTATTGATTTCATTTATATCGGCAAAAATCGTACATGAGTTTCTGTTACTCCGTAATATCTTATACAAACAGTCTAAAAAATTATAAATCACAGCTAAAAATAATAAGCTACAGCCAAAAAGACAGGGTCAGTAAGGAGGGTAGGGGCTGAGGCACCGCAAAACGTCACGCGTAACTATCCGCGGGGTTCGCGGTGTAACGTGCGGTGGTTGTACTCCCCGGCCGACGGCGACGGGCTGAGTATAGGGACAGCGAGCAGAGGGAAAGTGACCTGTGTACATATTTTTCGAGAGAGTACAAGGACGACGGACGCGCACACATATGTATAGTCACACCTATACGCGTACACATGTGTGTACGTTCGCTGACATCATACCAATCATAAACCTGGGGGGATTCCGGCCCCCCAGGGCATCCACGTCGCCCCCGCCCGCGCGGCCGCCTGGCGCGTGGCGGGGGAAATTTTGGTACGGCCGGCTGAGGTGATTCCCTCATATTTTCCAAAAATTACGTAAAGGTCTTTTTTCCTCGCGAAAAGGTCCCTGGTAATTTTTTTTCACCCAAATTTTTGCAGGATAGCGCCCCGCGGATTTCTAAATTACGTACGGGTCCTCGTTTATTACGTACAGGCCCTCGGTTTTTTACAAAAAAAATCCTTTTACTTTCCCATTTATTACGTACAGGCCCTCGGTTTTTCCGAAAAAACCCTTTGACTTTTTCAAAAATACACATGTGCCCTCGATTTTTTAATTTTTTTTTTCAAACTCCTCACGGATTATCGCCTCTTTTACTTCGATACACACGGTGGCTGGCGCGGCGTGTCGCCGCGCCTATGAGGCTAGTATGTTCACAAATTTTGCGAAAATATCAAGATTTTATGGAGTATGACATATACTTTCTCAGAGTCGCATCGTGTGTATGAAGTTGCTCGCTTCTGTACTTCTGTACCTTGCTTCACTTAACAACTACTTGACAGTTAACACGTGGTGGACATTTGCAACAACGTGGGTCTAGCTTTAATTTGTGGACGGTGCATGGTTTACTATTTGGTCTTGTACTTGAGTCTTGACTCTTGACAAACCACCTACGATTTTGTTTCTTCATGGTGCGATAGTGAAATGCACAGTTTTTTTTTTCTTACGAGGATGTAATGAAATGCAGGGTAGGAGGGCATGAGTGAATAGAGGGTGTTTTTTTAGATTATCGTACAGTTTTGATCTGTTCTTTTTGCTAAAATTTATGACTTTTAGCTGTACTTTATGGCTTTACTGTTCGTACAAGAGACTACAGAGTAACAAAAACTCACGTGCAATTTTTATCGATATAAATAAAGTCGGTACAATATGTACTATAATTAACTAGTAGATCTTATCTCAAAAAGATATTTCATTTAAAAACTAGTTACTATAAAAAAAATCAAAAAGAAATTTTTAGAACCTAAAAAGAATAGGCCTAGGAGCGTGAAAGCGCAGCCACGCTTCATATGCTATAGAAAAAAGTAAAATAAGATTGCTTTCAGCCATGATGCCTAAAAATGGATGGAGCGCGTTACAAAGAGTAGTGTCTTCTTACAAAGTTGTACAATGTCGCCGGCCAAATATACATGACAAATCGGTGCTGTTGGAACGTAAACTTGGCTGGAAACGAAGGAGCTGTGAAGGTTGCAATGCGCCAACAGAATTTAAGGGCCTGTTTTTTTCGGCTGCGGCTTATGGTTTTTGGCTGAAATTTTTGAATTTTAGCTGTTTACGGTACAGATTACGGAGAGATAGATACTCATTTGCGATTTTGGTTGATACAGATGTTGGGCTTTTAACGTGTAGATTGTTTAACTTGTAGACATCGTCTTAAGAAAATACTCCGTTTGAAAGTTAGGTACTGTAGCAAAAGCCAAAAGCCGATTTCAAAAACTCAAAAGAACAGGCCCGAAGGGATCTCTCACACATCGGTGAATTCACAAGTTTGCGAGTGATTTTGTTTATCAGAGTCAGAGCCTCGGAGGTGCATGGAGTAATCAGAATTCAGAAGTCAGAACTAGTCTGCAGAAAAGAAACAGAGTTCAGAACTCGGTTAGCATAGCACTTCGTTTTTCACTGGAAGCCCATCCGGCTGTTGCTAGCGTTGTTATTAAGGGCGGAAGCCCGGAAGCCCAGCCTGAGGCCAGTCCAGGCTTGAAACATAAATTGTTGCAAATATGCATCCAGATGTTCTCAGGCCTAAATCATCCACTATACAAAGTCGGGGGTTCCTGCACGCTCGCGTGATCCACGTCGACTTCGCTTTTCCTGCGGCCGACGCGTGCGCTCGCTCTTGCTTCCGCTCTGCCTGCCGCGTGTATGCGCGCTGAATTACTGTTTGCCTCTCGCGTGATCGTTTTTCCCCAACAAAGATTTGATAATTACGTTTAGACCCCCGGTTTTCACAAAAAGATCTCTAGATTCTTGCGAAAAAGCCCCTGCACATTTTTTTGCTGGATAGCGACCCGGGGTTTCCCGTAATTACGAACATGCCCTTATTTCTTCTGAAAATACCCTTGATTTTTTGCGAAAAAGCCCCTCTATTCTTCTTTTATTGCGAAAAGGCTCGCGATTTTTTACGGAAAAACCCCTATGCTTTCTTTTTTCTGCGAATTTTTCCTCTTTTACTTCGGTCCACATGGTGGCTGGCGTGGCGTAGCGCCACGCCTATGTGGCTAGTTAAATACAAGTCCCAACAATTACTGGTCCCAACAATTAATGAGCCTTAGATCTAGGCCGAACCGTACAGCGGATGTATTTGGGAATACTTGTCAACGTATGCTGGTCGACTAGGCCAGTCCATCGGTTTCATGAACCCAGATTCAAATGTCCTCCATCCTAGAGGTGGTCAGATAGGGCCTACCATCTAAATGGACCAGTGGCCAGCCCAGCACACAGTGCTATGCCTAGCTCAGCACGGCCTGTTAGACCTGCTTATTTTGTTAATATATGTATATTTTTATTTTGTGTTTTTGAATTTTACACGGTTCACTTTTTAATTTATGTGACTTTTATTTTGTATGTTTTGAATTTTATATAGTTTATTTTATAAGTTTGTATAAATTTATTTTGTAATTTTTTAAAAAATTATATATTTTCTAGGATATTTTACATTTTATTCAATTTTTTTAGGCTAGATAGGCTAAATGGCCTAACCCTAGCTTGACAGGTTAACCGTGCCTGACTCGCCCAGCATAGCCTGTGAGGCTGTTGAGTCGTGCTTAGGCTAGTACCTTAGTCCATGGGCTAGCATAGCTATGGGCCAAATGGGTCCATGCCAAGATAGGTCGTGCCTAGACGAGCCTGTGCTATGCTGTGTCAGGCTGCCCATTTAGCCACCTCTGGTCCATCCTCCCCTAATGACGACGATAGTGGCAACGATGTTGGTTGAAGTAACACAGCGTCGTTCTCATGACCGCAGTGTCGTCGTGTTGGGCCTTAGCTACTGCTCCTCTATATGCTGGCAGCCCAATTCAACACGAAACACCGGACCTTTTTGACATAAAGGGTTGGTTGTTTCGACTTATGGTCTATGGTTTTTCTCGAACAAACAAACACAACAACTTCTTCATTGTCTTTTCGAAGCAGTTTATTGGGACAATCTTTTCAAAGAGGCTTATCGACATTCAATTCGTTTGCATGAGTGCTCGTGCTAAGACCAAAAATCATCAACCGCATCCAAAAAGAACCCACCCAGACCACAAATGGTCCAGCGCCAATGCAAGCATCACCTTCACCATGAATAGGCCCACTAATGGTCTAGAATCCAACCCAGACCACAAATAGCAAACTGCAGTATCCCAAACCAACCTAGTTCATACTCATCCCTCAGGACCCAGACCAACCCAACACAGATGACACTTCAATCCAAACCAACTTACCCGTTTTCCTAATATGGGTTCAACCCACCTTTCCAACCCATTTCAACCCACCTCCAACCCACATCATTTGACCATTCACATTACCAAGCTCATCTCTAGAGCACAGTAGCACATCAAAGACAAAGTGAATCACCATTCGTGTGTCATGTGTGTTACGAAGCCACCTGGCCAGGGACCAGCACTGTGCGCCGTGCCACCCCAATTAAGCGAGCTTCATCACAATTGTAAAGACGCTGTTCTTTTTAGCTTTTTAGCAACTTTTATTTTTTGGTTTCTTTCAACAATCTTTATTTATTAAATTAATAAATCATAATTAAAATTATGAACCGTAGAAAAAAAAACAGACACAAACATGTGTGACAGTGACAGGATAAAACATGCCCGGTGATCGACGGGAGCAGCGTCTGAGTGGAATGTCCGTGTAATTGTAGAATATTCTGGCAACCGTGGCTCCAAGCCAATCGAATCAGACGGCTGCGGACGTGATTTGATTTGCGGGTTTCAGGATGGACGGCTGGCGATGCAAATCCAAACGTTCATGCTGTCCACATCAGGGCAGCTTTCCGTTCGCTTCTGGGAGTTTCCAGTTGAAACTTGAAAGCACTTCAGTGGTCGCAAAGATTCTCCCGTGCCGTCAGGCACATATCCTAGCTTTGCCTTGTCTGCCTTGCTGCTGCCTCCTCAAAGATCCTTGCAGACCTTCTCGGCTATCATCCATCCGTCTCCATTCCCAGAAATCCCAGTCCCAGGTATGCATGCTTCGGTCCGTCTTTCATCTGTTAATACCATGATTATACCATGTCTCATCAATTTTATGTGGACGTGGACGCAACTCCGTGATGAGGTCCATGCGTGTTTTCCTATGAGGCTATGACCAGCAAGTACAGAATAGAGTCTAAAAACAAGGTCGATCTAAGACTATAGAGCAAAACTAGCTGGGAGCATACCAGATCTTGGTTTCTTGTCTGATAGTTATCCTTAGAATTAGTGCACCGCGAAGCATATCATCGTCGGTTTCCTCGGCTGCAGGATGTCGGGGTTGGAGCCGCCGTTCCGGCCGAGGGAGAAGCTCCTTGAGATGCAGAAATACTTCCAGAACATCCAGAAGCACACCTACCTGAAGGGGCGGTACGACGCGATGACATCCGTTGCCATCCCCCTCGCCCTGGCCGCCTCCAGCGTCTTCCTCATCGTAAGCTGCAAATCTTACATGCTACTAGGAGCATAAGCCAGATTTTTAAGCCCAAGGTTACTTGTTCCGTCCAAAGTACAGGTTTTTGCGTTTTGACGTGTGTAGCAATGATTGTTCCGCAGGGACGAGGAATCTACAACCTGTCTCATGGCATCGGAAAAAAAGAATGAAGGCGCGCCCGCAGGACGCAGCGTTTAGTGTTGAAGCATTGCAGTTTCGTGCCGTGTTATTAACTGATGATTCATGCTGCAAGATCTTATATTCGTATGCTGTGTGTGTTTATTATCTGGTGTATTGTAGATGCAAAACATTACTGCGCAACGGAACTGTTCTTTGTACATCTACCTTCTATGTGGTTTACGGTGCTTTGCTTCGTCCACTCCTCTTTCGCCGTTTACATGGTTACAAGATTCTGGGCAGTTTGGAGCAAACATATAAATGACAGCTCTACAGATTAGAGAATTCAGAGTTAAGATGTGCATGGACAGGCATTTCCAAGAAGGTTCTCTCAATCAAACCTGATCCATGAAATTGCGGCTCATCAGTGAGCCTAAGCCACATTCGGCACAACATAAATTAAAGTTGAGTTAGGCTGCAGAAACGATGGATCTGTTCAGCGATACAAGTTTTCGATCCCAAGATCCACCTAATCGAAGGCTCGAGTACATGAGCTGGCTGGCAAAAGCTATGCTAAATATCATAAGCTGACACGTATCGTCAGGCAAAAGCTGAAGATAATTGATGCATATTCAGAGTCAAAAGCTGCAGATAATATGTTGCTAGCCTGGCACTATCTGTTTCGGTCAGTTGATGCTTTTGGCGGCTACCATTGCCATGCTGTACCGCTTGACGAGGCTTGAGGTCGGGAGTCCCATGCTGAACCATTGTGGAACCGTCCACGAACAGGTTCGTACCTTCTAGTCACAGCAGGCCTGTCAGTTTGACGATTCGATGTGTATTCCTTTCTCTGCTGCTGACTCTGGTACTGTCCCGCTGTTTCGCGCCCTGTAGTATACGCCTGTGGACGATAGCGATTCTGGCATGGTCCTGCTGTTTGGCGGCCTGCATTATACCCCTGTGGACTGTGAATTGGTCTGCTTCCTGTAAATCCTCTGGCTCGCTGCTGATGCTGATTATCATATGGGTTAGCTGACACAGGTTCCACATATCCTATATGTGTGTCATGCTGAAGACTCGTTGGAGTATTTGTGTAACGGTCAGCCATGACTCTTCCAGCAAGTTTTGAGCCAACATCAGGTGGACACAGCAGCGACAGCAATTCTTTCCTGTCGGCAAGCCCATCGGAAACACACGTATAACTAGCACCATTGAAGGCAGTGGCAATACGGTGAAGCTCATTCACGCTAACAGCTCTAGCAGCATTATCAGGTCTCTCAAACGGATCTTCAACCTAAACAAAAAATCGTGGACAGATGGCGTATCAGTACTTAAGGCTAAAATTTTCAACAACATCAACCACGACACCACCAAATGCACTGTAAAGGAAAGCCTTACAAACAAGCTATAAGATTTGGCCATCCAACTTGGGTTGTCCTGGATTCGCTTGAGCCGACCAGTGTAAGTGGATATAACATTACTTGAAAGAGCATCGATACGGAAAAACTGCAAACAATATAAGATCACTGGTTAAGCTTGTTTATCTCAGGTTAATAAATAAATAATGCTACAGTACCTTTTAACATTAGCCCTGTTATGCCTTTTTGTAATGAAGACGATTCATACCAAGTTCCATTGTAATAAAGCAGACATACACAGATGGTGAGTTGCAGCTACATCTCAAATGTACTTTTACTGAAAATATCTTGAGGTAACAAAAATGAACTAATTCCATGAGGTGGACGGATTAGCTCATTTGCCCGCAACATAATGGGTGGGTTCTTTTCCACTTATAGCTTCTGTACGACGCTACAATAACTAGCTTTCAAACGGTGTGTTTTTTAAGGCAGAGTTTTTCTTGCGAACAGCCATAATTCAAAAGCCATAAATAAAAAAACCATAAACCACAGCCCTAAAAAAACCCACCCAATCATGGTTGTTAAGACGTCGCCTAGTCGTCGTGAGCTCGATGCCTGGGTCTCCCGCCCAACTTTTTCAGTCGAGGCGGCTAGTCGAAGCCGAAGGAGCGCCAACACGGGCGCGGGCCGGCGGCGCGGAGTGCAGAGGTGGCGGCCGGAGGAGGGCGGAACACGGAGGAGGCGGCCAGGGCGCCAACGGGAGCGACGGGTCGAGGCGGCAGCGACGGCCAGAGGAGACGCGGAGCCGGCCAGAGGCAGCAGCCGGGGCGACCGACGGCCGTGGCGGATCGAGGAGGCGGCAGTGTCAGGTCGAGCCCAAGGCGGTGGTGTCAAGAATGAAGAGGGGTCGGGTGGGAAGAGCAGACAGGCGGCGGTGGCGGCTCCCAATCCTAACCCTAAAGGGTCTAGTGCACTCAGGTGGTTTGCATTCCATGGGTCAAGAAGCAAAGCCCATATATGTATATGTATATTTGCAAATAGACCCCTACAATACATACAAATAACAGAAATGGCTATTATGTTGCGTGATTATTTAATTTTTGGTTATATAAGGTATTACTTGTATTTATTACTATCATTTAACTGTCGCCATGGCGGATGCCTAATCAACTAGGCGTCTAAGCGTCCCGGTCTTGCCTTGACTTGCTGGAGCGCCATGACAATCTTGCACTCAATAGTTGCCAAAAAGGTTATATATAAGGTTGCTTCATTGGACTTAAAACCCCTGTGAGGTAGATTGAGCAAGGATCAAAGACGTTTGAACAAACTCAACTAAGCCACATAAGTACCTCCACCCTCCCACGTGGCTTGCTTTAGCTTCTCTCTGGATACTAGTTCTAAACCCGTCAGCTAAGCTCAAACATAAGCCAGTTGTTTACCCGCTATGCTAAGCTTATTGTGATACAATGAAGAGGTCAGGATAGACCAAACATGGCCTAAAAATGACAGACAGTCAATGGCTATAACATATATAAAAGGAAAAGTGCCTAGAAACATGATTAGCATGTTTTACCAGTATTTGAACAACAAAAGGGTAGTACTTACTACTTAGAATTTAGGTAGTCATAGACAAGGCTGGCTCAGTCAATATAATGGACAATATGTTCATTTACCTTGTGAAAAAAAGAAGCCAGGAGACGGGAAAGAGATCTCTGGTTTCTTTGCCCCATGCTCTGTCGTCGAAACCTTGCTATATTTGCCTCACAAACCTCATCAAGATATTTCTCATTATAAAACGTCATTTCTGTATATGAATGCAATGGATAAATTACCAGTCACTGATACGCCAGACAATCATCAATCCATCACAAACAAGCCAGGTTCATCTCACCTGCAATGTTCCCATCATAAATCTCCTTCAGAGGTGGTAAAATTGGAGGCTCACATGTCTGAAAGAAGAAAGGTAAGGAGTGTAAGAGAGATAAATTTGATGGAACTATAAATAAGAACTCGACAACTTCTAAAGTAAGAAATAACACCTGAAAATGAAAGATGACAAGTAAGCAGAGCGAATAGGAGTTCAGGGTTCCATTTTTTGGATCATTAATGTTTTGAGCTTTTGCCCATTCCTTGACCTGCAAGGAAACGTGATGCTGAGCCTTGGGCTTAACAAAAGAAATTGTGGCAACAGAAAACTCTCTCTTGGTTAAATGGAGCTTACCAATAAAACCATATCACCAAAGCGCTCATCTAAAGTATTGATCCAGTAAAAGATTTTGGATTTCATTCGACCAGGGTAGTTGTCAATGGATATATCACAGGAAATTCCAAAGTGGTTGCTCACGTACTTAATAACTGGAACCCTTGCATTAGGAATGAAATCTATATACCTAGCAACACCTGAATAAGGAATGAAAACCACATTTAAATGAGAACTTTTTGTTAAAAAAATAAAGGCACAGACAACAAAATGTACTGTATTGAATCAAGTAACCACGGAACAAAAAGGAAGCTCTTGAATAGCTTGATCAAAACATATTCATTAGAATGACTTGACCTCCCACATGATATTGCTTTCCTTGGTGTTGTGCATATGTATATAAATATGATATGATTTTATTACCACAAAAGATACAATAGTACAGAATCTATCATTCTGGTCAAAGTTATTTCATGGATCTAAACAGAAAGCTTACCTCTAATTTGTAAAACTCTCCTCAGTTCTCTCAAGACATTTTGCTTCTTTTTCTTGCTTATAGGGGGGTTTGAATCGTTCCGGAGCTCAACTGATACATCCAAATCACCAGATTTTGCATAAAGGTTTGATACAAAGGATCCAAAAGGTTTGACAGCAGCACCTGTTAAGGAAAGTAAAAAAATCAGGAAAAGCAACACCCAAAAAACTGTACTACTATTAACTTCTCTAACACCTCACATTTGTCATTACAGAAACTTCTTAAATAACATATGCTTTGACTATGGCAATAAGCATAGTAGGACAAGAGAATCACAAAAATAAAAAGTTCTCTAGTAAACACATTGTATGACGTTTGAGCAGCTCCCATTCTGGCAACAAAAACAACTATTGCCATTGCCATTTTGTCTAGGCGTGATAAAACAAACTGCTGACTACTACCGTAGGTCACTTGTTGCCTGGTTGCGGTCTCATGGACCTGTTGTCGAGCCACCATTACACTCGGAGTATGAAGGCCATTGCTAGTCATTGGTCACGAACCAAACTTATCCTTTTTTAGGATGATTGATTTTACAAGCTTATCACTTCTCTTGTTTTCATATAACTACTGCCCAGAGCTCACAACCTATCGTCTTTATTTGAAAAAGTAACTCCTTGAAGGTTCTTTAGGAATATAACGTAAGTTATGATAAACTATTTGAGATATATTCAATTTTGCTTGCATCCTTTATTCCTTTAGGGATGAGGATTACTATCTTTCAGTAATCTATCAGAAGTTTGCATCCACGAACAGTGTATATAAGCACTACCGAAGCTTGATGTTAAAATATTACATGATTTCACCCTTAATCAATATCAGGATCCCAAGTGGTGGTTTTCAAATAATGGAAAAGGCTCCTGTGGTAACCAAAGGAGTAAGTTACCTCTCAAGCCCCCAACCGAATAGATGGAATTTTCCAGCTCCTGAATTGTGTACAGTCGTTTGTTTCGATCACCCTCCACCGGTTTGATTAGAGAGAGGATGTCTTTTGTACACTTCTCCAGCACATCGTAGTTATGGACGCGCTCAATCATGCTGAAATCCTGCAGCCAACAAATAATATATATAATCAAACAAGGAAAAAAATCAGGAAGTTAAATGGGTACAAAATAGTGTTGCTAAGCATTATAAACCAGATATAACCAAATTCAAGCTGAGAACATTCTAAGTGCGAGTTACGACAATGGTTGCCCTCGTTTTCATTTGTACATATTTGCTCTGAACAGAACGTAGATGGAGGCATGGAACTATGCTCACTATGAAATTTCCTCTTGTTTATTAAATGTTTTTGAGAGGGCTAAGTGCTCTGAGGGAATCAAACACATCCCTGCTCGTCCTAAAAGGAGAAAATGTTGCGAGACCGCAAACCCGAAATCAATAACTCGCACAATGAGAAAACGTGCATTCGCTAACACCTGCCATCAACATGCAAGGTGAAAAGGCACTGTTCATACGTGATTATGAATGACAGCAGGACCAATCCACAACAAAAGTAGCACCTTTTTCCCGTGCCGGAAGTAATTTGGCTTGTAATAGTTCTTAAAAAAAGTATTCTTCCAAAAAAACAATTGGCTGGTAATAGACCCATTTCTCATTAATTTTCCCAGTATTACAGCGCATGCACACCCACACAAAGGCATACTCTGCACAATTTTACCAATGTACCTACCATACATAGTACCACGAGGGCGTCAAAGTAGCATGCAAGGCACTAAAATGGCGCGGTGGTCGGCGACCATAGCCTCCAAATCTCACAAAACCCTCCAAGGATGGTAGTACATTGCTTAGCCAGAACACCGCGGCGCCATACTGGCCGCCCAGCCACGGCACCGTGGTGGGTAAACCCTAACTCGACGATGAACGAAACCAACCAATCTACTAAGCGAGAAACCGGGTACATGAACTAGTCGGGAGGCCAGGGATTTTACCTAGAGAAGATCGCGGGCAGATGGGAGTTTGCGAGGCGACGAGCCGGCGGCGGCTACGTGGAGGCGGCCGCGGGCTCCGCTTGCGCCGAACTCTCGTCGTGGAGAACTGGAGATGGGTTGGGAGGAGAGGCGAGGCGCCCGCGGGTGAGACCAGTCAGCGGCCGCGTTAGCTTTTAACCCTGCGTTTTTAAGACGGATCTATCAATAGATTATATAGATTACAGGAAACACTATATCAAATTTAGTTACATCTAAAAATTATAAATAAATCAAATATAAATTAAATAACGTCTTTATCACATTGGTATTTATATTTTTATAAATAACCATGAATATAAATCCAAATATTCTCGAATACGAATACAAATCAAATATGAAACAAATACGAATTCGAATCGAATATCTACTCAATTCGGTCGGATCGGGATATCCTCATAACTTATGTAGTATGAAGACATTAATGATATTTTATCCTCGTACAATCACACTTAATCATTCTAATTCATTTACTTCACCTAAAGAAACACGAATTTACGTTCAATTAAAAAAATTGTCCAAATAATTAGTTGTATTGTAATAAAATATGCATATTATTTCATCGAATACGGATATGAGTAGTCCGAATAAAATAATATTTTAGATGGTAAAAGTCTGTACCATATTTGCGCACGCGCGCGCGCACACACACACACACAGATATATATATATATATATATATATATATATATATATATATATATATATATATATATATATATATATATATATATATGCCAATTTAAATACGAATATGAATAGAAATTATTAATTGAATGAAAAAATCTATATCATACTCGTATTCTATCGAATACGGTAACAGAATAATATGGATAATTCGTATTCACTTTTTACTTCTAACTATATCGGTCAAAATTATATATGATTATTTTTTATATATATTATTTTTTATAAATAGTTAGAATTTAAAAATCATAAGAAAAAATAAAGAAGAATCGGCTTAGGTGGTGCGGTGCGGCACCGTGCTGTGCGGACTGCATCAAATTCAGGGGCGGACCCACAGGGTATGCCGGGTGGGCCACGGCATACCCTGGCCCCAGCCGCTGCTGACAGTTCGCCTGCCGGCCTGCCGCACGCGCCTGACGGACGTCGTGCTCTCCGCCGCGGGCCCGCACTTCTGCGCCGGCATCTAGCTCGGTGGCCCCGGGAACCCCCTCACCGCCGCTGACAGGGGCGCCGACCCGGCGGTCGCTGCGGAGGGGCTCTGCCGTACGATTTTGGAGATACAGGCGGCGCTGACCACCGTGGAGATGTGCCGGAAGCCTGTCATCGCGGATTGCTCCAAGGACGCCACGTTTGTGCTCAAGGAGGTGGACATGGCCATCATCGCCGACCTCGGCGCGCTGCAGCGGCTGCCGCGTATCGTTGGGTACGGGAACGCAGCCGACCTCGCTCTCACCGGGCGCAAGATGACCGCCATGGAGGCCAAGGAGATGGGACTGGTGAGCAGGGTGTTCAATTCCAAGCAAGAGTTGGATGCCGGAGTTGCAAAGATCGCTAAAGGTATAACATTCCCTTCTAGTATTTTGTTGCTTTGCTGCTCCATTAAAATGTGACAAAAGAACTGCACAACTCAAAATTTCGAACTGATGTTAGTGTTAGAGATATATGTATAGTTTTGTTATTCCCCATTGTTATGAGGGGTTCTTTGCATATTTACCACCTGTACTTTGTGTATATATACCGGCCCATTGGCCTCATATGAATACAAGCGCTATTCATAACATGGTATCAGAGCCAAAACTAGGGTTTTGGTTTACCTAGGGCTCCGCGCCGCCGCCGGCCTCCCGCCGCCGCCGCCGTCGCCAGTCTCCTCCGCCGTCGCTGGCCTCGGCGCCTCCCCCGTCGCCGCTGCCGCCCTGCTGCCGTCGGCCCCGCCCGACTCCCACCCGGTCGCCTCGCCGGCCTCCTCCGCTGTCTCGCGCCTCCCCGCGTCGCCGTCGTACTCCCCGCCGCTCGGGCTCGGCCGCTGTCGCTCGGGAGTCGCGCGCTGCTCGGTCGTCGCCCGCCGCTCCGTCGGCTCCGCCCGACTCCGCCTCCCGCCGGCGCCCGCCCGTCCGGCCCCGGCCGCCTTCTGCCCGAGGCAGCCGTCCGGCCACTCCGTGCCGCCGGCCGCTCCGCGCCGTCCGCGCCGCCAGCGGCCACCGCCGCTCCGGGCCCCTCCCGCGCCGGGCCGCCGTCGCCCGCGCCAGGCCGCCGCCGCCGCCTCCCTCGCGCCGGCCGCCGCCGCTCCGGGTCGTCGTCCGCCGCCGCTCCAGGTCGCTGTTTGCCCTAGGGGCTCGACCGCTCCGGGTCGGCTCGGTCGGCTTTCGGTCGGTTGCTCTCGAGTCGGTTTGTAAACCGACCGAAAAGAAAAAAAAAAGCAAAAAAAAAGCAAAAAAAAAAACACGTCGTTCTAACCGTCGCGCCGTCCAGCGCCGCCTGTTAGACTTCGTTGCCTTGGTCGCCGCGCCGTCCAGCGCCGCCTACCAATGGGCACCGTTTCCCTCCCTCGCTGCCCGGTGATCTTTGATGGTGTTAATTACACCGACTTCGTGTCTCACATGCGCATTCACATGCGTGGTCTTCGTCTCTGGGGCGTCCTCTCTGGCGATGTCACCTGCCCGCCTTGCCCTATTTCTCCGACGGAGCCTACGCCTGTTGCATTGCCCCCGACAGCCGATAAGGCTGCTGCTGAGGCCGCTGATGATAAAGCTGCCTCTGCCTACCAGGAGGCTCTGGATTCCTACAAGGATCGTCTGGCCGTCTACACTCAGTGGTACGATGACGACGCTCGGGCTGCTGCTGTCCTCATCGCCAGTGTCCAGCCTCAGTTCTCTTCTGAGGTTGTGGGACTCCCTTCGGCTTTTCAGATGTGGACTCATCTTCGTCAGCGCTATGAGCCCTCTGGTGATGCCCTGTACCTGTCCGTGGTCCGTCAGGAGCACTCTCTTCAGCAGGGTGATGCTACTGTTGACGCTTTTTACGCTCAGAGTTCTGCTGTCTGGCGTCAGTTGGACTCACTTCGCACTGCTGGCTGTCGTACCTGTCCGTGCTGCCTGGAGGTACGTGCTGATCTGCAGTTTCAGCGGGTTTACGAGTTCCTTACTCGCCTTCGTCCTGAGTTCGAGCAAAGGCGTGCCCAGCTCCTTGCATGCCACCCTCGTGTCACTCTCCTGGAGGCTCTTACCGAGATACGCGCAGAGGAGACTCGTTTGAGTGGTGCTGGTCTGATGCCACTCCCCTCTGTGCTCGCCGCTCGTCCGCCTGCTATACTGCCTCCTCCAGCGGCTACCACAGGTGGTGGTGGCCGTCCTCAGTCTGGAGGTGGCCGTCCTCACTGTTCCTACTGCGACAAGGATGACCACACTGAGTCCCAATGCTACAAGAAGAAGCGGCATCTTTCACGCCGTTCTTCTACTGGCACTAGTGCTTCTACGACGACGTCTGCCTCGACTTCTTCAGCAGCTTCTCTCACCGAGCAGGAGATAGCCAGACTTCGACGCCTACTTGCCGCTTCAGGTTCTCCCTCGACAGGTTCTGCAGGATCTGCTACTGACTCTTCAGGCACTGAGAGACCACCTCCTACACAGTCAGGTACCTCCCCGTGGATTCTTGATTCTGGAGCATCTTTCCACATGACTCCTGATTCTTCCACTCTGTCTTCTATTACACCCCTTGTTTCTCCTGTCAGTGTTTTTACTGCTGATGGTACATCTCTTTCTGTCTCTGGTCGAGGATCTCTTAGCAACTCATCTTTTCATGTTCCTTCTGTTGCTCATGTTCCTCGCCTTACCTTGCAGCTTCTTTCTGCTGGGCAGATTACTGACCTTGGCTATCGAGTTATTCTCGAATCTGACTCTTGTTGTGTTCAGGACTGCCACACGGGAGCTCTGGTTGGTTCTGGCCCTCGGCGCCGTGACTCACAGCGTCTCTGGGAGCTTGACTGGCTTCATCTTCCTTCCGCTGCCACCGCCGCCGCCAGTCTCTCCGCTTCTGCCACTTCGTCTACCCGCTCTTTCGCTTCTGCCACTTCGTCTACTGGCTCTTTCCAGCAGTGGCATCACCGTCTTGGCCATCTGTGTGGATCTCGCCTGTCGTCCTTAGTTCGTCGTGGTCTTCTGGGGTTTGTCTCAGGAGACGTGTCTTTAGATTGTCAGGGCTGTAAGTTAGGTAAACAGATTCAGCTTCCTTATTCTCATAGTGAGACTGTGTCTCAGCGTCCTTTTGATCTTGTTCATTCAGATGTTTGGGGTCCGGCTCCCTTCGTTTCGAAAGGGGGTCATCGTTATTATATTATTTTTATAGATGATTTCTCTCGCCACACTTGGATATATTTCATGTCTTCTCGTAGTGAGGTCTTGCCTATCTATAAACAATTTGCCAAGATGATACACACACAGTTCTCCACTCCTATTCGTGTTTTTCGTGCTGATTCTGCTGGCGAGTACCTCTCCCGTCACCTGCGCAGCTTCCTTGCTGAGCAGGGCACTCTCGCTCAGTTTTCTTGTCCTGGTGCTCATGCTCAGAATGGTGTCGCTGAGCGCAAGCATCGTCACCTCCTTGAGACGGCTCGTGCTCTGATGATCGCCGCCTCTATTCCACCTCACTTTTGGGCCGAGGCTGTTTCCACTGCCACTTATCTCGTCAACATTCAGCCCTCTTCTGCTCTTAAGGGTGCGATCCCTGTTGAGCGTCTTTGTGGTCTTCTTCCTGACTACTCTGCCCTTCATCTGTTTGGCTGCGTTTGCTATGTTCTCCTTGCACCTCGAGAACGTACCAAACTGACCGCTCAGTCTGTTGAGTGTGTCTTTCTGGGGTACAGTGCCGAGCACAAGGGCTATCGGTGCTGGGATCCTGTTGGTCGTCGGATACGGGTTTCTCGGGATGTGACTTTCGACGAGTCTCGTCCATTCTACCCACGTCCTGCCTCTCCTTCGGCTTCCTCTGTGGAGTCTCTGTGTTTCTTGACCTTTCCAGATACTCCTATATCTGTTTTGCCCTCGTCCACCTGTCCTACTGAGTCTCCACATATTCCCCCTGTGGCCTCTCCGCCGTTGTCGCCGCCTGTGTCGTCTCCTACGACTCCCCAGGCTCCTCCCACTATCGTCTACACTCGACGACCTCGTATTGAGGATCTTCCAGATGTGTCATCTTCTTCTGATGTTCCATCTTCTTCTGATGCTCCATCTTCCCCTGATGGGTCATCTTCCCCTCGCTACGCTCTCCGCGATCGCCAGTCGATTCGGCCTCCTGCCCGTTTTGCCTTTGCTGGCGCAGCTACTCGTGAGCCTGTCTCCTACCGGGATGCTGTTACTCACCCTGAGTGGCAGCTTGCCATGGCCGAGGAGATTGCTGCCCTCGAGCGTACTGATACTTGGGATCTTGTTCCTTTTCCATCCCATTCTCATCCCATCACATGTAAGTGGCTCTATAAGATTAAGACTCGCTCTGATGGCTCTCTTGAGCGCTATAAGGCGCGTCTTGTTGCTCGTGGTTTTCAGCAGCAGCATGGTGTTGACTACGACGAGACTTTTGCTCCTGTGGCCCACATGACCACTGTTCGCACTCTTCTTTCGGTGGCGTCTGTTCGCCACTGGTCTGTTTCTTAGCTTGATGTCAAGAATGCCTTTCTTAATGGTGAGTTGCGTGAGGAGGTCTACATGCATCCGCCACCTGGGTATTCTGTTCCTGAGGGCATGGTCTGTCGCCTTCGTCGCTCTCTATGGCCTTAAGCAAGCCCCCCGTGCTTGGTTTGAGCGCTTCTCCTCTGTGGTTACTGGTGCTGGATTTTCAGCTAGTGATCATGATCCTGCGCTCTTTGTCCACACTTCGTCTCGTGGTCGGACTCTTCTTCTCTTGTGTGTTGATGATATGATCATTACGGGAGATGATTCTGAGTACATTGCCTTTGTTAAGGCTCGTCTTAGTGAGCAGTTCCTGATGTCGGATCTTGGTCCTCTTCGTTATTTCCTTGGGATTGAGGTTACTTCCACTCCAGATGGTTTCTTTATGTCCCAAGAGAAATATATTCAGGATCTTCTTGATCGCGCCTCTCTCACTGATCAACGTACTGTTGAGACTCCCATGGAGCTCAATGTTCACCTCCGACTCTCTGATGGCGAGCCTCTTTCTGATCCGACTCGCTATCGTCATCTTGTTGGGAGTCTTGTCTACCTTGCTGTTACTCGTCCAGATATCACTTATCCAGTTCATATTCTGAGTCAGTTTGTTTCAGCTCCCACTCAGGTTCACTACAGCCACCTTCTTCGAGTTCTGCGATACCTTCGTGGGACTATCTCTCGCCGTCTCTTCTTTCCACGTTCCAGCTCGTTACAGCTTCAGGCCTATTCGGATACTACTTGGGCCAGCGATCTCTCTGATCGCCGGTCTATCTCTGCTTACTGTGTTTTTCTTGGTGGTTCTCTCATTGCCTGGAAGACGAAGAAACAGACTGCAGTGTCCCGTTCGAGTGCAGAGGCTGAGTTGCGAGCTATGGCTCTCTTGACAGCAGAGATTACTTGGCTACGGTGGTTACTTGAGGATTTTGGTGTTTCTGTCACTACACCGACCCCTCTCTTGTCAGACAGTACAGGTGCTATCAGTATTGCTCGTGATCCTGTGAAGCATGAGCTCACCAAGCACATTGGAGTTGATGCTTCTTTCATGAGGACTTGTGTGCATGATCAGGTGATTGCTCTTCAGTATGTGCCTTCAGAGCTTCAGATAGCGGATTTCTTCACGAAGGCCCAAACTCGAGCACAGCACAGCTTCTTCCTCTCCAAACTCAGTGTTGTTGATCCACCATGAGTTTGAGGGGGGGGTGTTAGAGATATATGTATAGTTTTGTTATTCCCCATTGTTATGAGGGGTTCTTTGCATATTTACCACCTGTACTTTGTGTATATATACCGGCCCATTGGCCTCATATGAATACAAGCGCTATTCATAACAGTTAGATCGAGATGCTCGTGTAGTTCATGTGGATAGAATCGAATCAAATAAACAACATCGTGTTTTCTCTTGGGTATCTGTAAGACTGTAGACCATCTTTTATTGACAAATCTTCTGTATTTGTGTTCTAATTGATGTACCTGGATTGTTAGATCCCTTTTCGAAAGTAAACTTTGCTTTGTTTTCTGTTATAGTGAGCTTGTGAGAATCAGGGGCATTGTGTCAATCATTCCATTTAAAAAAACTACGAATATCCTCAAGGGGAACATTTGTAGCACTGTATATAGTTGCTGACTTCCTGCTGTTTTACTTCTTCTATGTGTTTCATTTTTAACTTTGGTGTGCTGAATGTCATATTAGTGGGCTATGGTGGGTTATTAGTTTCTTGTACAGTTACATATTTGTACTATCTTAAACTGCAAATTAGCTTTAACTGCTTAATCCATTACTCTCTTGATCGTTTGGGGAGATCCACTATTCCATTTTGTCATGGGGTAAACTGGAAAGTCTTGGTGTTAGAAGTCAGATCACTTTCTGAGTTTCCGTTCCTGTTTTCATCGGTTGAATAGCTAGATATGATGTTTTAAGGTGTTTGGAATTCACTAGTGTATCCTATGAGTCAGAAGCAAGTTGGATCTATGCGTGACTAGTATACATCTCTAGGTTTGGTTGCAAGTATTGTACCATGTACATAAACATTGCCTCGTTTAACAAGCCCACCACCTTTTCCTACTTGTACCTCCAGCAACAAAACAGAATCAGTGAGCTCGACTTTTGATAAACCAAATGATAAACAGAATCAGTAATTTGTGTAAGTTTCCAACTTAATCTTTGAATTTAAGACTTATCATATTATTTAGTGCCTGTATACCGAATTACGGTGTAAATTTTACAATTATTTACCGAATTGGTAAATGGTTTTACCAAATTGCATACGAAAATTTTGGTGCGGCATACCCTTTGCTAAAATTCTGGGTCCGCCACTGATCAAATTGCTTTTTTTTTTTGAGAGAGAGAGAGAGAGGGAGGGATTGCATCAAATTGCTTAACAAATGCACATGCGGATGATACGCCCATAAGTTGGGCTAAGTCCGGTCCGAGTTAGCTTAATTTTTGTAGCAGTTCTATACAATATATAAATAGACTAGGCCTGTTCAACTCGACGATTGACAGTCGCAATTATTTTTTTTGGGCCTAGCGCGAGGGACCCAAAAAGTTGTCAGGTTCACCCAAAAGTGATATATCAAGTCCCACTTTGGAATGCAGTTCTCTTCCCTTGCTTCTTTCATAGGAGGGGACGGCGGCGAGGTGTCGACACGGCTCCGGCAAAGCGACGGCAACGGGGGCATTCTTCAACGGCGACGCCAAGATTGAGGGGGACGAGGCGAGTAGGCGACGCCGGTGGTGCACTGTGCTGAGGAAGAAGAGGTGGCATGACTGCACGAGGCTCGTTAGAGTAGATCAGAAAAAAGAAGTGGCCAATTTTGCACTCGACATTGTCTGACTGTAGCACACGGCGTCGGAGTTCACTGAATGTGGGGGAAGAAAGATGACAGCGCTTGAGTAAATGTCGAGAAAGAGGGGCAGCACAAAATTTGGCAGCTTGATGGAGTTTGCAGCAGTGATGGGCAGTGGCGGAGCTAGAGCAAAACGGAGGGGGTGCAACGGGCCGCGCGTGGGAGCGTAGGACGGTGGGAGAATGGACTGGACAGAGCGAGTGAGGGTATTTGTTGGGCTAGGGGTACACCATATTGGACCAAGGGGGGTGCACAAAGGGTGAATGTTTACTAGTAATAACTAAAAAAATTTGGACCCGGGTTCCTGGGAACCCCCTCCCCTCCATTGGGCTCCGCCCCTGGTGATGAATTGGTGCGCCGGTGGCAATGGGCCTGTTTGTTTTAGCTGCGGCTTATGGCTTTTGGCTGAAATTTTTGAATTTTGGCTGTTTACGGTACAGATTACGGAGAGACCGATACACACTTACAATTTTGGCTGGTACAGATGTTGGGCTTTTAACGTGTACAACGTTTAACTTGTAGACACCGTTTTGAAAAAAATACTCCGTTTGAAAGTTAGGTACTGTAGCAAAAGCCAAAAGCCGACCGGCTTGTTGCTTGCCAAACAGGCCCAATGGCTAGCAAGAGCAACCGACGAGCGGGTTGCTCAACTTTCACCTGCATACCCGCACTACTCTCCCCATTTTCATAGGCACAGCCAAGTGTACTCGGACTTTGTTTGATACAGGCCTGCACCAACAATACAAATTCATAGCAACAATGTTTGCACGCTCTCATGTAGGTCCTCCATCACTTTGTTCGCTTCATCCTTCATGGGCCTCAACTCCCACTGGATAACTCTTGGTGAACGGCTGTACAAGTATTTGATGCTTACATCATACAATGTTGGGTCCGATGAGAAGCTATAATTCAGCCACAACAACACCTTCCTGATTTTAAGATTATCTAGGTTAGGGTGATACAGTGTGGTATGTGAAAAATGGCTCAAATCAACCCAACGCAGCCCCTCCTGAACTTCTCCCTACCCTAAAACACTTTGAAATTTTTTTAACCTGACATATGATTTAAAATATTCAAAATGCATGGTAATTACGCATGCCACATCGAGCCTAACGCAAACTAAATTAAACTATAACACATACTATGCCTATCGAAATGCTCTTTATTTCACCTACATCTCCTACAACACAACTACAAATGTTCAATTAAATTTTGAAATACAACATACAAGCAACCTGAATCCGGGATCCCTAACTCATGTGGTCTAAACCTAACTAACCTAAAGTTTTGGACTAGTTAATCTACAAGTAGGGGATAACATACCATTTCTGCACTACATCATATAAAAAACTATACAAATAGGGGCTAACATACCATTTCTACACTACATCATATAAAAAACTATATTCTAATTCTACCACTAAAACACGGGGATCTACAGCTACCAACTCTAGTTCTACCACTAATCTATGTTCATTATTGGTAACTTAGCATGTTTTCATCAAAATGATCAAGAGATTACACAAAGCAATGAAAACTAAACGCAAAAGAAGCGAATACATGGACGAAGACGAGCGGAGTCTCCTCCCCTCTTCTCCTTTTCTCTCCTCCCCTTTCTTCTCTCTTTTCTTCTCATCTCCATTCCTCCCCTCTTCTATTTTCCTAAATTAAAAATGAGATTTCGGCCAAATTTTTGCTCTTATATCATCCCTCAGTCGCGCAACCACCACACGACTGGCGTGCGCACGGCCTCAATCATGTCTCAATGACACAATTGATGATACCAGTCGTGCTTTCGAAGCACAACTAAGCGATGCGGCTCAACGTCGTCCTTTTGTTGTGCAATTGGCTGCCGGTTGGCCTGACTCTTGCCATGGGATAGCGATTGGGCCACATGTCAACAGGCCGCGATCAGTCTCTCTCCTGTACCACGACTTGAGCAGCCACCTCATCCAATCACTACCAGGGAAATTTTTGTCGGTAGCCAAAATTTATCAGAGGGTAGCGGTAGCGCCGAAAACCGGTTTTATCGGAAAATTTTGAATTGGAATTTAAATTACGAAATCTGTATCAGCTGAATAGTTTTAAAATTTCATCGGTTCCCAGTTTTTTCGGCCAATTTTTTTGAAATTTTGGCAAAATTTGAATAGGTCCAATTTTTTTTAATCGATACGTTTTTTTACCCGTGCTCGCCGATAATACCGGTTTTCACCGATAACCTCCAAAATTTTAGTGATATAGTTTTCCCTAGTCACTAGACCACCGTGCAACTGGGCCCAATCGCACAATGGCCCAGCGATTATGGGTTATTTATTAAAAAAAAGGTTTGTTTGTGTAAAAATGAATTAAAATGGGTTATTTAAAAAAGTCCCAACGGGGGAACAAGCTTTCGTCGGATAGGTGTTCTTTTGGGTCGGTATGGTACCGTGCTGACTCGATCACACTACTTCGCAGATGTAAATGTAGGGCTGCTGCTGAGTGCTGACGGCACACTCACCTTTTCGTAGCCACTGACTACTGAGGATAAGGTCTGCATTGGAAATTGCTGCCGTGGAAAAAAATTTGGTGGGAGCATAGCAGACTTTCTTGCCTGGTGTGGACAGATCGAGGGAAGTAACCAGTAGGGGGTGGAACTAAAAATTTGGTTTCAGTGGTGGCGGTGGGCTGTAACTCTGTCACTGTTTACCGTCTATTTACGCAAGAATTTCATCTCGCAGGAATTCAACGTTTCAAATGGAATCTAAAAAATTCGGGATTTCCACACTCATTTGCCCCGTCCAGGGTTGATCCGACAGTTGACCTCAGGGTTTCCATTCTTCCACCCAATTTTTCGTTTACGGAGATATGCTCCCAAACATATTTTGGCACAAAAGAAATGTTAAGTAGCAATTACAATCATAATGTTGCACTCAAGTGAATGTGTCTGGATGAGAAAAAGAGTGAGACAAATTTGTCTTCTAGAGGTAGTGATTTGCACTAATCCTATATACCTATACAATTGGTCCTGCTAACTGTAATTAGTGGTAATTTCTTTTTTTTATGCAGCTACATTTTCTCTATTGTTTTCAGCATTTGGATGAGTGTTGAAAGGTACAGATTGAATATGAATGGTTGTTTTGATGCTAATGTTTAAACGTTAACAAAACTTGAACCATATAAATGGTTTAGTATGAAACAGTACGCCTTAACTATCGCGTTGTTTTACTTAAAAAAACTAATGTGCTGTTTTCAACTAATCGTAATCACTTTTTGAGGGAACTGTGCCATTATTGATCTTCTCCTGTGATACAGCTCTGGTTCATGCTTACCCCGAGGACCCCCCCCCCCCCCTTCAGCGGAGTTTCCAGAGAAATTTGAATATGCCTCCGCTCTGAATGCATCCCCTTTCTCGGACTTCGCGGATAACGCGAAGAAGACAGTGATGGGGATAGCCGACAACATGACCCACTTCTTCCAAGACATGTTCCGCAACCCGGCAGAAGCTGACGCCGGAGTGAACTCGTCAGATAAGAGCAAGGCTAATAATACAGCCTTCGGCTGGCTGTATAGACACTTACAGCCCACTTATCAGTCCATTTATATAGTAGATTACAGCCAGCTAAAGGCTGTATGACCCACCCCTTTCTCTCACAAAGTTTCTTGGTTCTTGTGCTTCAGCTGTCTGTAAACTTACAGCCCACCTTTCTTCTCTCTCCTCCTCCTCTCTCTCTCTTCCACCTCAGCATACAGCCTACTAACAGCCTCTTATTATACTTGCTCAAAGGGCAGCTCCCATTCTGAGCGAAAATGACTTGTTTTATCCTTCATCGTAAGGCTAAGAACTACAAACGTAAAGTACAGCTTCTCTCTCCTGCGTCTGTCGAGTTTCTCTAGACCAGTACAATGAAGACGTGTTAATGGCTATTGGCGATGCTATACTATATTTGATGCATGGATAATTTTCCGATGTTTATATGTGATTTAAGGAGAGATTCTGATAAAAAAATATAGGTTTATATGTGACTGGAGAGATTCTGATTAAAAAAAGACTAGGTTTACATGTGATTTAAGAAGAGAATCTGATAAAAAAAAATTATGGATGTCTGTCAGACAACCTCTGGGCCACCCTGGACCGGCATGAGCCAGACAGGAACGATCCTCTACAGCCATGGGATATCTCCGATACGGGGGCATCCAGACCGTTAATCACGCTCTGGCCCAGAGGTCACGACGCATCAACCAGACTTTAGTGCTTGCCTCCTTATTGATGAAGGATGCAGCGGTACGATCCTATAGAACAGATCCTGTTCAAGTAAGGTCGTGCCACAACCGTCCACACCCTGGCTTATAAGCTGTGTCGCCTCCCTCTGAACAGCCGAGGTGGTACTAATGTTTAGTGCAGCGGCCCATTTAAAGGACTCATGGGTGCACAAGGCGGTGTTCAGTGTAATTGGTTGTAACTCTGGTAATTAATGAAAGCTCCCGGGTTCCCTTAAAAAAAGATTTTACCAAAGTCCTATTGCTACTAAGTTCAAAAGGATCTTGTGTGTTCTAAACAAATATCATCAAAATTATGGTTCCGTTCAGCAATTGTTGCAAAGAACAATAGGAATCAATGCCTCAATAGATTAAATTGAAAGGTGAATCGAGTGCTAGTTTTTCCCCCTTTATATTTACTCAAGTTGGTTAATTCAGCAAGGTAATCCTGGAATGCGCTATGATACATCCCCATCCCTTCCATTCTCTTGCATATGGCAGGAGAAAACCTTTTGGGCATTTCGTATTAATGTTTTGTTTTTGATACTCAGGTATATACTTCCGTGAAGTTTTAGAATATGTTGCATTTGCACAGGATGGCTTTTACTTCACATTTGATTGGACATCAGTTCTTACAAAATGATCGGTTTACAGGGTTTATTTTCCTGAGGCTCCAGTAGAAGTTGTTAAGGAACAGGATAAAGAGCTTAACAAGCTGGGAGCCGATGCGATAATTCCTTCTATGCCAGGACATGTAGTGCAAGCTTTTACATTGTTGAAATCAAGTCCAAAGGCTCAAGTCTGTAACTATATTATTTTGTTATGGTTGATCTCCTTAAGTTGTTGTCATGATCATTTACTCAAGACTGTTATATTATGCTGACTTTGGATACCTCATAATATTTTTCTGTAAACAAACTTTTTGGAAAGAGATTCCTCAGGCAAACTGAACGCAAACAATCACTGAAGATGTGTTATGTTGCTCTATGTGCTACAGTCATCAATCAATTTATAGCTTGTTTATATTGCTTTTATGCTATCCCTTGATATTTTTAGTAGCATGTTATATTTCTAGTTTGTTTATGAGTGCACTGTAGTGTTAACGAATTCTGTGTGGAGAGTATTTTTATTTGTCAGTTGCATGGTTTCCAGAAGCACGGCACCTTGTCATTGCGTAATTTATGTTTAGGTGATTGATCATATGTGTGGTATAACATTTAATTCAGCTTGATTCATTCTGATAGCTCGTGCTTCACTGATCTTGTTTGTCTTGACCTCCAGTGTTGTTGCCTCCCTGGCATCAGATAAAAATGTCTGGGATGCAGTGCTGAAAAACGAGAAGGTACCTCATTGTTAACAAACTTGAATTCTTCACCTAAACTTATTTATATCTTCTATTCATTGTTGCTAGCAAACTGAAACTGAACGACCATCATTCTCTCTTTTTGAGGGAACTGTGCCATTATTGATCTTCTCCTGTGATACAGCTCTGGTTCATACTTACCCCGAGGACCCACCCCCACAGCATTGTTTCCAGAGAAATTTGAATATGCCACCCCTCTGAATGCATCCCCTTTCTCGGACTTCGCGGATAACGCGAAGAAGACAGTGATGGATATAGTCGACAACATGACAACAGTGATGGAGAAGCTGAGGCCGGAGCGAACTCGTCAGATAAGGGCAGCTCCCATTCCTTCGCTGAGATGGCTGCTGTGGATCCTTCGTGGCGCTGGCCATAGCAGTCATCCTAGTTGTTCTGTTCAAGAGGGCATGAGATACTATAGCTTAACCCTCTTGGGACTGTTTATGCTTTAATACAGTCGAAAATGACTTGGTTTATCCTTCATCGTATGGCTAAGAACTACAAACGTAAAGTACAGCTTCTCTCTCCTGTGTCTGTCGAGTTTCTCTAGACCAGTACAATGAAGACGTGTTAATGGCTATTGGCGATGTTATACTATATTTGATGCATGGATAATTTTCCGATGTTTATATGTGATTTAAGGAGAGATTCTGATAAAAAAATATAGGTTTATATGTGACTGGAGAGATTCTGATTAAAAAAGACTATAGGTTTACATGTGATTTAAGGAGAGAATCTGATAAAAAAATTATGGGCCTGCGTCTGTCGAGTTTCTCTAGACCAGTACAATGAAGACGTGTTAATGGCTATTGGCGATGTTATACTATATTGATGCATGGATAATTTTCCGATGTTTATATGTGATTTAAGGAGAGATTTTGATAAAAAAAATATATATAGGTTTATATGTGACTGGAGAGATTCTGATTAAAAAAGACTATAGGTTTACATGTGATTTAAGTAAGAATCTGATAAAAAATTATGGGTGTCTGTCAGACAACCTCTGGGCCACCCTGGACCGGCCTGAGCCAGGCAGGAACGATCCTCCACAGCCATGGGATATCTCCGATACGGAGCATCCAAACCGTTAATCACGCTCTAGCCCAGAGGTCACGACGCATCAACCAGACTTTAGTGCTTGCCTCCTTAATGATAAAGGATGCAGCGGTACGATCCTATAGAACAGATCCTGTTCAAGTAAGGTCGTGGTACCATCGACCACGCCCTGGCTTATAAGCTGTGTCGGCTCCCTCTAAAACAGCCGAGGTGGTACTAATGTTTAGTGCAGCGCCCCGTTTAAAGGATTCATGGGTGATGGCCCCATATAGCTCGACAGAGAATAAAAGCCCCGCCCATCTGAGTATTTGTCTCGTATCGTTTCTTTTTTGTTGGACGAACTGTGAGTTCTTTGAAGTAGTTAATACACGCATATATGCTTCATGGCCTACGGAGCCTCATTGTTAACATCTGCTTTGTTGTACATTGATTAGTATCCGTTGGCGATTAGGGAGTTGCATTGCACGAAAATTGGGTGCCAAACCGTCGTTCCAGTGTCACAGCATTCATCATTTTCTGAGCGAAAATTCGGTCTCCACTCCGTGCAATCAACCATCACCAACCATTCATTCACTACGGTTGTTCGAACGATGCTGCAGCTCAACATTTTTACTCTTTCTGAGTGCATACTGAAGCTTACAGGCAGGACCCCCCCCCCCCACCCTTCCAACTAGCCTGCTCCAGGTGATTTATAAGTCAGAGTTTACATTTTATTTTGTACTGTAACTGCTATTAACTTATTCTACGTAATTAAATATAGAAAATAAAAAACGTGCATCAGCGCAGACAATGCAAAGGAATAAAGACAAAAAAGCCAAAAGCAAAAAAAAAAGATAAAAATTATAAGCCAGAAGGTATAAGCTGAAACCGTTTGGAACGACGCCCACCCACGAGAAAATGCATAAACAAAATTTTCTGAGCATTTTACAAACCTTCAAGCCTATTATTCATTCATTCCTGCAAAAATGAAATCATGAGTCCTTTTTGTTTATACATTTAATTTAGTGGAGTTATACAACAGATACAGCTTGGAGAAATAGCAGGTGAGCCACTAAATGTACCACTCTCTTTTATGCTATGTGAAGCATAGTAAGCTCTAGGAGGGCAAATTCTGCTTTTTATATCCCAAGGAACTCGATGTCGCCCTCGCTGAGGAACGTCTTTCCTCTGTTTGCATTGTTGGCCCACCGCTGCGAAAAGAGAACATTAGAAATCAGAGATGTGGTTCTGTTGTTAACAGAATGAGAAATGATGAGTTGCGTAAATACCTACCGCAAAACAACTGCGAGGTAAGAGAGAGGCTACCTCCCACTCATCCGGTGATAGTGTACCTGCATAACTTCAGATGTCAAGGCGGCGAAAATGACATGTATCAAGGACAATCTACTAGATTCAGGTCCTGATCAACTCGGCTTCGACTTCTGGCTTCTGGCTTATTTGTCACTATTCATAAGTTTTGTCTTTTTTTAAACTTTTGGCTTTTTGTTGAGATTTTTTACCGGTTCTTTTTTCCCGTATTTGTTTGTATTATACGTAATGGGCTAACATATTTTTTATATTTTTAGATTTTTTTAAATTTAATTATGCTAAATAAGCCTCTGTCAGCTACAGTGCTTTTTTCAGCTAGCTACAGTGTTTTCAGCCATAAGCCATGAGCTTTTCAGCCGAACCGATCACCACCTCAGAGTGAAGTTACTTTGGTCCAGCCGTCCATCACCAAGGGCACCCTGGCTCCTGCCGAAATTGAACGGAATGCACCTCTGTTGTTTTACGCCAACAGCCTGGATCCGTTCCCTCTCGTCCTCGTCATGGATTATACTAGCCACGTAGACGTGGCGGCACGCCATGCTAGTCACCGTATGAGCCGAAGTAAAAGAGACGAAAATTCGTGAGAAGCTTTTTAAAAAAATCGAGGACACATGCGTATTTTCGGGAAAGCCAAAGGTCTTTTTTGTAAAAAATCGAGGGTCTGTACGTAAATAAATGAGGACCCGTACGGAATTTAGTGCCGCCACGCTAGTCACCGTATGAGCCGAAGTAAAAGAGGCGAAAATTCGTGAGAAACTTTTTAAAAAAATCGAGGACACATGCGTATTTTCGGAAAAGTCAAAGGTCTTTTTTGTAAAAAATCGAGGGTCTGTACGTAAATAAACGAGGACCCGTACGGAATTTAGAAAATTGCGGGGCGCTATCCTGCAAAGGAAACCAAATTTCGGTGAAGTGGGAAAAAATCGAGGACACATGCGTATTTTCGGAAAAGCCAAAGGGTTTTTTCGTAAAAAATCAAGGGCCTGTACGTAAATAAACGAGGACCCGTACATAATTTAGAAAACTGCGGAGCGCTACCCTGCAAAGGATACAAAATTTCGGTGAAGTGAAGGGGTGTTTTTTAAAAAACAAAACTGGTAGGGACCTTTTTGCGAGGGAAAATGACTTTTTTGCGAGGGAAAAGGACCTTTACGTAATTTCCGGAAAACACAGGAAATCAGCTCCCCCGACCGTACCGAATTTCGGCGGCCACGCGCCGGCCGCAGCGCGCGCGCGGGCGACGTGGCCGCCCTCCCCTCGCGCGAATCCCTCCGGGCGTATGTCTGGTAAGATTAACGTACGCTGTTCTGGCGTTCACTATGGCATTTTATTGAAAAAATCTCATTAAATCCCCTTCACAAAATAGAACCATACGTGCAAGAAAGGAAAAACTTAGTCATAATGGACCTCTAGGGGGCGTTTGGTTGCCTGGTTCTTGCCCAGCCGGGCTCTCCAGATGCAAGTTTTAGTTGTTTGGTTGCCCAGCCAGGCTCCCCAGATGCAAGTTTCAGTTGTTTGGTTGCCCGCATCGAGGTCTGAACCTAGCTCTCCAGATGCAAAAGGCAGCTCAGAGCCTGGCTCTCGAGATACGGATTTCATTTGCGTTTCTGGCGAGCCAGGCTCGCATGGGGGCAGCCAGGCTCGAGCCAGGCTCACATGGGGCAGCCAGGCTCCACTCACCAATGAACCAAACGTGCCCCTAGTTTCCCCTGACATACGTCCCACTCATTTTGGCTTGAATTTCTAGCTTCTGGTTTATTTTTTTACTATTTATAAATTTTGCCTTTTTTTGAACTTTTAGTTTTTTTGAGCTTTTTTGCCGGTTCATTTTTTTGTATTCGTTTGTGTTGTCCGTGATGAGCTAACATGTTTTTTTTTCTATTTTTAATTTTTTTAAAAAATTGAATTACGCCAAATAAACCACCTTCAGCTACAATATAATTTCAACCAGCTATAATATAATTTTAGCAATAAACCACTATTTTTCAGCCCATCCGTTATGCAAGCATGCGTAATGCATGACATATAGTACACTTTCAAAGCTAAGCTGAAAAAAGCTTGTTAATAGGCCAGTGGGCTCGCTGCAAAGTTGATTCTGTTACGCCCGTTAATAGGCTCGAATAAGAAATAAGTTATGATATTAAATTAAAATAAGTCAAATTTGAACAAAGCTCGATTAAACTCGGACTTGGCTGGATTGCCAATTATATAGTACACCCAAATTTCTGCGGAGAACTTTTATGGGGCCAATCCTTTGTGCGGGAATGTTCTCGTAACCGTTCCACCATAGCTCAAAAGTTGTGATATCGTGGTTAGACGGTGCCGAGAATAGACCCCACGTTGAATCAACCCACTAAAGAAATTTCCATCTTCTGCTTACGTCCCGCATATTTTGGTTTGAGTTTCTGACTTTTGACTTATCTTTACTATTCATAAATTTTATCTTTTTCTGAACTTTTAGTTTTTTTACCGGTTCTTTTTTCTTTGTATTCATTTGCGTTGTCTGTGATGAGCTAATATATATTTTCTATTTTATTTTTTAAATTTAATTACACTAAATAAACCACCTTTAGTTATAATGTAATTCTAGCTGGATATAGTACAATTACAGCCATAAACCACTTTTTAAAAAAATGTCTGCAGCGGTGCCAGTCGTAAAAAAAGCAGGTACTGGTGTGCATATGCCTATCATCGCTTACATGGTGGGCAACAAAAGCAATGCAAGATTGGAGTTGGGACCGGCCGTTGCTTTCCCGTCCCCGTGATGTCACCGCCGATCGAACCAGCAATTCGATCGGTGTGTCGCACACACTTGCTGCTCGCGCTTTTGCAATTGGAACGTCCTTTCCTTTTCCATCGCACCGCAGCCGTGGCACCCCTTTCCCCCGTCCTCGCTGCTGATGGATCGTGCGATATCTCCCTTCGCTAGATTTCGCGACGGCGATGGATGCGCTCGCTTTCGTGTGGAATATGGAGCGTGCGTATCACACGAGAGGGATCCAGATCGATAACAGAAATAAACTAAATAAGTACATAGCGAGCCAGCAACACAGTCATCGACGGCATGTTACGTGGTGGTGATCGGTTCGGCTGAAAAGCTCATGGCTTATGGCTGAAAACACTGTAACTGACAGAGACTTATTTCGCATAATTAAATTTAAAAAATATAAAAAATATGTTAGTGTTTGAAATGTGGGCAATATTTTAATTCCAAGTTTTATTAGGAGACAGAAATAATAAACTAATGATGCAAAACTCACAACTAACAGCAAGCTATTCACCATACTTCAGATTTTGCACAAGAAAACAATACAGAGCCAAAGTCGAACGTGCGCACGAACGACTTACTTGTTAGTCTGATGAAGAATAGGAAGCCGCGTAGGCTTGACGCAGTGCAGAACGAAGGTGTCGCAGTGCAGTGAGCGGTCGCGCAGTTGCGCTGCCCAGAAACCTTATTGCCGTCCCCGTGCAGGTCTTCACGACAGCAAAGGTCCGGAGATACCGCTCCTCTTCTTCACGGTGCACGCCGGGAAGAAGAGTCGACGAAGTTCTTGCAGCACAATACCACAGCACAAGATCGCAGAGCAGAAAGTAGAGACAGAATGGAGGTGCAAAAATTCTCTTCTTTTCCTGGACGTCTCCAGGCCCTTTTAAGGGCGCTGCTGTTACTACTCACTAGTAACTGCTGCGTTTAAACAGAATTATGCACTGGTAACTGCCTCATCAAGTCACAAATTAAGCAGTGCAAATTGACTAGTAACTGCCTCATTCAACTGTTTGAATCTCATTCAATCAGGGAGATAGTGGAGCGCGCAGAGTTTAGCAAAAATAAAGATGGACTTGGTCTGCCACGCGGTGCGCCACGTCACGACACGGCACAAGTCACGCGATTTTCACGCGAAAATACGCGAGTACGCACGCGCGCGTGCGTGTGCGTGTGTGTGACTAGACAGAGCGATCCTCATACCATCTCTTTCCATATTCAAGGAGTGGGGAGGACTCCACCTTATAAATTGGTCTTCCTCCCCCTACCTTAGCAATATGGTACTAACCATGCATGCTTTGGGATTCGCGAAAATGGGCCTCGCTCATTGGGCCATTTTCTAACAATCCCCCACCAATTCCAAAGCAGAATTAGAAGTCAAAGATATTGTGCTAAAGTACTGTTAATATACCAGTCTTTTAGTGTAAGTCCCGTACGGGTTGAACTTGCACCTAGAATGACAGGATTCATCTTCTCACAACTGATGAATGGACTATGCCTTGAATTCATAGCTTTTTGTGATCAGATTTCATTTGAAATCTCTACTAGTACTAGGCTGCCAATGAACCACGCCTAAACGGAGCGTTATATGGTCATGCTCCCTTATCTGCTCATGAGCTTTCTAGAGAATGCCCCGTTCTCGTGAACTGCGACCACACAGTTAAGCTCAAGTAGGTGTATTCTTTCTAGGTATCCTGCAGGCTAATACCTTTTCCTTATTTGGACAACAGAATACATTAAGGCTTTATGCCAACCTTCCGTACAGTCGAAAGTACATTGTTTATTAGGACATGGGTACAATAAATATGTACTCTCTTGTTACAACATCAATTTGTTTTTCCCATTGCCTAAGTCACGGGATCTCCGATCAAGAAGGTATGGGTTACCATTGTGATGTAACTTATATGGGCCTCATTCCCATGTCCATGGATGCAACAGAAATCGCTTTCCGTGCTAATCCCTTTGTAAAAGGGTCTGCCAGATTTTTCTCAGTGTTAATATAGTTCACAGCAAATACTCCGGAGTTTCTTAGTTTTCTGACAGATTTAAGCCTACGCTTCACATGTCTAGATGACTTCATATTATCCTTTGTACTTGTGACTTTGGCCAACACTGTTTGATTATCACAGTACATCAGGATTGCAGGTATTGGTTTCTCAACCAATGGCAAGTCCAATAGAAGTTCTCTCAGCCATTCAGCCTCAACTGTGGCTGTATCAAGTGCTACTAGTTCTGCTTCCATGGTTGACCTCGTCAATATGGTCTGTTTGCAAGACCTCCATGAAACTGCAGCACCAGCTAAAGTGAATACATAACCACTTGTAGCTTTGATCTCATCCGCATCAGAGATCCAATTGGAGTCACTGTATCCTTCTAAAACAGAAGGATGTCCAGTATAATGTATTCCAAAAGATGTTGTGCCTCTCAAGTAGCGCAACACTCTTTCAAGTGCCTCCCAGTGATCATCTCCCGGGTTAGAAGTAAACCGACTTAATTTGCTCATAGCAAATGAAATGTCAGGTCTTGTGGCACCAGCTAAATACATTAGTGACCCAATAATTTGTGAATATCATAATTGATCTTTTCCTAACCCCTGGTTCTTTCGAAGCTTAATGCTCGCATCATAGGGTGTTGGTGAAACTTTACAGTTTTCAAAACCAAACCGGCTTAATATTTTCTCAGCATAATGGGATTGATTCAAAGTAATCCCATCCTTACTTTTGATCAATTTAATATTCAGAATAACATCTGCCTCTCCCAAGTCTTTCATATCAAAACACCGAGATAAAAAAGATTTGACCTCGTCAATTAAGGCAGTATTTGTTCCAAATATAAGTATGTCATCTACATACAGACATAAGATAACTCCTTGACCCCCACCATAACGATAATACACACATTTATCAGCTTCATTCACAACAAAGCCAGCGGATGTTAAAGTTTTGTCAAACTTTTCGTGCCATTGTTTTGGTGCTTGTTTTAGACCATACAAAGATTTTAATAATCTGCATACTTTATTTTCCTGTCTAGAAATCACAAAACCATCCGGTTGATCCATATAGATTTCTTCCTCCAACTCTCCATTAAGGAAAGCTGTCTTCACGTCCATTTGATGAACATGTAGACCATAGGAAGATGCTAACGCAAGGAGCACTCTGATGGTAGTTAATCTGGCGACAGGAGAATAGGTATCAAAGAAATCTTCTCCCTCTTTTTGGGTGTAACCCTTGGCCACAAGTCTTGCCTTGTACTTCTCAATTGTTCCATCAGGCCTTAGTTTCTTTTTAAAGATCCACTTACATCCTACAGGTTTACACCCGATAGGACGATCCGTGATCTCCCAAGTCCCATTAGCCATGATAGAATCCATCTCGCTACGGACTGCCTCTTTCCAATACTCAGCATCATGAGATGCATAAGCCTCTGAAAGAGTTTTTGACACATCATCCACGAGGTATACAATAAAGTCGTCACCAAAGGTTTTCTCAACCTTTTGTCTCTTGCTCCTGCGAGGAGCTTCTGCGACTAGATTGTTATCCTCCTCAGGGATATCACATATTGGTTTAGAAATGGTGGGAAGTTCAGAAGTTTGATTATTCTCATTTTCAATATTATCAGTTTGAACATTCTCTGTTCGTGCAGTACTGCCTGCTGTTCTCATAGGAAAGATATTCTCAAAGAATGAAGCATCTCTAGACTCCATTATTGTATTTGCAACAATCTCAGGAGTTTCTGATTTAACTACTAAAAATCTATAGGCCGTGCTGTTTAGTGCATATCCTAGAAAAATACAATCGACTGTTTTTGGTCCAAGTTTTCTCTTTTTCTGCAATGGTATATTGACTTTTGCCAAACACCCCCAAGTTCGCAAAAAATTAATATTAGGTTTTCTCCCCTTCCATCCCTCATACGGAGTAATCTCACTCTTTTTATTGATTACTCTGTTTAGGATGAAAGTTGCTGTTAAAATAGCTTCCCCCCACCATGCCTTAGGCATACCGGCACTCTCTAACATGGCATTAACCAAATCTGTCAGTGTCCGGTTTTTCCTCTCAGCTACCCCGTTTGATTGGGGTGAATATGGTGGTGTAAATTCATGGACTATTCCATGCTCAGAACAGAATTGGGAGAATTCATGAGAGACATACTCTCCTCCACGATCAGACCTTAATCTTTTTATCTTCTTTTCTAGTTGGTTCTCAACCTCGGCCTTATAAGTTTTAAAGTAGTTTAAAGCTTCATCTTTAGTTTTCAGCAAATACACATAGCAGTAGCGTGTTGCATCATCAATAAAAGTTAGAAAATATCTTTTGCCTCCTTTTGTCAATAATCCATTCATTTCACACAAGTCTGAATGAATAAGATCTAAAGGTGCCAAGTCCTTTTCATCCTCTAATCCCTTAAAAGGTTTTCGAGGTTGCTTTGCTTGCACACATGACTGACACTTTGATCTTTTGACAATTTCACATTTTGGAATTAAATCTAATCTGGACATTCTAGCAATACTATCAAAACCAATATGACAGAAACGAGAATGCCAAATATTTGCCTCACATTTATTTGAACCAGTTGCAACATTCAAATTATAACAAGACTCTAAGATACTTAGGCGGAACAAGCCTCCGCTCTCATAGCCTTTACCAACAAATTTTCCGAACTTAGACATTACAATTTTATTTGACTCAAAAACTAGCTTATAGCCATCCCTACATAGGAGAGAACCACTAGCGAGGTTCTTTTTTATTGTAGGCGCATGCTGTACGTTCTTCAAGTGGACAATCTTCCCTGAAGTAAGCTTCAGATCCACCGTGCCAACACCAAGAACAGAAGCATGCGACCCGTTTCCCATTAGGACGGAGGAAGCCCCTACTGTCTGATAAGAGGAAAACAAGGAAATATCAGAACATACGTGAACATTAGCTCCAGTATCAACCCACCAATCAGTGGATTGACAAGCTGAAAAGACAACAGGTGAATTACCATACCCTCCTGAAGTCGAGGCCTCGCCTATGGTCACGTTAACAACCTTCTTCTTAGGCTGTTCACCATCTCTGATTTTGCGGAAACGACAGTCCTTCGCCATATGACCGTCTTTACCGCACACAAAGCAGGTGATGTCCTTCAAATCCTTTTTCTCAGTTTTCTTCTTAAAACTAGTTGTCTTGTTCGGTTTGTTGGATTTGTACTTCTTTGCAACAGTCTTTCTCTGTATGACATTTGCATTATTCTGGCCAGATGTACTAGGTGCATCTTTTGCTCTTGCTTTTTCTTCCACATCAAGGGCTGCAATGAGATCCTCAACAGAAATCTCTTCCCTCTTATGTTTCAAGCTAGTAGCAAAATCCCTCCAAGAGGCAGGGAGTTTAGCAACAATGCCCGCAGCCACAAACTTTGGAGGCAACACACAGCCCAAGTGCGCAATCTCACCGACTAGTAGCTGGAGGTCATGAGCTTGTCCAACTATGGACTTAGCCTCATCCATGCTAAAGTCGAAAAATTGCTCACATATGTAGAGCCAGCGACCTGCCTCTGCCTCCGCATATTTTTGCTCTAGTGCATCCCACAACTCTGTGGCGGACTTGTAGTCCATGTACACATCATAGAGCTGATCTGCCAGAACAGTTAGAATGCAGCCAAGAGCAGTATTGTTCGCAGCCTCAAACTGCATATACCGCTCAATCGTAAATGGATACTGTGGGTGGATAACCCACCATAGCCCCAAAGACATGAGCCAAAACTTGACTCTAGTCTGCCATCTACGAAAGTTCTGACCAGAAAACCTCTCAGGTTTCATCGCATCAGAAGCATTAGCCATTTCTGTATTGCAACAAAATTCGTTATAAGGTTTCTGGAATGTTTGAAATGTGGGCAATATTTTAATTCCAAGTTTTATTAGGAGACAGAAATAATAAACTAATGATGCAAAACTCACAACTAACAGCAAGCTATTCACCATACTTCAGATTTTGCACAAGAAAACAATACAGAGCCAAAGTCGAACGTGCGCACGAACGACTTACTTGTTAGTCTGATGAAGAATAGGAAGCCGCGTAGGCTTGACGCAGTGCAGAACGAAGGTGTCGCAGTGCAGTGAGCGGTCGCGCAGTTGCGCTGCCCAGAAACCTTATTGTCGTCCCCGTGCAGGTCTTCACGACAGCAAAGGTCCGGAGATACCGCTCCTCTTCTTCACGGTGCACGCCGGGAAGAAGAGTCGACGAAGTTCTTGCAGCACAATACCACAGCACAAGATCGCAGAGCAGAAAGTAGAGACAGAATGGAGGTGCAAAAATTCTCTTCTTTTCCTGGACGTCTCCAGGCCCTTTTAAGGGCGCTGCTGTTACGACTCACTAGTAACTGCTGCGTTTAAACAGAATTATGCACTAGTAACTGCCTCATCAAGTCACAAATTAAGCAGTGCAAATTGACTAGTAACTGCCTCATTCAACTGTTTGAATCTCATTCAATCAGGGAGATAGTGGAGCGCGCAGAGTTTAGCAAAAATAAAGATGGACTTGGTCTGCCACGCGGTGCGCCACGTCACGACACGGCACAAGTCACGCGATTTTCACGCGAAAATACGCGAGTACGCACGCGCGCGTGCGTGTGTGTGACTAGACAGAGCGATCCTCATACCATCTCTTTCCATATTCAAGGAGTGGGGAGGACTCCACCTTATAAATTGGTCTTCCTCCCCCTACCTTAGCAATATGGTACTAACCATGCATGCTTTGGGATTCGCGAAAATGGGCCTCGCTCATTGGGCCATTTTCTAACAGTTAGCTATTACGTATAATACAAACAAATACAGAAAAAAACCCGGCAAAAAAGCTCAACAAAAAGCCAAAAGTTCAGAAAAAGATAAAATTTATAAATAGTGAAAAATAA
Organism: Dendrocalamus latiflorus; assembly: GCA_017311315.1. Classification (NCBI taxonomy): domain Eukaryota; kingdom Viridiplantae; phylum Streptophyta; class Magnoliopsida; order Poales; family Poaceae; genus Dendrocalamus; species Dendrocalamus latiflorus. Next base: position 10,217,684 of record CM029663.1, read on the forward strand.
ATCAGAAGACAGAAGCCGAATTAATCAGGGCCGATCTCTACGCTTCTTGGAGCAGCTCATTTCCTCCGGTCGTGTCTTGTCGTGTGCGAATGTCCGGCTGCGTGGACGTGTGCCGCCATCGCCACGGACCAAATGCGCTGTGCTGTGCGGTGCAGGGCGCAATAATTGGTTCGGCGCCTAACTCGCGACGCTCCTCCGAGCCTCCCAACGGACACAGGCAAGTGCCCCATCGCCGACGCATAGGGAGGACGAAAGGGAAAGCGTTTCGAGTTTTCGACACGTAGGCCCCAACTACTGCTCGTGGGTCGCGTCATTCCACCCAACCTTGGTGGTGCTCATGAGGGCATCTGTAGTGTATGAAAAGAGGAGGTCTTAAGCCACCTTAAGGTCAACCTTATACATTACAAGGGTGACCTTAAGCAGACCCTAAGCAAAAAAAGCTTAAGGCTGGTCCTCAAGCTAAAGACCTGGCCATAAGCATTAAAATATAATTTTTGTTTATCTGCCAAGTGGGACCGTCTTAAGGCCCCTTGGGTTATATACACTAGGGAGTTGGTCTTAAGATTTAAATGGGACCCACCTTAAGGTCCTTTGGGTTATATACACTACAGATACCCTGAGAGTTTAATCTATTAGCTTTTAACTACTTAATTTCATTTTTAGCTTTCTTAGACTTTTTATATATTCATTTTGTGTTGTTTATAATAATATATTTTTTATTTTTAAATTAATTATACTGAAAAACTACCTGTAGCTACAGTAAAAACAAAAAAATTGCTGGAAGCTCACGAATAGATCAGCAGCATCTGTATCTTTCCGTGCTTGCTTTCTGTCCTGATCCGTGATCCCACAACGGCCACACCGAAAAACCTCCCGGCAAGTACTTAGCTTTTCAAGCTTCCTTCGTGAGGATCCACCAAATTTGGTATTTATCATCGTGTTATTTTTACCCAGATACTGTAGGCAGCTAGGATCGAATAACGACGGTAGGGCGAAAAAGAAGGTGCGTATCCAATTGTGATTCCAATATCTTCAACCTACGATCAGAAGGCAAAGCTAAACAGTTTGGTCGCCGTCTTCCATTTCTTTTTGGTTCGTGATTTAAGGCGAAAAAAGAGCTATTGTATTCATTTTACTAGAAACTAGTAGCCAAACAAAAAAAGAAGGTAAAATTGAAGGAAGAAATTAACTTAGATTAAAAAAGATAAAGAAACCAATCACGGAGCATACAATTTTGCTCCGAGAATCACAGCCCCTGGCGGAGATCTACGACGACGACGCCGACATTGTCGGAGCTCTGCCGCGCAAGCGCCAGCTTGGCCAGCAGCATGGCCGCGTCCGAGCACGCCTTGTCGGACTCCGCCTTGCTTACCCCCTTAACCGACGCGGTTCCGTTCTCGGCTTCCACCTCGGCAGATGGGAGCACGCCGTTCGGCCGCGCCGGCGGACCGTTGCTCCGGAAGCACGCCCTGACGACCTCGCACGCCATCTCGTTGGTCACGACGTCCCACAGCCCGTCGCTGGCCAGGATCAGGCACTCGTCGTCGTCGGTGCGCTCCGTCACAGTCACCTCCGGCTCCGACGTCACGAACGGCTTAAGGTACCCATCCCCTGCGCGCCCATATGCCAGTGAGTTCGGATCCGAGTGGCAAAACAAATTCTTGACGAGAACTAGAGCTCACCAATGGCTCGAGACATGGCGAGGACGCCGAGGACCCGGGCGCCGTCCCAGTAGATGACACGGCCACCGGCCCCCTGGATGCGCTCCAGCTCGTCGGGCCGGTCGGGCTGAGCCAATCCAGAAGTCAACCACGTCAAGGTCACGGTCATCGACAGAGTTACGTAGAGGCTGAACGGGCAAGGCGCCGTGAACCCGTGATGCGAGTACATATACATACTTTGTGGTCGACGGAGAGTGCGACGGGGACGCCAGCGCAGGAGAGGACGGCCCGGGAGTCGCCGGCGTTGGCGACGACGACCTGGGTGGGGGTGACGATGGCGACGACGGCGGTGGACCCCACGTGGTCGCACCGCGAGGGCATCTGCTTCTCGCACCGGCAGGCGGGCTCGTCGCGGCTGCGGGTAGCCGCCCAGTTCGTGGCCTCCTCGTCCATCCGCGCAAAACTCCTTTCCATCACCTCTTTCCACGCCGGCGCCTCGCCGGAAGCCGCTTTATTGTGCTCCTCCGCCACCACCTCATGCATCCTGTCCTGGCACGTTGTTGCCACCTGATACCACGAAACTCTAATCAGCACACTGATTTCTGTACATAAATAAGAATTGCTCAGGCTCATATGTATGTAAAGTTTGCCGTACGTGCGAGCAACCGTGGCCGTCGAAGACGCCAAAGAAGTGGTGCTTGCTAGAACCTGGCAAGAAGTCCAGCCTGACCGAGACGGCGTCCTCCATCTCCCGGCGGCGGCCGCAGACTAAGGTGACCCCGTACCTCGGCCACCGCTCCGGCACGCCGCTACGCGTCTGCTGGGAGACCGAGCCATCGTCGGGGCACGATCCAGACGCCGTGCGCGCTAGCCTCTGCCGCTTGCCGGCGCGGTCGTCCTCCGCGGCCGACGGCTCGAGATCGCTCGCGACGCGGAAGCGCCTTATCTCCAGCCTGCGCCGCCGCCTATGTATCGCCGAGGAGGCGACAGCCGCGGCGGCCGCCGCCGCGGAGACTGCTGCGGCGGCAGCGGCGGTGGCCGGCGTCGACTTGGCTTCCTCGCAGCAGATTTCGGCCATTGGCAGCAGGCGCAAGTAGTCTCCCTACAAAGGCACAGCCGCGCGCGCGCCACCCAACCCCGACTCTCCCCAGATTTCCTCTGTCCTCCCCCGCACGTCGCCGTCGCCCCTTGGAAATCGTGAGGCCTAAACGGAGCACGCTTCGCACGCGAAACAGCAATGCCTCCTCCCTCCCTCTCCCACCCGTCCCCTTCGGACACCTCTCCCCTGGTATGGCAATAGCAGCGGCAGCAACAGCACAAGCGCGAGGCGAAACGAACCGCAGACACGAAGGCTGAGGCAGAAGAGGAGAGAGAGAGGGGGGACGAGGAGGCGGCGGGCAGCGCCCGACAGGTACAGTTGTTGTGACGTGCTCCCGGTCTAACGCATCCGGGCCGTCCGTCTCCGCCGGATCTGGACGCGTCGGGAGCGCCTAGCCCGGGTTCGCCTACACGTGGAGACGGATCGGTCACTGGGTCCGTCGTGGCGGCCCCACCAGGCGGTTGATATTAACGGCGACGTGGCGCTGCCTGGTGGGGCAGTCCGGCTCCACAGCTTATTTATTGATGCCTCATGGGGCCCCGCACGCACATGGGCTCTGTCCCTTGGGGCGCCCAGAAATACCAGGGCTCTATTTTAACTCTGCCCAAGCGCTCTCGACGGTAGCGTCGGAAGGCAACAGCTTAATGACCGGTGGGGACACGTGCATATTGTGTCCCACATGGCATTGGTGGTGCCCTTGAGGGTAGCCAACGAGAGCGTGAGGAGGTGGGTGGGGCGAGGGGAAGGGACACGTGGTGAGGGGCGGTCGCAATCAGTGGGGTGGTGGTCGGTCGCGGGAGGGGGCGACGCGTGGAGACGGGGCTCGCGTAGTGGGAGGCGGGGCGGCCGGCCGGTGGTTGGCGCTGGCGTGGCCACGGACGCAGCCGTGCCCGTGCATGCACCCGCCGAAAGGGCAGCCGAGCCGAGTCACCGAGTCGTCACCCACCGATCGTCGGCACGCGCTTCCAGGGCACCGACGGCTGCAGATGATTCGCTTTTCTTCCAGTGGACGGGATGTGGTACATGTACAGTGGCAGTTATCTCAGCTACTGCTATACTGTTAAACACCAGTTATAAAGCAACTGCCCAATGTACAGTTATATCAAATGTACAGATGCATTTTGATAAAGACATCTTTTCTTTCCACCCTCTCATCATCTATAAAACACTGTACAGATTCAGAATAAAGTATGAGTTCTTTTTCATCCACTTGTCTCAACAATTGTAACATATACCACGAGTGATAAGAGTTGTTTGATCTCTAGACAGGGACAAAGATCCATTTAGACCCCGAGATAACAATGAAGAGCTATTGGGACCCGATGTTCCATATCTCAGTGCTATCGGAGCGCTTATGTACCTTGCAAATTGCACTCGACTGGATATTGCATTTGCGGTAAATCTACTTGCTAGATATAGCACTACTCCAGCCAAAAGACATTGGGTAGGAGTGAAGCATATCTTTAGATATCTTCAAGGCACTAAAGATCTCAGTTTATTCTTTCAGAAGAATAAAAATATGGATTTAATAGGATATACAGATGCTGGCTATTTATCAGATCCCCATAATGACAGATCTCAAACAGGCTTTGTATTTTTACACAGTGGAACTGCCATCTCTTGGAAGTTTTCAAAACAGACTCTAGTGGCTACATCCACTAATCATTCTGAAATAATTGCATTATATGAAGCATCACGTGAATGTGTATGGCTTCGCAGAATGATTAACCACGTACAACAATCATGTGGTATAGGTGCTATTGCATCACCTACCATTATCTACGAAGATAATGCTGCTTGCGTTGTTCAAATGCAAACGGGTTACATAAAGAGCAATATCACAAAGCATATTGCACCTAAACTATTTTACCCACATGAATTGCAAGAGAGTGGGGAAATAAATATTCTGCAAACTAAGTCTTGTGATAATCTAGCAGACTTATTCATCAAGTCGTTACCAACTTTCACATTCCAAAAATGTGTTCATGGAATTGGTATACGAAGACTACGTAATTTGCAGATGTCAGGGGGAGAAATCTCCTAAGACTTAACCCGTTCAATACAAATATTGTACTCTTTTCCCTTTATGAGTTTTCCCTCTAAGGTTTCTCATCAAGGTTTTAATGAGGCAATATGACAACGTAATCATAAATATATCTTTCTTTTCCCCACAGGGGTTTTTAGGAGATATAATCAAATATATGCCATATCATTTTTCTCCTTAAAATTTTTCCATTGGGTTTTAAAGGAGTTTTTCATGGCATATCTACTCTATCGGTTCTCCTCATTTTTTTCCTACAGGGTTTTGGAGGAGTTATTTCAAGATGATGAATCAATATGATCATATGAAGATACATTGGTCAAGGGGGGTGTTAAACACCAGTTATAAAGCAACTGCCCAATGTACAGTTATATCAAATGTACAGATGCCTTTTGATAAAGGCACCTTTTTCTTTCCACCCTCTCATCATCTATAAAACACTGTACAGATTCAGAATAAAGTATGAGTTCTTTTTCATCCACTTGTCTCAACAATTGTAACATATACCACGAGTGATAAGAGTGGTGTGCAGTGAAGAGGTGGCAACGGGCCGAGGGTTTAGGTTATCCCGTTAGGCTAAAGTGTGGAGATTGTCTTCATCCTTAAATGGGTGAACCATATTGTATCTTATGCGATATATTTTTTATACTATTATATATATTTCTATAAATATTCATAATTTTTGAAATTCACAAAGAAATAGAGGTCACTGGCTATAAAAGATGTCTGAGCATCACTAATTTCATGATCAAACTAATATACATTAACATGGAAAAATAGAAGCAAATAAAATTCCCAAAAAATACACAATTAGGTCAATTATGTTGGGAGGCTTTCTATAAAATTTTGTAATTTTGGAGCTTGTTTGATATATGTAACAACTTTTAAAAATATCAAAGTCATACGAATTTTTGAGCAATATTCAGAGAGGATAAAATTGTTAAAAAAATTACACAATCAAGTTCGCTGTGTCAGGAGGTTGCACGTAAAATTTTATAATTTTTTAAGATCATTTGCTATATATAAAAATTCAAACAAATAGTATATAAAAAAATTAGGGTAAGTAATTAAGCCGTATTGCCACCAAACGGCAGGGCACCTGCCGTATTGTGGTGGGGCGGTAGGCTACCTGTCGTCTAGTGGCTGGGCGGCAGGCGCCTGCCGTCGGTAGGTGGGCCACGTGTCACCTGCAGGCGCCTGTCGCCTGGTGATTGGATGGCAGAAGCGTCATTTTTGTCAATACAATGTTTATACGTCTATTTTTGTAAATATGGGTGCAAAACGTGCTATATATGCCAAAAATTCCAGTAACAATGCTGCCATTTACGTACCTACCAGCTGCATTAACATGATAAATTAGAAGCAGATAAAATTCCCAAAAAAAATACACAATTAGGTCGATTGTGTTGGGAGGCTTTCTATAAAATTTTGTAATTTTTGGAGCTCGTTTGATATATATAACAACTTCTAAAAATATCAAAATCATACGAATTTTGAGCAATATTCAGAGAGGATAAAATTATTAAAAAATTACACAATCAAGTTCGTTGTGTCAGGAGGTTGCATATAAAATTTTATAATTTTTTAAGCTCATTTGCTATATATAAAATTCAAACAAACAATATGAAAAAATTAGGGTAGATAATTAAACCGTATTGCCAACAGACGGCAGGTCACCTGTCGTATTGTGGTGGGGCGGCAGGCCACCTGCCATCTGGTGGCTGGGCGGCAGGCGTCTGCCATCGGTGGGCGAGGCACGTGTCATCTGCAGGCGCCTGTCGCCCGGTGACTAGATGGCAAAAACGTTATTTTTGCCAATACAATATGCATATGGTTATTTTTATAAATGCAAGTGTAAAAAGTACAATATATACCAAAAATTCCAGGTAGCGATGCTGCCATTTACGTACCGACCAGTAGCACTTACTGTAAATAAAACGGTCCTTTTACAGTTGTGATGTGCATTTCACGGATTGGCATTCTCGATATACGAAGGAAATTATCTTTCTGGAGGAAGACATGAAGGAAATTATCAAATTAGTGTTCTAAAACAAAAATGACGCGCTTGATCTTATTCCTAACCTAACAGCTAGTCTTCTACTGCAATTTCGATTTGCGAAAGCACCTCAGACACAGAAAGACCTTCAAATTTTGTAGGAGTCCTTTCGAGTCCACCCTTTACTCCATACGTACGAGCGATCTTAAAAAAATCACAAGCGCCCATCTGGAAATTGTTTTCTCCCTTACCTATCTAAAACGATCGTCTAATGGGCAGCGTTCTGGGCCTTTCATCCCACCCTTTAAATTGTTACTACGACTTATAGGAGCCTAAACTGGGCCCATCATGAACTATGGTCTACAAGCTATCAACTCCGAAGAGGCGAAGATAAACAACGTAATGGACTTAAAAAGCCTCAGGCCCTATTCTTTTCAGCTTCTAAAAACTATTTTTAATTTTTTTACAGTAACTAGCTTTTAAACAGAGTTCTTTTTAAGATAGGATCTAGTACATACTTTACTGACTTCATTTATATCATCAAAAATTACACGTGAGTTTTTGTTATTCTGTAATCTATTGCATAAATAGTTTAAAAGCTACAAATCACAGTAAAAAAGAACACACCCTAGACTGCAGGGCGTCAGGGCCATGGAGAGACATACCCGCTTTCATCACTAACGACCAGTGGCGGAGCTAGGATTTCAACCTTGGGTATTCCCACTCTCACATAAAAAAAATCCAATCCATAGATTTGTTTTTGTTCTTCATTTTGCAAACCAATACTAATAGCGCTGTAATTGTACATGACTCTAAATCAGTAAATCATCAACCAATACTCCAATACTGCATTAGTGTGTTGTGCGTACAAGTCAATACTCAACAACTCACCTTGTAAATTTGTTATCCTCTGAACCACTGAACAATTCTTCAGTCTTCACTGCTACTAGTTAAAAGGAGCATGCTTCAGAGAAGGAGAAAGACAGAGGATCAGAGACCAACCCCTGAACCCCCACAAATCACAAAAAGCATGATGAACAGATGAAGGCTGGAGACAGGGGTCCTCACGGGTCACGGCGTCCTCGGCGGCTCGGCTCCTCGGCCCTCGCGCAGTCGCAACCAGTAGCAGTGCCTCACGGGTCACGGCGACACGGCGTCCTCCGGTCCTCGGCTCATCGCGCAGTCGCGCTGGCCGCTGGCGCTGGTTGGTAGGGGTGGACTGGAGGGCGGAGGCGTGGCCGGCATCAGCAGCTTGGTCACTGCTCAGGCGCCGAACAGCCGCAACCCATGCCCCGCAGAAATGAGGAATCGCCAATCGGAACGCCGGTCGCCGCCCGCCGGAACGGCCCGCACTCCCGCAGCTACAGCTAGGGTTTGGGATTGGGATTGAGGAATTAGGAATCGGGAGCCAGGCAGGCTATGAGGCTAATAGGCTGTTTTTTCACTTTTTGGGCCGCTGTGACAAAAATAAATACACCATTATACATTTATATATACAAATATACATACATATATACTACATATTACATCAAAAAAGTTGGGTATTCCTGGGAATACCCAGGAATACCATTAAATCCGCCCCTGCTAACGACCGTAGTGATAGTCCGGAGGCCCCATCATTTCTGCGACTGAGCATGGTTCGCCTTGCTTGGCAAGCAAAACTGGCAGCCCATAAAGTCTTAACTTGGGGGCTCGGGCTTGGGCTACATGGGCGACCCGCACACATTGCAATGGACATTGGCCAGAGTATTTCTTTTTGTGCCGATTTTAAATTATTTTTTCATACCATAGAACCTTCGCAATAATTTCACAAGAAATAGTTTATTCACATAGTATTTAATAGTTTAATTCAAGTAGGATTTAGATAAAATTCTTCTGTCCCAAACATGGCCTAAATGGTTTACTATTTGCAAATTTTATGATTTTTGTTAAATCTATTTTTTCAAGACGCGATGGGATATCCCCACACTTTAAATTTAAGTTAGAAGTAAGACACGTACTTCAGTGGGTGGGTTTATAACCTTGTGTGCTTACCATTGCACCCCAAGGGAGTTCTTTAAATCTAAATTTATATTCCTGGCATTTAGATTAGCTTTAAGATGTATGTGTTTAATTTAGATCCAATAGTTTTAAAATGTGACTACACGTCATAAGTTAATAGACAAACTTTTCAAACAACTTAAGCAGAAAATTTCTTTATCCTCCGAAAAAAAGGCAGACCAAATTCTGAAGAAAATCTCTAATTTAGCTAACGTCTTTGATACGCTGGCTTTGTTACCTGAGAATTAGTCGTCTGCCGTCGAATTACGTAGAAGGAACAGTGCCACCAGGGTACGGTTTTAGGGTAAATCTGTTCAAAAAAAAAATCGTTTACAATGCTCAGCTCAGGATTTAGAAATTCACCATTCCGTGTCAAGCTTTCACGCACTTGTTGCTTTGATCTAACCTCAAAAGGCGGCTGAAAAACTAAATACCGTTGGGAAACCTGGATCTGAACTTGAGACCTTGGTCCATGATGTACATCTCACCACTTAGTCTATACTAGTATAGTGCCCGTGCTAACGCTACGGTAAAATACAAAACAAGATAAAATTTGTAAAAAATAAAACGAACAATCAGATTCATTAAGATTCACGTCTCATATATTGTATAACCAAATATTTTTGTCACATAATGAATGTCACATAACGACTGATCCTTTGAGGAGGCGACAACATCATTGGACTCACCCACCGACGACTTTCTCCATCCCCACATTGTTTAAACTTGAGGCTACAAAGAAAACAAATATTTTTGTCACATAAAGAAATATGAAACACGGTAAGGAAATAGGTGTTTGTGGACTATTTACTTACCACATCACCATGCTAGGACGTCTTGATACACAATATTTTTGGTGCTCTTCCCTGAGGCATCAACTTCTTTCTTTGGTTTAGCCAAAATTCTTATCGTTTGTCTTAATACACCCCTTGATAGCGTGACATAAAGCTGTATTGCGCCTCCGTCGCCATACTCGACGCGCGCTGCATTCTGATATGATTAAGACTTGGTACGTACCCTGCTGCTAGTGATGAACCGAGAGAGGCAATCATGGACGGCGGCGCCGGCGTTGCTGAGGCGACGGAGCAGCAGATGTCAGAACGGCCACAGCCAGCGGTCGTTTCCGACACCGTGTTTCTGCTGGTGCCGGGGTTCTTCTACATCTGGCGCCGCACGTTAGCCTCCGTGGGACGGAACGGCACGGCTTGTCGATGGCGCCGCGTCCTCATCCTCCTCCGTTGCACGCTTGGCCGCTGCACGCCCTTACTGTCCTTTCTTCCACGGGTGGCGATGATTGCGTATTGTGATGTGATTGTTTCTGTTTTTCGAAGATCTGTTTTTGGAAAGGGGAAATCAGGAGGAGAGGTGGCGTCCGGCTGAGAGGCGCGGGATTGGGTGTGGAGGGCGCGCTCGGGTGGAGACGGGTATCGCGGGGTGGAGACATTAATACCAAATGAGGCGAATTTCTGCTATCACCAGCAACTTATAACCAGCTCTTCCCTTATCATGATAAGGAGATATGTGGAAGAAATTCAGCATTGAGATATTTCAACACGACACCAACTTAACACCCTCCACAGCAAAAGTGCTGCTAAAAATCGTAGGGCAAGGCTCGGAGCAGGTTGAGCGTCGCCACCGACTGCGCGTACGCCCGGATCATCCTCTGCGGGTCCGGCACGCGGCTCTTCTCGTCGAACAATACATGACGTAAGTACAGAATTATCATTAACAGGTAACAGCAGAGCAGTTCTTATTATTTGGTAATTGATCTATCAACAAACAAAATTCACTATTACTGGATATTTATACTACATAGACCAGTGTGAAGTCTATCTCCACTTATACATGGACCAAATCAAGCTTGGACACTTAAGCAGACCATTTGTCCATTCCCCATATAAACTTTTAAATAAATTAGAAAGAATCAAGAATCGAATGATCCTACATGTTTTTCAGCAAATGCCTTTGCTGACTCTGCACTGTCAAATGTAAGTCCCGCTTCACCAACATTAGCGTATGGATCCCCAGTAGATGTCCATCCCATTAATGGATTCTCCCACCTATGATCATGCATTCAAATGTTAGAACCAGTTAGATGTATCAAGAACAATGTGAGTGAAAGATTGAAAGTAAGGTGACTGCAAAATAATCAATAATCAGCCCATAACAGTTAACCTATACTTGTAAATTGTAATAGCTATAAAGTACAAAGATTTTTGAGTTAAAAGGAAAAATTGCCGGCTAATCCTTTTTTTCTCTTCGCTGTCTACTCTGGCCACAAAAATACTAAATGACGTGGCCTGATTTTTTTTATCTTTTCTTAATAATAAGGCCAACAAAGAATTCCATATGGATCATAGCACCTTTACCTCTACAACTATTTAAGTGAGAGTATGACTGTTAATCAATGTTAAATTTATGTGAGGTAATTTGTTTTCATTTTATATTCCTCTTGAAGTAGCTCATCCAATAGCAACACAAGATTTTTGATGAATGAGTCATGAGAAATAAGAACCAGCAAAGCAAAACAAGAAACATACTTTTGGGTTGACACAAAGTTGATTTTCCATCTCCCAACTTTGCCTGAGCCTTGCTGAGACGCAGTTCTTGCTGGTGAATAGATTACAACCTGCTAATTCACAAGGATAAGGTGACCATTTGTGAGACAAAAAAAAGTTCCCATGTAGCTAGTTAAAATGCATATAAAAGACACCATATATCCACATAGTTTACACATCCTGTAACCCTTTTGCTTAAAACTGTATTCTAATTATCTTGGTCCCTAGAGGCCTAGATTGTGTGCCAACAATACCGGTCTCACTCTCTATAATAAAACTGCAAAACATATTGAAGTTTAGACGTTCTTTCTGCAGTTCATCACAGGGCATGCCATCTCCATAGGATATATCACAAGTTGGGGAATACCATGACTGTTGTGAAGGGAGAAACTATTTTCCCCTAAAATGTTACATCCAGCAATGAGGTGTAAGATATATAAAATTAACATGCAGTTGTAAGAATATCTTTTTAATCCACATCAGAATTAAGCTGATGTAAATTAGAAGTCCCTAAATTCTTCTCTTTCAACTTGATAAAAAACTAAAATAAAATAAACTAAAATTCTTCTCTTTCAAATTGACCCAAAAAAGAAGCTTATACCTGGATCTAACAATCTATAAGGAGGTAACAGAAACGAAAAATACAGAACCCGTTCTACACTGAAAATTACTAACAACTAATCATAATGAACCTTCATCAACCGTAACAGATACCTCAAAGTAATTTATGCGGACATGGACAACTTAAAAATAGTCAGAATGTTTGCCCAAAATTATTCCTACAGTATACACTTTATTTTTTCTCAAGAACACACAAACTGTCAAGCTTTACCAAGCAATTCATGCAAGCTAAAAATATATGTATCTAAAGCTCCATGGCAATGTACTTTTCACATATTAGTATATACTGAACAAACAATTGTGATGGATCAACTGAACAATGGTTGCGAATCGTAGTACTTACCCGGTCACCTCTAAACATCTTTTCAACCTTCTCCTTGAGCTTTGCAGCCTACAATAAAACCAATAGATATCAAATTACTACGCAAGAGGGCAATCCCACCACCTAAACGATGCAAAGAGAGTATCGAACAGGTATAACCTCTGCCAATTTGAATAGCTTCTCCATGGTCTCCCCAGTCGCCCGCTGCCTCGAGTAATCCAGAAATATCCCTTCATACTCCCTGTCAACCAACCATCACCTCAGCTAAGCAAACGGGACCCACACATGCAAGGGCGGAAACTTCACAAGCACACAGATAAAATCCCTACGCTGTCATTGCCTTGCAGCGCTCGGCATCGGCCATCAGGTCGCGCAGGTGCGTCTTTTGGATCGCACCGACGTGCGCTTGCTCCCCATGCGCGACAACGCGAAACCACAGTGAGACTACCAATCTAACGGGAGCATAATACCCCCAAAAAATCCGCAGCAATGTTATCAAAATCTATTACCAAAATCATGTAAACCAGAAGTTTCGAATATCACACCAGATGGTAATTCAAAAGAGAATTGTTAGCTAGAGCTTGCTGATCACATCACAAACTCACATGAAGCCACTTAAACGCCAACCGCCAGATCGTCCCTAAAGTCAACACAACCAAGACCAACCACCAAAATATAAACAGACACAGCAGTGAGAGCAGCTTGGATGTTGCTCCACATGAACAGTACATGCAGAGAGTTTTTTTACAGTAATATATATTGCAGTGTGTGGAAGGCACATGATGACAAAGCATCTTCAAAGTATATCAACCTAAGCAACCACTACAAAAGGCTAATGCTGCAGGAGTGTAGCTGTGTAGGTTTCAAGCACTGAAGTAGGTGGTACCAGAGTTCCAGTTCAAAAGCACTATAAAACGTCTAGCATTTCAAATTTTCATTAGCATGTTAGCAGTACTGGAGCACATTCAGCAAGCATACATATCCAAGAAAAAAAACCATATGAGGACATATATTTGTTAGCATATGTTAATTTATTTATAGATGCCAAGCTTTCACTCTCTTCATTTACAAAATGGATTTAAAAGGATATGCTTAGCATGCTATTTGGAGTTGAAAAGTTACAATATTATATAAAAATAAAAATGCCAGGCAAAGACTTCAGATTATACACGAAAGCAATCACTTAGTAAATTTACATCCTGTTTGCATTGACGACTACATTTTTCTTGACAATTACAGTAGCACATATCACAAAAAAACGGTTGCTAGCAGCAGAAAAGATTATTCAGTTAAGGTTATGAAATAAGGGATAATAAAAAAGAGCATGACAATACCTTGCAATTGATGATGTCCAGTAAGCAGAGCCTGAATAGCTGCATTGGACCAGAATGCCACCGATGCTGCTGCTTCCTGTAAGCCTCATATGACTCTGGCAATTCACATTGGCACTGTCCACAATTACGGCAAACACTTCAGTTCAATTGAAAAGGTGAACAAACACAATAGAAAACCAATTCAGAAGAAATTTGTCTAATCTAATACCTCAACATCATTCAGGAAGATAAATTTCCAGCCCTTGAGGTGTGCCCGGACAGCGATGTCCATATCCTCGACTGTTGTCCGCTCCATCCACCCACCTGAGTCCTCCAATGTCTTGATCCTCCACACCCCAACGGTGCCATTGAACCCAAAAAAGTTTATGAACACACCATTCACTTGCTGTTCCACCTCAAAGTGAAAGCAAAGATTAATATTCTGCAATCTAGTCAATAGGTTCTCATCCTTATTCACAAACGACCATCTCGCTTGCACCAGCCCCAACTCATCATTGTCCTGCAACAGATCAATGGATGAATCAGCAAATCCTAAACCATAGAAGATTAATAACAAAAAGAACAAAATTCCCATGAATTGTCCTGCAACAGATCAATGGATGAATCGCTGACTTGAGGTTTCCGGCCTTGTACCCGTCCCTGAGCACACGGTGCCGGTACAAAATCCGAGCCCCGTTCTGCTGCCACTTCGCCACCTCCTCTCTGATCAGTGCCTGCGTCGTCGGGTCATCGGAATCATCCAACACCTGAACCAAGAAGTTGGACCTCGGCCAATCAAGGTTGCACACGGCCGTGATTGATTGCTGATACACCTGAACGAAACCAACAGCAAACAAATGGTCAAAAGAAAGCACGTTTGGTGATAAAAACTGCATCTTTATAGCGATAGCAACAACACCAACCTCCTTCTCGTTGCACATTGGTATCTGGACGAGCACCATGGGGTAGTACCCGGCGTCAGGGTCCTCGGCGTCCGGCAATGCGGGGGACGTGGGCTTGGGCTTGATGCGCTTGAGGTGGATGTAGAAGCAGCCGAGGCACTGGATAAGGCGGTCGGCGCTCTGGATGAGGAAGAGCACGACGCACGCGTCGGTGAGGAACTGGAGCAGCGGCGCGACGTATGTGGCACGGAAGCGCAACCAAGAGGCGTAGAGCGACTCGACGCCCATGATGGGGAGGGCGAGGGCGGAGGCGGCGAGATTCCAGCCATTGAAGTAGGCGGCGAGCTCGACTGCGAGGAGGAGCACGGAGAGGACGAGGACGGAGAGCTCGACTGCCATGGGGAGGATCGCGGCCGCGCCGCCGCCGGGGGAGTCGCGCGCGGGGTGGGGAGTACGCCGCCGTGCCGCCGCGCCGCCGCCGGGGGAGTCGCGCGCGGGGTGGGGAGGATCGCGGTCGCACCGTCGCCGGGGGAGTCGCGCGCGGGGTGGGGAGTACGCCGCCGTGCCCTGGGGTTCCTGCGTGCGGGAGAGGAGAGGAGGAGTCGCCGTGTGGGAGAGGAGAGGAGGAGTCGGCGTGTGGGAGATGGGGGAGAGGGGGAGTCGCGCGCGGGTGGGGAGGACGCTGCCGTGGGGCTCCTGCGTGCGGCAGAGGAGAGGAGGAGATGGGGGCGTCGGGGGAAGCCGCGCCTCGCGCGGGGTGAGCGCGTCGGGGGGAGTCGCGCCTCGCGCGGGGTGCGTGACGAGGTATCATCCAAACAATCTGGGCCATTGGATTTGAGTGAGTAAGAGAAAGAAGAGGCTACAGTGGATATCGTCCCTTCGTTTGAAAGGTTCGCTGATTCTGGGAACATTAGGTTTGGTGCATCTAAGAGAGGTCTTGACTGCGGGGGACATTTGTTGGGTAGCTATAGAAAAATTTACAACTGGTGGTTTTATAGTGGTAGAGAAATAGAGATCCCAATCACTATATTTGTATTTGAAAAAGAGAAAGCAATAAAAAAATAGTTCCTCTCTCATCTCTCTGTGTTCAATCTATTTTATACTTGCATTATTCTAATATTCTGTACGCGATGAGCACGAGCTGGCTCATGCATGCGATGCGCACAAGCCAGCTCATCTTGTTTTCATTTTTGGCTCAAAGGCAAATTTTGTTTTAAGCAGAAATTTATGTTTTAGTCCCTGAAGAACTTAATAAATACCTGTTTATTTTGTGGTCTCAATTAATTGCAAATTGCACTATAAAAAATTAATGTTTTGACCCTTGTATTTTACAATAATTCCAGGAATTAATTAGTAAATTCTAAAATAATTTATTATTAAATTCTATAAACCAAAATTTTGGGTATATGAGCTTCCATTATTCATGAAAACTTAGAATTAGGCACACCCTAGAAGCTTCATATCAACGGGATTTTTTCCTCACATTATTTGTGTGCTAAAATTGGTGTTTTTGTCATATTGGTAATTATGAAAATTGCACGTAGACCATAATAATTAGCAAAAAAATCTTGGAAATTGCTAGGAAATTTTTGGGTAATTTAGAAAATTGTCTATTGAATATATATAAACCAATCTTTACTGATTTAGCAATATTCATGCTTTAAATTTATTTTTAACTCCTATAAAATTTATAAAAAATTGCATAAACATAATGTAGGTTATGTCGACATCGCAAAGAACAAATTCATTGAGCTCACCCTAAATGGTAGAATTACCCTGCCTGGGTGATGGATGATAAGATCAACCTAATAACTCAGTCTCATGGAGCCACCATCACCCAACTAGAAGTTAACGCCCTTGCTATTCCTAAGGCCGCTAAGTGTACGACCTTGTACTTCTTGAGGCACCATCTCCACACAAACTTGAATGCTGAGTACTTAATGGAAGAGGATCAACTGTCACTGTGGAATTCCTTGAGGGAACACTACAACCAGCAAAGATCCGTTCTGCTCCTAGAAGCGCAGCATGAATGGACCTTCTTACGCTTCCAGGATTTCAAGACCATGGCAATGTATAACTCTGCTATGTATAAGCTTGTCTCCAAGTTTAGGTTCTGTATCCATAAAGTTATAGAGGCTGAGATGATACATAAGACTCTGTGCACCTTCCACCCCAACATGAGGGTATTGCAGCAACAATACTGACATGACAAATACACAAAGTAATCCGAGCTTATCTACACCCTACTAGAAGTAGGAAAACACGATGAACTCCTAATGCAAAACCATCATGCATTTCCCACTAGGACAATGGTTGTGCATGAAGTGCACGCTAATGCGTATCAGAATAGGGAAAATGGAAGAAGGTCAGAGCGCAGAAGGGTAAGGCCAAGCCCCAAGGTAAACTTAAAAGTAAAAAAAGAAAGTCATAGAAGCAAGACTCAAGTAGCAAGACTGCTTATCCACCATAGCCTTGCTTTAAGTGTGGCTGTACTAACTTGGTAGAGTCAAGAAGACTCAGGGGAACAAGGTCAAAACACACTTCGCCGCTCAGCCTAACGCTAGACAGGATGTTGAGAAGAACAATGACATGGTTCTCGACACCGTGGTAGAAGGCGAGGACGCCTCCGTGGAGCACGACAACCTTCTTGGGATTGAGCTCATGGAGCTCCATAAGGACACCCATGACCTGTATGGAGACCTGCAGCAGTCTCCTTGCTACCCCTTTAGTTGCTCATCGATGTCGCACTTCCTTCATTAGTTTGCTTATCAGTTTAGATTAGTTTTGGATGAACATTGGTTTTATTCATACTCATGATGAGAATTTATTATTTATTATTTGCTTAGGGTGAATAGTTGGCATTGTTATCATTATTTCCCAGATTATTTGATTTATTCATTCATTGGTCTATGCTCATTCTACAATTTTTAGTTGTGTTTCTTGCTGAACAATTGTTTGATAATAAATCATGTTGCAATAATAGAACAACTTAGTATGATCTAATGGCGGTAGAGGAAATCTGTCTTGTAGACAGTTGCACCACTAACTCAATTCTTAGAGAGACAAAATATTTCTAGACTTTAACTAAGAAAACTGGGAATATTATGACCATTATTGGAAGCGATGCTCTCATTGTTGGCACTGGAAGGGCTATCATAGTTCTCCCTATGGATACCCGTATAATAGTGAAGGATGCTCTTCTATATCCTAAATCTAAATGTACCCTTCTAAGTTTTTGTAACGACCCACGTCGTTAATTAACCCTAATTAGCAAATTAGGACATTAAGTAGGATTAATTACATAAGTGATAATCTAAAAATACGAGGGAATTTAAACTTTTCTACGTAGCCGTATAAATTGAAATCAACAAATGATAAACTAGTACCTTGTTTTCATAATTTTTATTAACGAGGATGAATATCAAACTATATGGACTGAAATGAGAAACAAAAATTCAATTGCACGACAAATAGAAACTTTCAAGTTAATTAAAATATATATAACAGTCCGTAGTACAACAGTAGTTAATTACAATCTGTGTAGGGTAAAATCAATAACATACATTGATCGATAATGAGAACTCATATCAAGTCCAATAAAAATATTACAATTTGCATTACATAATAGCGACAATACGAATTACAACAGATAAACAATTTGGTGTCTTAACCAAATAACTATCTCAAAAATGAAGCAATTACAATAGAGAGCGTCAATTACAACTAGAGATCCATCTCATACATAATTATTACAATAGGGAAATGAAGAATAGAAATTACATTAAATTGTATACATCAATATTAAGAGAAAGCCAAATTACAATCTAGGCCAATTCATACATTAGAAGATGTCGTCGAGCTACACCCCATCGCCAATTTATTTGTGAGCAAGTTATTAATTGTAATACCGAAAAAGACCGAATAAAAAGAATTAATAAAATAAACGACATAAAGAAAAGGATAGAAATTGCCGTCAGTACCCCTGGGCTGCTAGAGCCAATACGAGAACGTCTTAGAGGCTCCCCAGACCGTCCGGGCCGGTCGGCACCTCTCGTCTCTGTGGGTGTCATCACTCGGCGATTCCCAGAAATTAAAACCCACAGTACTTACCTCAGCCCAAACCCTCAATTCATGCATTTCCTCAGCCCATTATTTTCAGCCCAAAGCCACCAATCATATAAGCCTTTTTAGCCCACAAAAGCCCACAAGTGTAAATCTTTCATTCAAGCCCTCAAAGCCTACATAATTTCTTTCCAGCCAGCAGTAGCCAGGCAAAAGCAAACCAGCAGGGAATGGTCCGAGAACCACCTTCCCCAGTGAAGCCACAGCCCGGTTGTGCCCTTAGCATTCACAGGACACCCAGAGTGAAAATAGCCGAGAGCATACAGCCCCAACAAATATCTTGCGCAGCCAGTAGAGAAGAGGAGAGAAGCACCACGACAAAGCCATCTCTCTGTCTATTGTTCTCATCCCCAACCCTCAAACCATCCAACCACCGAGAGATCGAAGACCGGGCGAGCCACCAGAGAGCAAGGCGTCGGCGAAGGCAAGAGACCAGAAGCAAGCCCCAAACCCGCCAACCCTCGGAGGCCGACATCCAGTGAACCCACACCACCAACAAGATCGGCCGGGCCATAACCAACCAAGGAGCGATCGCCGAGTACAAGTCACCATCCATCCCAAAGCCATCAAAATCACTGGCAAAGGTAGCCCCAATCATCCATAAGCTTTGTATGCATTCAATACTAAACATCGCTTACCACACGCAATAGACCGCAAGTAGCAATCAACTAGCGTCATTAGAGCATCACAGAACTAGCATAGAACATGCCAACCGGAAATAGGAGGAGGGAGTAGAGAGGAGAGTCAGGGAGGGGAGAAGAAGCGCAATAGGGGCCGGCGGGCAAAAGCCCACACCCAAAATTTATTTAGGGTTACCGATAATGGCGCAAAGAGCAGGGGTCAGCGAGATGCCGGAGAGGTTGACGCCGGGGAGGAGCCGAGGGGCGAGGGTAGGATGGCCGGGCGGCGTGGTGTGGCGTCGCTAGGACTGAAGCCGGTGGTAGGGGCGTTGAGGCCGGAGGTCGGAGAAGTCGACGGCGGTGCGGCGCAACGGAGGGGCCGGCGATGGGGGCGTGAGATCAAGGGAGGGAGAGCCGAGCCGGTGCGGCCGAAGGAATCGAGGCCTCGGGTCGGTGGGAGGCGGCGTGGAGATAAAAAGGGGAAGGAGGAGATGAGGCATCGGTGGAAGGAGAAAGAAGTGGGGAGGCAGCGGAAGAAACGAGAAGAGGAAGGGAACGGCGAGAAAAAAAAGAAAAGGAGACAAAAAGGGAAAATTGGGGAAATATAAAAAAATGTACATAATAGATTGTCAAATTTAGGGATACTCCTAAGCATGAAAACCTTGCTATAGCAGATTCGTTAAAATTAAATAAATTAACTGCAGGTACTTAGGAATTCTGTAAATGAATATCAGCCATATCAGTGTAATAGAAATTCTTTTAGGAATTGAACGAAAACCTAGGAACCCTGCGATCACATTTCGTAGAATTCACTTAAATAAATAAGCCTTGTTATCTCCTTGATACCATAGGTTAAATCATAGAAACCTGGAATATTTCTCAAGCGCTTATTATAAATGTAATACCGTCAATAGATTATAACTGGTACACGGAATGATTAAGTTAAAGAACTGTAGCCTCAGACCCTTTTGTGATGGACTTGAAATCCCCATGTAGTTTGGTTAAGTCCATCTAAACAGTAGAAAACCATTAATCCGTATTTATGATGAATAGAATCAATGAATAGCCATCTGTAGAATAAAGACGTAGCATATGCCGAGTTAATTAATGCATCGCTAATTAAGTCGTTTGGGATCGTACCTAAATACCTAATTAATCCAGATAGTGTTAAATCATATAACTGTCTTAATAAATATTATAGGTTATGAAAGATGAGTCAAATGATGCCCGTAGGCTGGAATTGCATATACGAAGTAAATTGTTATAATATCAACTGAACCACTCTATTGCACATTTAAATACCCAGTTAACTTTTATTAGTCAATTATAAACTATAGGAATCCACTAATAAGTATTCTGAATCATAAAAGTAAATTCATAACTATTAGAAGATTTAAAACTGTAGGCGACGATTAGAATAGCGAGCTAAGTTAAAATAGTAATCGTCAAGTTAAGAATCTGAATAATAATTAAAATTATAAGCGGTGAATTAAATCGCAGTTAAGCTGTCAAAATATGCTCAGGACTACATTAGAATGTATAAATCCTATAAGGACACCAAAATATAGTTTAATAAGAAATTAAGTAATTGATACATGAGACCATTTTATTCTGGATCTATAATTCAACTCGTTGCGCGTATTAGTAGGAGAAAATGCATTGAGTGATCTTAAGATCTAAAATGAATTAGAGGGGTGAATAAATATATACGAACCTTTAAGAAATTAAATGGACTTAATTACATACGCGAGATTGACTAGAATAATATTCGCCATGATAATTGTACCTGCATTTAGTTAACCCCGTGTAATTGAAAAATTGCTAGAAAGTAATAAAATACTGAGCATACCTACTAGATCAACCATCTCTCGTAACGTTAGTGCGATAATGTTGAACAATGAGTAGTATACCGAAATTAACCTCGATTACTACCTAAATAGAGTAACGTCTCACCTTAGGAGCACCAGCACCACCACACCTCATATTTTATTATGTTTTCGTAAAGTAAGTCGTAGTCAACGTATTTAATTGCAGGCAACAACCAAGCTATGAGGACAACTTCACCTGATCCTAATTGAATCCGAGTATATGGATAAAGTTCAGGCAAGCATTCCTTTGATCAAGTCTTCAGAGTATATTTTGTAAAACAAGTATTTTGGTATTAATCTATTATCACCCTGCATGAAAGAATTAAAAGATATTTAAACTGAACAATTGAGATAAAGAGACATGAACAAAGAAACAGAAGGCAACTGATGGAGCAGTTGGCCATTTCAGTTATGTAAGAAGGTGGGCAGAGGTTGCCAGGGTAGGTGATAAGTGGGCAGGTATGGGACCTCTGCATAAGAATAGAATGTAAGGAATTTACCAACTTCATCCGTGTGAACAGACCGTACCAACCGTATCAACCATCATCCTGTTGCGACGGACAGACTAGTAGCTCTATCAAAGTATTATATTCTCCACAGGGTTGATTTTTAATTATGGGATGAGCCCCAAAGGAACCGGTAAGAGACCGGAGCGTGAGAACCCACAGGCGGGTTACGCAAAGACGTTATATTACGCAGGAAGGGGGCTGGGTGAGGGTCGGAAACCCTACCAGCCAACAGTTATTGTCACTTTCGGTGGGTCTGCGTGAGGGTTTTGACACCGCTCCAGGCTGCCGCTTGTGAGTAACTGGATGGAGATATAATTACTGAGATAGATGCAAACGTACTGTACTCTGATCTGGGCGCCGCATCTAAGGAATTGCGGATTTCCGGGAAGCCAACAGGATCAGAGTGGTGATGGGTAAAGTGATACAAGCTTGCGCAATGCTATCCAAATCATGAATTTATGCCTGTCTCCGGGAAAGGAGAATTACGGAAACTTATGGGGGTTTTTGCTGTTCATGCGTATGTTCAGTAGTTTTCTAAATTAATAAATCGAACTTCTTTTAAAACCAACAACCCTTATTTTCTATAAGTCAGGGAAAGGAATTTGAGGATGAAAAGAGTATTAAGAATGAGCATAAGATTGAAGAGAGGAATTGATATTTCTATATGTGTAATTGTTGAGCATTCTGTGCATTTTTGCTAATATTGCTTGCTGAGTACTTCTGTACTCACCCTTGCTATAAATCTCCCCTTGCTTAGGAGCATGTCAGTTCAGATAATAGCAAGTCAGGTGGAAATTGCTTGAATGGAAGACCGTGGACTCGGATTGCAATAGGTGCAAGGTGGCATCCCGTGTGAAGGTTGTGTTAAGTATGAGATATTCAAGCCTTTGAGGCTTTGTAATAAATTGTAGCCCTGCATGGCGATATTATTGTAATATTGTGTTTTGTCTTTAATTATTGTTCTGCTGCAACACTCTGATGGCTTATTATTCGTTAGAGCGATGTTCTATCGGCTAAAACGAATAATAATCCGTTGACTAGCGTTATTACCCCAGGGTAATAATGCGGGTCGTCACAGTTTTAAAGACATTCGTATGAACAATTTTCATGTAGAAACTAATAGTGAGGACGACACAAAATACATACTCATGACTAAGTCTAATGGAAACCAGAAATGAGTGGTAGAAAAACTTCCTTCCTTCTCATCAGGGATACCTGCATAATAGTGGAGGATGCTCTTTTATATCCTGAATCTAAATGTACCCTTCTAAGTTTGAAAGACATTCATATGAACGTTGTTCATGTAGAAACTGATAGTTAGGACAGTACAGAATACCTACTCATGACTAAATCTGACGGATACTAGAAATGAGTGGTAGAAAAACTTCCTTCCTTCTTATTAGGATTGTACTACACATATATAACACCTGAAGAATATGTTGCGATCAAAAACAATATTTAAAAACCTAGAATTCTTTAAGATCTAGCATGATCGTCTTGGTTATCCTGGGTTGGGTGCAATGAGAAAATCATTGATAATTCTGTTGGCTATAATATAAAAACTATAGATTTTCCTAGACCTAAGGGCTTCATGTGCCCTACTTGTGCCAAAAGGAAGCTGATTACTAGACCTTCTTATCCAAAAATTAGAGAAGAATCACTTAGTTTTCTAGAGAGAATTCAAGTTGATATTTGCGGACCCATCTAGCCCCTGTTGGGCCCCTTTAGATACTTTATGATGCTATTAGATGCCTCTACTGGATGGTCCTATATCTGCCTACTGTCTACTAGGAACCATGCTTTTGCAAAGCTAATGGTCCAAATTATTAGATTAAGAGCCAATTTTTCAGATGAACAGATTTAGTCTATTCGAATGGACAATGTTGGCACGTTCACCTCAAAGGTATTCAATGATTATTGTATGGCTCTGGGCATTAATGTAGAACATTCAGTACCACACGTCTATACTCAAAATGGCCCCGCAAAGTCATTATTTGAAAAGAATAAAGCTTATTGCAATGCCACTCTTGCATAATTATAGGCTTCCGCCAACTGTTGGGGCCATGCAGTGTTGCACGCTGCCGTATTAATCCAACTCAGACCAACTGCATACCACCCTGTTTCCCCCTTGCAGTTAGTGCTTGGAAAAGAACCAAGTATTTTTCCATCTACGCAAATTCAGTTGCGCCATATACTGTCGATTTCACCATCGTAGCATACAACCATGGGCCCTCACTAGAGGTTGGGGATCTATGTAGGTTTTGAATCTTCGTCAATTATTAAATCTTGAGCCTACGATAGGGGATCTGCACCTACCTCAGTACACTAATTGTATTTTTGATGAGGGCAATTTCTTGGCATTAGGGGAGGAAAGTACCACATTAAAGAATGTCGCGAAATAGATTGGAACACCACTAGCATTCAATACTTAGACCCTCACACTAAAGAAATAGATCTAGAAGTTTGAAGAATACTAAATTTGCAACAGATAGCTAATAATCTTCCAAATGCCTTCACTGAGCATAAGGAGTGATAAAATCTTAAACACATGCAGTAAACGTATTAAAGAGAGTGGAAGTACCCCAGATGGATAATGAATCCACACCTATCCTTCATGAGAAGAAAAGGGGAGACCTTCAGGCGCACAGACTTTTAATTCTATGGAGACATCCGTAGAAGCAAAGGACCAAACAAGATAATTTCTCAAGAAGACACTACAAGAAACTCGAGATTGAGAAAATCCCTGAAGTAAGCCATCCTGCGGATGGTAACCCCCAACAAAACTTTGCTTGCACAATCTAGTGATGGGAGGTCGGAACACCCAAACTCCATTGTTGTGGGAAATCACGAGGAGCTAGAAGAAATAAGTTAAGAAATTTCCATTAATTATGTAGATTCAGAAGAGTCGTATAAAAGAAAGACTATGATTGCCGACATATAGTTTGCCTCTAAAATTGCTACAAATCTTGAGCTAGATTCAGAACCTAAGTCCATGGCAGAGTGTCAAAAGCACTCAGATTAGGTCAAATACAAAGAAGCAATGGAGACAGAATTGTGCTTACTTAATCAAAGGAAAGTATTCGGTCATGTTGCTTGAACACCTCCTAAAGTGTTCCTGTAGGATCAAAATGAGTTTTCATCTAGAAAAGAAATGAGAACAACCAAGTGGTGAGATATAAAGCGAGGCTTGTAGCACAAGAGTTCATATAGATACCTTGCATCGATTATGAAGAAACTTACTCTTGTGTAATTAGTGGAACCATTCTCCAATACTTAATATCAATGGTAGCTAGCATGAATTAAACTATGCATTTGATGAATGTAGTAACCACATATTTATATGGGTAATTGGATACATATATCTATATGAAAGTCCCCGAAGTAGTTAAAGTCTCATATCCTAATAAAACTAATCGCAACATGTATAGCGTTAAAGTGCAGTGGTTGTTGTACGGATTAAAATAGTCGGGAAGAATGTGCTACAACCGACTCAGTAGCTTTCTCTTGAAGAAGGGTTACTCCAATAGTAATGATTGTCCCTGTATATTTATAAAGAAGTCCCAAACTATATTCTATATCATCTTAGTTTATGTCGATGTCTGAATATCATTGGAACCGCGGAGAACATAAGGAATAGCATTAGGTAAAACCAAGTATTGCTTAGACCTGCAACTTGAGCATCTCCTTGAAGGAATCTTAGTACACCAGTCTGCCTATACCAAGAAGTTATTGGAGAAATCTAACATGGATAAATTTCATCCTTTAAAGACCCTAATGGTAACTAGATCCCTAGATGTGGATAAAGACCCATTTAAAGCGAGGATGGAAAACAAGGAAGTATGAGGGCCTAAGGTTCCATACTTAAGCATCATAGGAACACTAATATCACGTTCGTAGTCAACTTGTTGGCTAGACACAGTGTAGCTCCAACCAGAAGGCATTGAATTGGCTTAAAGACTCTTCTCAGATACCTCCTAGGTATGCCAAATCTTAGCTTGTTTTACCAGAAGGACCAAGACTTGGTGGGATATACAGATGTTGGCTATCTGTCTGATCCTGACAGTGCCAAATCTTAGACTAGGTTTGTATTCCTCTGTGGTGGTACAATCATTTGTTGGCGGTCATGTAAGTAGACCTTGGTAGCTACCTCTACCAACTACTCAGAGATTATAACACTATATGAAGCCTCATGTAAATGTGTTTGGCTTAGATGAGTAATTAGCCACATCCAGAAGTCTAATGGCATAAACACCATTGATACCCCATGATTATCTATGAAGATAATGCTACTTGTATTGCATAAATGCAAATGAGTTATGTCAAGATCAGTATCACAGAGCATATTGCCCCAAAACTCTTCTATCCTCATGAACTCCAGAAGAATGGTGAGATGAAGATCCCGCAAAATAGGTCTTATGAAAATATAGCTGGTTTATTCACCAAGTCTCTGCCTGCATCATTTTTCATTGATGTGTTGTTGGCATTAGAATGAAATGGCTTAGAGAGGCACGTAACGCAATACACAAGCAGTTAGCCCAGCACTTTGGGTCACGTGGAAAACCTAGAAGGCCAATCGTGTTGGGTCACGTGGACAGTATGTGTTAGTGATATGCCCTAGAGACAATCATGGAGATGACTATATCACTTTTATGTTTATGATCTTTTAAATAATATGTTATTTTCTCCCTTGAATCTCATATTGATCAATAAATATGTGACTTGTTCATGGAACTCTTTATTTATGTTTTGATAGTATTCTAAATTGTTCGTGGAACTCTTTATTAATAGTTTGATGTTATTCTAAATTATCCTTGATTTTATGTCATTATATGGGACAATTATGGTTTACAGATCAGCATATGTATTGATTGATGATCATGTTTCACAGATGATAGATATAGGGACATCAAATCAATAATGCGGACACATATTAGAGAACATAGTGTTAGATTGACCTACCATGAGACACTATAGGAATTGTTATATTCTTAAGTGTCACTGGTTGATCTCATACATAGTGTATGTAGAATCCTCAGACCTAAGATCGTCACGGTTTTCTATATATGTAATAGTTTACTTAGGGGTTACCAAACACTACTCTGTAATTGGGTGATCATAAATGCAACTTTTGGGTTTACTATGAAATATACAGAGGAATATAAGCAATCAAGATGGAATTTGTCCCTCCAATATAACGGGAGAGATTTCTCTGGGTCCCTCGATGCGGTTGGATTAAGGAAGTTCATGACTATGCCAAATATGGTTGAGGAGTCAATCACAACTGAGTAATCCACTATAAGTTCGAGTGAAAGATCAAGCTATCATAGGATGGCAAACTTTTCACCTTGAGTTCGATCTGGTATCATGAGGCAAATAGATCGGTATATAAGTGCTATATAGGTTCGTTCAATATGATCTTTATATATATATAAGAGTCATTATCTCCTGCTAGGGACCACTACAGACTTATAGACCGGGAAGGAGTTTTCGACCCGTTACCAAATATATATGAACCTACAAGGTCACACACTTAATGGGTCAAAACGATAAGGGGCTGAATGATAGACTTCGAGTGAGATACGATCTCTATTTATATTAGATAAAGATCCAGCCTGAGCCTTTCTAAGTTGGATACGATGTTTGATCGTATCAGATGAGAATCTGATTAGAGGCTATATAAAGGGAGGTGCGAGGGTTGAGGGATGTATATCGGGACACCTATCAAAATCCTAGCTGCCGCCTCTCATAACCCCTGTCGTGCACGCTGGTGCTAGCACACTGACACACAGCGTTCCATCTCTGAATATGTGGACCTCGGTAGATGCGCTGCTGCAACTGTGGTGCTGATCGGAACGATCATGTGCATCCATCCCCTGGACGTGTGGACCTCGGTAGAGGCACTGTTGCGACTGTGACGTTGATCGGGATGATAGTGAGGAGGAGACGGTTGGCCAAAGAACGATCGACTACTTCCGCTAGACCGTACACATTTTGTTGAATCGGCCGCTTCAACTCTACTTCTGCTGCACTATGCGTTTAGCAATAATGATCTATGATGTCTACACATTCATGAAGATGGATGTCTACTTTCCACTAGGATGATCGCAGACAATCATGGTGCTGCTGCGAGATCCAGAGACATGTAAAGGTTGGGATCTTGATCTTTTGTTACTCATTTGAAACCTAAATAATTTCTAGTATATGACTCGGGACCTAAAGACAACTACATGCCATGTTGCTACCGTGATATTCAGAGATATGTAAAAGTTGGTTACTTGATCTTTTGTTACTCATTTGAAACCTAAATACTTTTTATTATCTGTCTCGGGACCTAAAGACTAATACATGCCAGAACGCACGAGAATTAAGTGAGAACAGATTAAGCGCAAGAAAACAGGGCATCCATCGATCGTAAACGCTGAACAGTGAACGCAACATGTATGGATGAGTAGCACTAGTACTAGTAGCTAAAACTAAACTTCGAAGGCCCAAGAGTTCTCCCTGCGGACCTCCTCCTCCTCCTCCTCGGTGTAGTCGTTGACGATGTGGAATTCTTCGCGGATCTGCTCGGTGGTCTTGCCCTTGATCATGCCCGCCACCGTCTTGCATGTCAGGTCAAGGAGGCTCTGTATGTCGAGGTAGCTGGCAGCCTGCATGCACGCACGCAGACCGAAATCGAATCATATCATCCGCATTAAGTTTGATCAAATTAAGTTAGTTAATTAAACCGCATGGATCTCAGAGACAGGATCAGGACGTACTTCTATGAGGTCGAAGAGCGTGCCCTTGTCGACCTGGACGAAGGCGTCGTCGAATCGCTTGAGGGGGTCGTCGGCGGCGTTAGTGGGGGAGAGGAAGGAGTCCTGGGGGCTGCCGGCGTCGAAGTGCTTGTTGACGTACTCGAGGACGAGGGAGAGGATGGGGCCTTTGACGTTGGGAAGCGGGATCACGTCGGTCGCGCAGTCCTCCTCCAGCATGCCCTTGATCATCCCCGACTGCTCGCCGATCGCCTCCTCCAGGACCTCGAAAACCTCACCGTCCGAGCTGCGGAGAGTCACCTTCTTCTGCGTCGAAGCCGCCGCCATCCTCCCTCCTCGCGCGATCTCGCTCGCTCTCTCTCTCTCTCTCTCTCTCTCTCTCTCTCTCTCTCTCTCTCTCTCTCTCTCTCTGCGGTTTTGCCTTCTACTACTAGATTGGATTGAATTAGATGCGATTGAGGAGGCGAGGCCGCCTCTTATAGGGACGGGAATACGGGATCATGGGAGGAGAGGCAGCGAAGTACTTCTCCCTCTATGACTCGGTTTTGGGCCGGGCCAATCCGAATCGGTTCGGAATTTATTCTGACTCGGCCTCGTCCACTGCCTGACCGGAACTTATTGGATATATATGCATGCATGGATTCAGGTCCATTTCATATGAATCTTCCAACCTCAACACCAGCCCTAGGCTAATAAAATAA
This sequence comes from Dendrocalamus latiflorus, assembly GCA_017311315.1. Lineage (NCBI taxonomy): Eukaryota > Viridiplantae > Streptophyta > Magnoliopsida > Poales > Poaceae > Dendrocalamus > Dendrocalamus latiflorus. The sequence goes on from CM029663.1 coordinate 10,246,815, forward strand.
TATATGAATCCCCTATAGTATATGAGTGTTTAATATCTTGTCCTGAGCAGTAACACCCCTCCTACTGTCGGAGATGATTTTAACGAACTGTTCACGCTTTGGCAGTGTAACAATTATTTTTTAAAAAAAATTTGCATAGGATGTTTGTTTTTTAAAAAGTAGCCTCATTTCCGAACTCGACAAGCACAGCAGGCGACACCTGTCACGCTCGGCGGGATGTGGGCGGTGCGGCATGCGAGGTGAGTTCGACAGGGACAGCGTGTGGGAGCTGGGGGCTCGGCAGGGCATGCCAACTCCAACCGAGTAGTAGGAGCTTGGTAGGTAGCCTGACGCGTGGCAGGGGCAGGGGGAGCTCGATAGGGGGGCTAGCATGGCAGGGTATGGGGATCTCATATGATTGATTGTGACGATGCGTTGACGCAATGTGACACCCAATTCCTGTCACATTTGGCTGGGGATTTCGTAGCCCTCCATGCCAGTGTGCACCCGTGTGGGGATCTCATGGGTGGCCTCGCTCTCTGCCGTCTTATCTGAAGTTGCGCACCTCAGTTTCTTTCCTGCCAAGCGAGAAAGCGGCGAGGCAAACGAAAGAAAGAGAGATTAAAAGATAAGTTCGTAATAGTTTTTTGAGGTGGGTTTGTTGTGATTTAGGAGATTTTGCAGTTGGAAGGATTGTAGAGGGGTGAAGACCTTAAGGAAAAGGTATGTTTCATTCGCACGCGAGCAATGCGCTTAATATATCATTAGTGTTTCATAAGCATAACAATGGTTTTGTAGTGTAGAATACGCTTGGTAACCATGTTTAGTTGATAGATGTGTTTTTGTAATTAGCCATATTTAGAACGTATTACTGGCAATAATGATTATTTTTTTGTAAATAGTTGAAAAATGTGTGTTGTTATTTTTAGTGTTCTCGGTGCATTTGCAAATTAGAAAATATTAAGTCTGCACGTATATATTTATTGCACTTGTGTGATTAAAAAAGTATACAAAATGATGCCAGAATTGCAGAAGTGCACGCTGTTAGTTATAGTATCTGCGTGTACATATGTATGTATATATGTGTGTACCTATTTACATGCATATAAGCACATGGTCATAGGCATAATTGGTATCTCAACTATGTTCGTCTGTATGATTATTTCGTGTTATGCTAGGTTATATTTAGCATCGTTGGACACCAACACATTCTTTTATGTATTGCAAGGAATGACTGCTGGTGACGGTCACATGCATGGTACATTGTTGGACCCATCTTGGGATAGGCAGCATTGTTTTTGGGTGTGGTCGAGCAGCCCCCCCCCCCCCCCCCAGGACCTCGGGAGAACTAGCCTCTCGGCTATATAGGCATATCGGTATGTGGCACTGAAGATTTACCTTAAATCCTGAAGGTTGAATCCCAAAGATTAAATGTTATGATATTTCCCCTAGTGAATTTTTTCCCTGAATGTTTCTGACATGAAAGTTTTTAATGAGGCATCAGTGTAATACAACATTACAATTTTCGGATGCAATGTACTTTTTTCTCTATTTTTCCACTGTTTTTTGAAGGAGTTTTTTATAAGGCATGTGCATGAGGCGGTATTTGCCCAAGAGTAGTGTTATGAAACCCTTAGGTTAAATGCTTTTATGGGCAAATATATAAACTACCCCTTATTGGTTTAGTCTATGGCTGGGTTCTTTTTGGTTTTGGTTTATCTCTTCCTGCTATCGTAACTAGCTTTTAAACGGTGTGTCTTTTCAAGGTGGAGTTTACAGATAGATTGTAACAGCCACCATACTGAGTTCATCTATACTGGCCAAAATCATATGCGACTGTTTTCCTCTGCATACTGTCTCTCGTAAACAGCCAGAATTTAAAAACCATAAGACAAAGGGCCTATTTGTTTCAGCTTCTGACAGCTGCAGCTACTCCCAGAATCTGCAGCTCCCCCAAACAGTCCAGATTTTCATCCAGATTCTAAGTAGCCAGAAGCTACAAAATCCAGAAAATGAACTAGTAGCCAGAAGCTGAGGTTATCCAGCTTCTCCAGATTCTGACTAGCTGGATACTCACCAGCTACTTCTCAGAATCTACAACTGAAACAAACAGGCCCAAAGCCACAGTCCAAAAGAATCACCCTATAAATGGAACACTTTCTTGTACTTAAGAGGCTGATAGCAATAAATAAATCATCCTACTATGGCCCTGTTCAATAGTGATGTGATTTTTGACCGATTGCGAAAGAGATTGAGTAAGTAAAGGACACTCGCGTTGAGAAGCTATTCTGTTCAAAATATCTCTTGCAGTGACTCCTACAAATATCTTATAGAAAACTTTTTAAGAAGCTTAGCTTCTAAAAGACAAAAACTATAGGTGGTGATCGGTTCGGCTGAAAGCCTCATGGCTTATGGCTGAAAACACTGTAGCTGGATGAAAAAAGCACTGTAGCTGACAGAGGCTTATTTACCATAATTAAATTTAAAAAAATTTAAAAATAGAAAAAAAAACATATTAGCCCATCACGTATAATGTAAACAAATACGAGGAAAAAAAGAACCGGTAAAAAAACTCAAAAAAAAAGCCAAAAGTTCAGAAAAAGACGAAATTTATGAATAGTGTAAAAATAAGCTGAAGCCATATTGATCAGGGCAATAAACTATTTGGAGCAGGGCATCTCCCATTGTCTCTCTGTTGTATGTAATTGGTTTAGTGCCTTCCTGCAACGACTACCATTATCCCTTTTTTTCCCTCCATTTTGGAGGCTTTTGGCTGGCGATTCCGTGCCAGAGACGAGGAGAAGCGCGTTCGCCGTGCGGCGTTTTTAGCCTCCAAACGAAGCACAACGACAGGCGCGCGCTGGGTTCGGGCGCGGACCGTCCGTCCGACCGGCGTCTCGGTCTGCTCCGTGCTCACCGGTGGGATCTGATGCCGAGTATCGTTTTGCCCGGGAGGACGAGTGAACGGCGGGGCTTAGCCTTGGGAAGTCACGTACGTAACCGCGGTGAGGGTTTCGCGACTGCTTAGTTGTAGTTAATTAGTAAAACGTGCAGCAGACGAGACATCGGTGGAAAAGCTGCATTTATTCTGAGTCTTCACATCAGCAGAGAAGGACGATCCAGACACCAGATTCATCACAAAAAAGCGCCATTACATCAGCGGAGACCGGTTAGGCCACTGTCGATGGATGGGTGTATCTGTATTCTGTAACCCCATCTTGGACTCGTGCTGGGCTAGATAGCGAGACAAAATCAGATTTCAGCGGCACCACCAATTCGTGGCAAGTTTAAAAATAACCAAGCAGAGCAATCCAATGCATCTAATACTTTAGGTGGTGATCGGTTCGGCTGAAAAGCTCATGACTTATGGCTGCGGCTGAAAAGCTCATAACTTATGGCTGAAAATACTGTAGCTGACAGAGGCTTATTTAGCATAATTAAATTTAAAAAAATTAAAAATATAAAAAATATGTTAGCCCATTACGTATAATACAAACAAATACGGGAAAAAAAAGAACCGGCAAAAAAGCTTAACAAAAAGCTAAAAGTTCAGAAAAAGACGAAACTTATGAATAGTGAAAAATAAGCCAGAAGCCGAAGCCGAGTTGATCAGGGCCGACTAAGGAAGACGAGAACAATGCCGGGTTCAACACTTAAATAATAACACTTCATACAAACCTTTGTTCCAAAACAAATTCTGCTTCTGACTAAAACAACACCGAGTTCAACACTAAATGATAACGCTTCATACAAACCCTACCCTACACAACTTCAACTTTTGTTTTATAGCACTTTAGCTTCTAACTTCCAGAAACCAAAAACAACTTAGAACACATCTGATTCTTAATTTTAACTTTTTTTTAGTTTTTTAACTTTTTTTCCTTTTCCCTTTATTCTTTACATTGTCCCAAAATATATAGCCACAAAAGATATAACAGTTTTTCAAATTTTCTCCTTTTTATTAATTCTCTTTTTTGACTTAAAGCTACCAACCGCTACAATACAATTGCAGCCAAAAGTCAGAGCTTTTAAGCCGTTTCGAGCACTAAACAACCGGAAAATAACACGACGCTGGTCCAGCACAAGCAGACATCAATGTTGAAAAAAGGCAATTGACTTCAGAAGCTCGAAATTATCAAATTACATCAGTAATGCCAACATCCATTAGCGATAAACACGGGACAGCAATAAAATCTTATCCTAAACAGCTGGTAGCTCTCTCAGGATCGCAGATGTACAGTCTCATCGCAAAATATAGACTTCCCTCCTTTTTTTACATCTAAACAATTATACAGGACGCTTATCTTCTCTGCAGCGGCATCAGGTAATAAACTGTCTGAGCCTCACCCTGACATGACTATAAGCTCAAACTACAAAATGTACAAACTTCTTGGTACAACATGTTTATTTTTTAACTTGGTTTGTAGCAGCCCAAAGCAGAAGGCAGAAGGTAGATCTGGCTAGCCATGGTTAGCTGTACATGGTCATTTCTATGCCATTATGAAGGATATTGTGACTGAAGTCCAATCCTCCTCTCTGGGTTTAAATTATATATTAAAAAACATGTTAAATGGGGGTACGGCTACAGCAGAATAGAGATATATCAATGGAAATTTAAAAAAACTTATTATTTCAACGATGAATCAGCAAATGTTGGCATTAAAGCTTACCGCCAGCAGCAACAAGTTTTTCTACTCGAGCAACAATATGCTTCCCATATGTATATTTCTTCAGTGCATTTAAATGAACCTTTATCCGTGATAGGATCAACTCTCGCTGCTGATCATCACAAGTCTCCAGTACTTTCTGTACAACATAGTTACCAAACTGATCCTTCATCATGGCCTGCAAGTGGTCAAGGAAGAGAGATCAGAAAGCTGAATAACTCTCTACCAGAAGACAAATCTGTCATTTTAGGAAATAAGCTAACTGACTAGAAAACAGACAAGTACATTATCTAAACTTGGAAGTAGGAAAAAACTTAAAACTAGACAAAAACCACTTGGTAGTCACATCTACCACTAGTTTGTAAAAGACTCGCTTTCTAACTTGCCCATATTGTTTGCTAAATCATTAGCATAGAGAAATGACAGGCTACAGTCCTAAATATTAGATCCATTTCCAACAGTTCAGTGTACGGGCCTGTTCTTTTCCTCCGAAGCTAGCGGCTTTTGCTACAGTACCTAACTTTCAAACGGAGTATTTTCTCAAGACGGGGTCTACAAGTTAAACGATGTACACGTTAAAAGCCCAACATCTGTACCATCCAAAATCACAAGTGAGTATCTATCTCTCCGTAATCTGTACCGTAAACAGTCAAAATTCAAAAATTTCAGCCAAAAGCCATAAGTCGCAGCCGTTGTCAAACAGGCCCTACAACTTTAGTAAGCTTCACATGTTCAAAACCAAATGGTTGTAATATGGCTTTGTAGAAAAAGCTGGATTCTCGTGATGACCACTCAGATGAAATCTTGAAAAATTGCTGGTGTCAATAAAATTCTCCCCATGTGGGACCAGGTGCTGGTTGCTACGCTAATCACATCATAGTACCATGGAATGGCAGAAATAGTTTATCTGAAAACTCTGCTAAGTTAAAACTTCAACTGCTTCAAATGTACATTGAATTCCCTTACCGCTCCCATTTAAAAAGGGGTACATATAATCATATGAAACTCTAATCCATAATTATATTTAACACTAATCGAACAAAGGGATCATAAGGGAAAACCTGGAGAGGCTCATTTTCATCAGTAGTTCCAAGCATTTCATTTATGAGAATTTCCCGCTCTGTAGGTCCTCCAAATGTTAAACACTTCTCAACAACGTTTGAGGCAAATTTCTGTTGGCTCATCTGAATGATCTGCCCAGCTAGTTTTTCAATGATAACAGATCGCTCATGAGGCTTCCCATGCTCCAAAACATGCTGCACAGGAACATATCAGATATCATCAATAAATGATTACCTTTTAGCTCCAAAACATGCTGCACATGAAAATCAGCCTCTCAAACGAAAACAGTTGCTAAGGAAACACAAAATATAGGACCGGCCTAGTGTACCATAAAGATGACCCATCATAAACACAGGTAAGCTCATAGGCAGGGGTGTTCTGAGTACAACAGGGATGACTTATGTACTATATCTAGAGTAGATTGCTTACATGGTAATGTCAGTGTATACCACTTGATTGCCGGTGAAGAGACATCATAATTCGTGAACTTCTGACACCGTACTTAAGAAACACGTCCTAGTCCCCACGCTTCATCTATTCGGTGGAATTTGTCATATTAACTGAAGTTCTTACTTGACTCCCAACACATATACATGTTATATGATTTCTTTTATTTTGAAAAAACTACATAAATACAGCACCAACAAAACCTATGGTAAAATTTGTTCTTCCCAAATTAATGAGACATCTTCCTATTTCAGTCCAACATGGTGAATTAATGACATATCTTCTTTTTCCACACTAACCACACTAACATGACATCTTGAATGATAGAATGATCCATCACATAAATATCCACTTAATCCTCATTCATGTAAATACAAAGACATGACCAGGCACAATCAGTTGTGGCTCATGTTACATCCTACATGCACCACTCGATCAAGACTCAACAGCAAGCTTCACAAGAATTGGTGGTAACCCGCCGCTAATCACCACTCACCAGGTAAACAGTCAAAATGGTTAGCGCATACAAGGGGCTAAACTGTCCAATTTTACTTGAGTGAAGAATTATTTGTTCTGGATGAGTTTTGATAGCTTACATCAGGTCTAATTGATCTTTGAAGTCATTTTGAACAAGATTAGATGGAATCCACTTTAACTGCATAACGCACCTGCACTACGTCATAAATTAGTAAAATTACAGTTAAAAGCTTTAATATTAGTAAAATTACAGGAAAAGGCTTCAATATCATTATCTTTGTTTTCCAGCCGACTAATGGTTGAATTTAAGCCACATTTTGGCACCAACTAGTACAACACCAGTTTCGCAAGCCCTGCTCAAGAACTCAATTTTTTATTCCTTGAACAATAATAGGTCCTTGCTATAGAAGCAAAACCACACAGTGGTCAATTACCATAGAAATGATGCATATCTATTTTCATACAATGATACAAGGTCAATGAAGCTAAAATAAAGATGCTGAGGAAATGAACATCAGGATGCCATAGCATGACCAACGTTACAGTTTAAAAATTCAGAAGAGGTTCCAGACCTGGACAACATAATTTCCATATTGGTCTTGTGCCAACATGCATACAGATTGCAATATTTCATCCATGGCTATTTGCTGTGTTTTTGGATCAGTGCAATGCTCCAGCACTCTCTGAGTAAACAAATAAATCGTGAGTTTAATTAAAATAAAATTAGGTACACACGATTTGCATAATTCATATTTGAAAGGTGAACCTGTATGACCCTGCAGCCATAGGGGTGAGTGGACAATGGAACAACTTGACCATAGAATGTTGAGATAATGAACTGGATTGAATCTTCTGGTACACATTCAATACATTTCTGGATAACATGGTTTCCATTTTGATCACGCACACATCTCATGATATGACCATCAAGCTCAGTAACCATCTTTGTCTTCTGGTCCAGATCAACCACCTCAATAGCCTTCAGTCATGTGCATATGCATATGCTTGTGTCAGATAAGAACAATCTGAGTTTTTTTAATAAAACAATAAGAATCATGTAGTACCTTTTGGATAACTCGACACCCATACATCTGAAGACTGAGAGCTAATACATGTCCAAATAGTTGATCAGCCAACTCCCTACGTTGTGCTGCACTCCCATGCTCAAAAAACTGGATAAGAAAAAACAAGTTCAGTCATGAGATCCTTAACGAAACACACTTAAAAAGATGTTAGGAGAATCAGAGAAAGAATTGTGTTCCAATTCTCACAGTGAGAAGCACCAGTAAGTCAGAAAAGAATACCTTCTGCACCACATAGTTTCCAAATACATCAGTCATCAATGAGAGAGCATGAGGCATGATCTCCTCAAAAACCATAATCTTTTCCTCGACTGTTGCAGTTTCAAGTTTTTGCTGTATAAAACGGCTTCCATATTGATCAGCACTGCATAATCAAAATAAATGTCACCTCAAGGAATTGCAAAGCATCAAATAACTAAAAAAAGATTAGTAAGCAAAGAATTATAATTTATCTGTGAAGCATCGGTGCACAAACTAGATGCTAAATGAAATGTAAGCTTGCATGACGAGTTCAGCGCATTACAGTTGAACAAAATACCTCAGAAAAACACAAGGTGCAGTTGCGCTATTCACCTTTCCTTAACATGTTAACTTGTGTAGATGATAAAATGACAGAACTTTGACAGATATTATTTATGGGTTTGTTATGATTCAAGCTCACATCAGTATTGCAAAAGTACGAAATGACCAAGTATACCTGAACTCAACCACATGCCCAGCAATCTCAGCAAGCTCAAAACTTCTAGTCTTATTGCTTTTGAATTCATCCAAAAGTGAAGATGTAAAGGTCTCGTTCATATAGCCACTGGGATCAGAGCTCCAGCTACCCAAGCTTCTCAAGTTAGAAGGAAACCTCAGATTCCGCTCACTGAGCCTAAGTGGACTGCCAGGACCAGATGGAGAAGCAACAGGACTGCCCAAAGGGCTTCCAGGGTATGCCATGCCCATGCCAAAAGCCAAATTGCCATAATAACCATGATTTGAGGCTGTTGACTTACCAAGAAGTGGCATTCCATATTGTTTCTGCTGCTGAAGCAAAGCTTCAACATAAGCTTTCTGAACTGCAGTTAAATCGGCATATGAACCACCCATGAAACCTCTTTCCAAGGAAGGATCACTGCAGTTGGCTGCTCCCTGTGCTGTATATTGAGCTCCCTTCAAGTACTGGACATAATATGGATCAAAACGAGGCGATTGAAGACTTGTGCCAGTTTGATTATTGGCTCTGCCAAGGTTATGCACATCAGATAGACTTAAGTTAGGTGACGATAAAATATTGTTACCAAGGTTTCTCGAATCTGCCCCAAGTGAAGCTATAGCAGATGCAGCAGCAGCACTTTCATACAAAGGAGGCATACCACCTGAGCCCATACAGTTCATCATCATAGAGTTCAAACCTGGACTAACTGGATATCCACCAAGCCCATAGTTCAAAAAAGCTGAATTTATACAGTCAAGATTCTGATGTTGAGCAGGAGAGCCACCTGGGCTTGCATTAGAAGATGATGGGGACTTCTGATATGAATGAGTAGACAGAGTAGAAGACCTCTGCATTTCCCCTTGTCCATCTAACCGCGTGTTAGTGGAATTTCTTATGTCTGCTAGACCAGCGACATTCTTACTAATATCATCAAATGAAGAATTCAATGGTTGTGGCATTGATGGTATACCCAAATATTCAGCATCAGCTTCCAACATCACAGAATGCTGTTTATTATTGACTTGAGCAGCTTGCGGGTCAAGAGAAAAATTCTGGTGATCACTTCTCTCTCTCTGAAACTTTGATTGACTAATGTTATTATTATCATTCAAAGTACCACTTTTTGATAAGTTCATGCTTGATAGTGCAGCTAAAATATCATCAGGCTCAAGTGTTTTTGAGGATACGGTGTTGAATGATGATGAGCAATTCAGTTTCTTCTCATTAGAAATAATCCTAACGCCAACAGGTGGAAGGCCAGGGCTAGGAACCCTAGGGACAAAATGGGGTTCTGGTGTAGCGTTCCTTGAAGCAGATGAACTCAGAACAGATGCAAAAGTTTGAGAAGCAGATGCATTAATAATGGGAAGACCACTGACATTCTGCATATTTCCAATAGGGCACTGTGCATCCAAAGTATCATTATGCATAGAGTATTGGTTCTCAGCAGAATTCAGAGGTTCCTGGTTGTCAAGAAAAGAATTGCGACTGGCTGCACGAGAGGGATGCTCTGAAGTAGGTGTCCTGCGCCCAATGTTGTCCTGAAAAAACCCAAAGTAAACTAAATAAATTGTCCAGGTGATAAAACCATAGAACAGCAAAGGTATTTGGTAAGTTAAGCTATTAAAAAGATGGAAATTGCTGCTCATGTTACAAGGATAGATGAATAAAAGTATACATGGTGAGCATGTACGCTGTTTAAGCACCAAGCAAGAACCAAGACTCACAAAGAAAAATAGAAAATGGATGGCAGTTGTCTCAAAGCAAATATTGTAAGGAGGGACACACACATGTGGAGTAACAGAAAAGGAAACAAAAGATTGTAAGGAACTGCTTCTCAGAAATGAAATAGAGAAATAATCAAGGGGTCTTTTCCAACTTCCTGAACTGCCAACCCTGTTTAAGCTTTCATTCAGTGCACCCATTGCACCCATTAAAACTAACTGCCTATCTAACTCAGTCTTGCAAATGTTAAACCTGTTTAATGCATGAATTTTTCTCTAAGACAATTGAAGAAAAATAAAGGGAAGAATATTAGAACCCGTGACAGATCAAAGCCAATTGATGGCTCCTTAAACGTACAATTTGTTAAAATCTGAGAGAAGCAGAATACCAAACTAAAACAAGCCATTATATAAAAAAATATGCCAGTATTTGGTAGAAAACCTTCTTGACAGTTGATTCGTGCAGGAAATACCCTCCTTTACAAGTTCACACATCTCAAATATATGCTTTACCGGGTGCAGAATTTCACGAGACAATGTGTTAAGACATAATACAACAACACATAACCAAATCTCACATGATTGTGCAAACCACAAAACCACACCACTGTTGTCTAAAGACTTTCAGGATTGCATTTGTAGGATTTGTAACAGCTGGCTTGAAGTTCATTCAGCAAATGCCATTGCAGGTGCCCAAGCTTGAGCTGGAAAGAAATTCAAACTTCTTGCAAGACAAGCGCACCCCAAGTTATCGCCGCTTTTATCCAGACCATCCAACTTCTAAATGGATAGAGTGCTGGGAACGGCATGGACTTGCCTATTCAACCAAAGGAAGGGTATACAAATCCCAGAAGTAATATACAACATCAAGCAACATATCGTAAAAACTTATCGATGATAATCCAAACTGTATGTTCAAATGCTGATTAAATTGCAGATACCTAGATAAGCCAGCAAAAATCGAGATCATATGAACACTACCACCATACAATAAATATAATTAGCTCAGAGTAGCTACATCCTGCAAAGAATAACCCACCGGATAGCAACTAATAAGCTTTAATTAAGAGAAAAACAGCAATTTGCAACAGCAATTGGGACTAACCTGAAGGATATCAGCAAAGCTGCGCTGCCGCCCGAGTGACAAACCAATGAGCCCATCCCCTCCTCCACCCACCCACTCTGCAGCACCACCCACATCCTTCCCTACATCCTCCTCCAGATCAAAACCAGGATTCTGCGGGAACAACGACCTCCCCACAGCCGTCCCCTGTCCAGCCTCCTCCTGCGCCACCTTCCTCCGGTCCCCAATCCCCCCGACCACCCCTGCCTTCAGCCGCTGTGTTGACCGCCAGTCCTCCTTGGATAACACCGGCGGTGGCAGCCTTGGGTTCAGATTGCCATGCGAGTAGTAGTACGACAGGTAGGCTGGGTCGGCCCGGAGCTGATCCTCTGAGAGGAGTCCACCATGCCCGTTCAACGCCTCAGCATCGGGAATCGCGGCAGCAGTCACAGCCGCCTCCCCACCGCCGCGGAGAAGCCCGCCAATGGCATTCAGCGAACCCTCTATGGTCGGCGGAGCGGATCCGCTCCGGAATATGCTGAGCTCCCGCTCCCTCTCGCCAGCGTCCTCCCCTCGCAGGCGCGCGCCGCCGCCACCGGCACCAAGCAGCGCGTCAAGCTCGTCCCCCGGCTCTTCCTTCCCTCCCCCGCCGCGCATCTCCCCACGCATCGCCACAGCGCTCGCGCTGATCATTCCACCAACTCTAGAACACAAACCACCAAAAACACACAAAATGAACACACCGAAACCCCAAATGGAAAGCTCACACAAAAGCCGCACCCCCAGTTACCCTTGATGCGAAAAGACGCAGTTCTCTCCGCACGACCCGAGCCCACACCAAGCAGCAAGAGCAGCCGCAGTTCAGTCACAAAACCTGCTGCTCTCGCGACCCCCGGGCCAAAGTACTACCGAATCGCGCGTCGCGAGCCCGATCGGGACAGTAACCGCCATTTCAGCTCGGATTTTTTGGGGGGATTCTGAGAGATCGGGCCAGGGAGGCGCTATTTCGGAGCGTCCAGGCTCAGATTGGACTGCGATCGGCCGCCGATTGCGCCATTTCGGGGCACCAAATGCTTCGAGCCGCTTGGAGAAAGGGATGGGGAGGGGGGAGAGAGCACACAGTAAGCAGCAGTCAGAAAGGGAGCCCAAGGAAGGAGACGGCGGAGTGATAAGCACGAGCTCCCGGGGCACCCCGGCCGTCAGATCTCCGTACCGACGGTGGAGATCTCCCCCGCCGCAAGAACCCCTAGGGTTTTATCTGTTATTGCGGACGTTGGCGCAGGAGTTACTCCTCTCTGACCCGCGGGCCCGGAGCCTGTACTGGATTTTGCTCTTATTTAGTGAAGGGATTAAGGGTAAGCACGACACTAGTATATTTTTCGCTGAGCGCAGGTGTTAAATTGTTTGATGGGAGACGGGGAGTTAGTAGGTGGAGTTAGTCCTTAGTCTTCTCCTTAGCTGTCATCGATAGGTGTGAAATAAATTAATTTATAATTAAAACTATATATTAGTTGATTGAAATTATATTATAGCTGATAGTATCTAATTTAGTATAACTAAATTTAAAAAATTTAAAAATAAAAAATATATTAGTCTATCATAGACAATACAAATAATACGGGAAAAAATAAAAAACCAAAAAAACATAAAAAGATAAAATTTATAAATAGTGAAAAATAATCTAAAAATCCCAGGCTCATATTGATGGGGATTAGGCTCAAGGTGCGGGGCCCGTCCGGTAAAAGAGAGCGCCAGGTGGGGCCCAGTCACGTGCGCGTCGGGCCACGTGGATTCGCTCGTGCGAGCCGCACGGACGGGGCGGATTGGGGCTGTCCGGGCTGAGGTATCAGATGGGGACTCGGATCGGCTGGAGTGAACCCTGAAACGAAAATCGCGACGTGCTTCCATTCTGGGCCTAAATTCTGGGGAAGTCCTTCGGGAGACCTTCTGTGATTTTCCTACAAAAGGTAAATGGTCCATGGCCAATCAGTCCATCGTATATTCATGTGCTGTTTTTACATTTAGTGATAGGATCTGGATTAGATTAGACGCATCATAGATCTGGGTAAATTTTTTTCATTGTGGCCGAGTTTTTTTTTTTACTTATGACTTATAGTTTCTCTTAAATAAACAAATAAAATGACTTATCCGTTACTGTTTCAAAGCGGCTTATTAGGACAGTCTTTTTGAAGTGACTTATCGGTATTAAATTTGTTCACATAAACGCTTATGCTAGAATAAAAAACCATAAGCTACAGCTATAAATTATAAATTACAGTCGAAAAGAACCCACCTATTATCAACTGATCATGCCATGGATATGTGTGTAAAAATGTAAAATAGTAACAAGAGCAGTGGTCGCGTGAATATGTGGTGTGTGCCTAGCATTGGGAGGGATCATGTAAAAACCAATTATGTGATTTCGTGTCTGCGAAGGGAACAGTTGTTTTTGCCATGGAGGCTCTTAATTACAGCAAGTATTTCCTCGAAAAAAATTACATCAAGTTTTCCAGGTCCCCCACCTAAAAGAATTAACTTTTATAGTCTAGGATCATGTCGCCGATTTCAAAGTCGATTTTACAATTATAAGAAAGAGAAATATCATTCAACAGACCACACGGAGACAGAGATGTCTTTAGTGCTATAATGGTGTTTACAAGATGTTCAAAGAGCTTTGAGTATAATTATGTGTAGAATCATAATCATCTATCTTGTTGTCACCTTCAGTCTAGCCTTAAATAGTGTCTAAAGGGGTAGTAGTTATCGCTAGTCAAGAGGCATCTCCTCGCCTCTAAGACTCAGTCGAGAGACGCTCAGTTGATTCATGAAGTCCGCATATGTTTGTTGTTGTCAATGAGATACCCTTCATGTAGAAACCGTCGAGAGATTGTTGTCAGAGAGGCATTCTCCCTGTAAGGACTGTCGTGCAATGCTTGTTAGTGCCATAGGAGAAAATATGGGATTATGATAAAGACATAATCACACATGTTGTCCCTTTCTAATGAAATGCAAATTCACCCTCAATTGTCAACTTATGAAAAGAGAGGCCTACTCAACTAAAAGTTTGTCAACTAATGAACTAATAACTCTACTAAGTTTTAGTGGTAGTGTTGACTGTTGGCCCACCTATCAGTGTATGTCGTAGGTAAACGAGCGAGACGGATACGGGTGACGCCCACCCATGCCTTTGCCCGTTTACTCGACGGGCAGAGAGTTTATCCCATTTTCATGTGTATGGGGAAAGAAAATAACCCATACCTAGCTCCATTAGAGCATTTACACATAAGTACATGGATAAACGGGTATAATTGTCATCCCTAGTGCAATTGCAACAAGCAATGTGGGTATTAAGCACCACAGATGCCCTTCCACTTGTAAGCATACTTTATGTTTGTGACCATGCATGCTTTACGAAGGCGTAGGAATATTTTATGATTTTATCCAAACGGCGGGCTGGGTGTCTCATGTAGTGCTAAGGTGGTGGCTTCTATTGTGCTGATTAATTAGCTAAGCATGCATTACGAATTGGACTTGATCACGTTTAGTGGTTAAACTACTTTCCCGCCGTCGGTATGTCACCCTTGTGACTTTCTGACGCTGGCAAGCTTGAAGTTTTTGCGCATTCTTTTTCCAATAAACTCTTGTAAAATTAGCTTAATTTGCTATGTTAAAGAAAAACATGCTGCGAGCTTGCTTCTCTTCTGGAATCAGCAAGCGTAGACTAAGTTATGACCTTCCACAGATCCTCGAGAAGTTTTTATCATTTGCTTGGATGGACATGAACCTCTAAACATTAGTGCACAATAGTCATTACAGACGGTTCAAAAATGCCATCACAAATAGTTTCATGAGCGTTTGAGTTTATGAATCAATAATAATACGAGGTCATCACAGACGGCTTTTGAACCGTCTGTGATGCAGACTATCACAGATGATTTTTAGTAAAAACATGTGATATATGGTTTATCACAGACGGTTTCAACTACAAACCGTCTGTGATATATCAGTATCACAGACTGTTTCTACTACAAACCGTTTGTGATAGTCAACTATCACAAATGGCTACGAGTTAATAACCGTATGTGATATTCTTTTCTGTTCTTAAATCTATTTTTATATGTTGTCTAGTCTCAGAAAATGCTAGCCATGCACTCTGAAACAAGCAGATCAACACAGTATATATACATACAATTCACATTCATTCATTTCAGAAACAACAACATCCATTTCACAAATCAATTAACAGAAATGAAATACAAATACACACATGAACAATTAAGCTCAATCTTATCCTAGTGAAATTCATTCTATATTGTGGAACTCTCTATGTTCTTTTATGACTTTAGACATCAAGAAGTACACATATTGTCCTCGAATATGTTTGAGATCGGCCTATTCCAACGAAGTCGTGGAGATGGACGGAACCTGTCGGTATGAAGATCAATGTCATGCATACATATATAAATTGATAAGTATGAAACAATTATCGCAAGATTGACAAACCTCAGAATTGTTCTTCGCAGAACCGACGAGTAGTCGCATGTGTTGGCAAACATAGAATCCACAGGTGTTGTTGCCCGGCGGCTGCTAGTGGCATCGTAAAAATATAAATTATTAGTTCGAGAGGCATTACTATGAAGTGTTGTATAGGATTAATGTGTACTAACAAATACCGAAAAATCTAGAACGTGTTGCAAGGCGTCGATCCGTCCCTTAGATTTTCGTACCTTTGCAACGTATGTGGTGAATGACCTATGTAATTTCAAAAAGTTAGCCTTAGTCATTGGGAAGAAAGGAAAGACTACAATAGAGTTATCTATGGAGGAAATATGTTTACCTGTCGATTACTTGTTGGATAACTATGTAGTCGGTTTTGTTCTTCTTTAGGGAATCAAGATATATTACCATGTTCTATTTTGGTATAATTTTAGAATCCACGGAAACCTACACAGGTATGTCACGGTCATTAAACCTAAGTTCATGTTGCTTATAAAGTACAATCAACAAGTATAGCCACTAGTGTAGCACTCACCCCTGGTTGTAGGGCATAAGTATGAATTCCTTGTCACAGTGACCTAATGCCTTCGTAATGTAATTTTCGACGAAGGATACATCCTCCTTGATGATATCTATGACGACCAAGCGTGAGTCGAGGAAACCAACCGGCGATTTCGTTAATTTGGCTTCACTCACCATGTATATATATAGACACACACACACAAAAGAAATGGGTTATATATGACATTTATCGGTATTACATAAACGTAGACCATGATTGTACACACTTACAGTGTCCAGCATCGAATGAGTGAGGCGTCGAGAGCGTCAAGTGTGAAGAGAAAGAATAAGTCCTCGAAGGTCACTGTAAAGATATAATCATGAATATTGTGCTGCAGATGATGTGGCATGAACTTGACGTTGACACCCGAGCACCGTTATTCCTTCGGCTTGTTGCCCTGTTCCATGTAATACATATGCAATCTCTGGCAAGATAGTCCTAGAGTTAGGGGACGCTCCTTTGGGACAACCAACGGCTCACCTAGCACTAATTTTTGGGCTAACGACAAGTAGATGATCTCATCATCCGTCTTCTTCGGTTTGCCATTGCCACCTTGGTTGTAGATCGACTTCACGGTAGTCAACCGGGCACAAGATGTAGATGCACCGTGCCCTTGCTGCGTATGTGCAAGTAGCGTTGGTGCAGATCGCTCCTGTGGAATTGGCACCAGTGCAGATAGCTCTTGTGGACTTGTCACCGGTGCAAGTAGCTCTCATGGACTTAGCACCGATGTAGATGGCCCTCATGGACTTGGCACCGATGCAAATAGCTCGAGTCGACTTTGCACCTGTGCAGATGGCTCTCGTGGACTTGGCACAGGTTTAGGAGCCTCCAGGCAGATGTTGCTCTTAGGTCACTAAATGAATATTCTAATAGCTTACCCTAGAATCATGACCTCATCGTTTGGGGGCATCTGCAGCAGGACGACCTCGAAATTTGTATGAGCATCGTCCACATTCACTTTTGCGAAACATGGTACTAGAGATACACCGTGCACTAAGGCCCCATGCCCGGATAGATACGCCTAGCCCCAAGCAGCGCACAGGGCAATGAAGGTATATCTCACTTGAAGCTTGCACTTCATAGCCACCTACATAACGATACAAAATTAGCTACTCCAACAGGCCTATCAATGGATCGAGCAATCCAAAGATAATAATTATTACCAAGATATCATTGATAGGAAATTGGTGATCACTTTCCGAGGTAGGGATGGACATGCAGCTACTCTGACGGTTGGGGGCTGCCTAGCACAGGAGCAGCGAGGGCTTCCTACTAATTTTTCTACACCTTTGCATCTTATCTCTGAACAACCTTTGCATCTCATCTCTGATTTTTATCGTAATGTCCTCTCGTAGCTATACCTTGCACTCAGCTTTGGCTATCTTCCTACACCGGTATGCTTCGGAGTCCTCTAGGAAGCCATATTTTCAAGGAACATAAAGACCAAAGCCTCTCATGCGACCCAAGTGCTCCTTGTTTCCCAGGGCCACAGAGAGTAAATCACTCTCCCTAACTACCTCAATAAGCCTTGAGAAGATTCTACACTCATCTCTTCCAGGCAGTTGGACACTTCCTCATCTGTAGGGTTTTGAAAGGAGATGGCCCTCGACGACACAATAGATGACCTCGCTCTTATCTAGTTTTGGACGTGCTCATCAAGGATCCCAGTAAATGGCGGAGTGGTCTCCCACAGGATTGCCTGCTCGTCTTCCTGCCTCCATTTGCAGGATTTTACCTGCATATCCAGCGGTACCGAGTTTGTAGGGGTGCATGTTTTTGCCTGGAGGGCCCTGTGCGCCACACTTTTACTCCTAAAATTATTTGTCATCTTTATCGTCACAAACTATTGCCATTGTGGTTCCTGGAATAGATACTTGTCAAAGGGCGCTAGATCCTTCTCTACATATTGCTTACCAAGCAGGCTCTTGAGATTCTTCCACGCTTTGCACATTGCTAGCAACCCATGTCATCGCACGGAGGCTTGGTGTTCTTTCAGGATCTTGAACGATAAAAAAACTTCCTTCAGCAGCTAACTTTTCTGATCTTCGGTCATCTTATTCCACAAAACAAACATGATCTCAATCCGTTCCCGTGCAACTATTCCGATTATTCTCCGAAATGCGGACACTGCTCGGCAAGATTGAGAGGAGTCCCAGACGCATCGACATCCGTGATGGTAAATCGGCCATTAGGTCTTTTCGATAGTCCTCTTTCTTTTCGGGATTTTCCAAAGGACGGTGCATCACACGCATCTGACGATGATGTCGAAGAATGAGTGGACGACATCTTTAAAAGATAATAGAAGTGAGCAATTCTTGAGGCAATTTTTCGTGAATTTAGAATATAATCACGTATTTATGTGAAAATTTATCTAATCAGTCAGGCTTTGAACTCTAGACTACATTATCGAATATATGAAGACAAGCAATAGTAAACTTAACAAGAAATTAGAGACAGATATCAAAAGTATTTACTTCAAGTAAATCGCATTCGTATAACAGTGTTTCATTTCTACTTTATCTTTGCACATATGTTGTGCTGGCTGAAATTTCAATTAATCTGCTTTTGTTTAAATAATTTGGGAGGATTTACATATCTATATGTTGATTTTATCATTTAAATGCTAGTGGAATTATGCTTTAAAATAACTATATTTTGCTAGAATTAAATATGAATTCATGCTAAAACCGCATTCATTACAACAATCCAGAAAATCAAGCGCATATACAGCAAAGCATATATCCAAGACATGATAATAACATAGAGATCAAACTATTATCTCTCAACATGAACAATGTAATCAAGCCAAATGACAATATGCTAAACTGAACACAAGCATGAGCATTTGTAATTAACATAATGCATAGATTAAGAAGTGCGTTTTGCTCTCAGTTTGAGGAGTTGCTCAAGTTAAAACCTGGCCTTCTCACCCTTGTCAACAGATCATATATCAAAGGGATTAACTCCTCAGTATTCTACTAGTTTCATACACTAAAATTACCTTGATAAAGTAATAGAATCAACTGCTAGATTTTAAGCACATGATAGAATGAAGAACAATTATTGCAATATCAACAATAATGCTACGGCAACAACAGAAATAAAATACCAGAGATGTGCTACGGCAGTAATAACTGAATCTAACAATATTCAGTCTAGAACAGTAGTGATTTATACTTAACTAAAGTAAGAAAAAGTAATGATAAATCAATACTAGCAGGATACTCTCTCATTAGTCACAGTGATCTCAATCTGACAAGTTATCCTCATCGAGTATTCAGAAAGCTCATATTCTATTACGCAAAGTCCCCCCAGTGCTAGCACTTACGAGGAGGGCCGCTAGAGTTGGGGAAGGAAACGACGGGCTCGGGGGAGGTGGTGACAGGGGAGGAGACGATGTGCTTAAGAGGAGGAGGAGGGCAACTGCCTCAGGGAAGGAAGACCACCAAAGTTGGGGAGGAGAAGGGCAATAGCCTCGGGATAGGAGTATCGCTGGAGTCGGGGGAGGAGGGCAACGGGCTTGGGGCAAGGCAGCGGCGTTACTGGGCAGTACAGTAGGGACAAACTCGAGTGTGCCATATATATATAGGGGAATAATTACAGACGGTTCTATTTAAGACCCGTCTGTGATATTTATCATCATAAACGGTTCTTATTTAAAACCGTCGGTAATAACAAAACATCACATATGGTTTTAATGTAGAACCGTCTGTGAATATACATATCACAGACAACTTTACTTTAAAACCGTACGTGATGTTCCCTACTTACATTCACATATATATCACACGTTCTCATATATATAAATGCAGATTCACATATATGTCGTACGTTCTCGTATACATAAATGTAAATTCACACACACACATATGACTTATTTTCATATACATAAATGCAAAATCACACACACACACACACATATATATATATCACACATTCTTATATACATAAATGCATATTCATATATATATATATATATATATATATATATCACACATTCTCATATACATATATAAATACAAATATAGAACATATAACATATAAACATTTCTATATTCATCATTTCACTTGCTTATTTTTTAAAAAATTAGCTCTTCATGATGATCGACGCGTATGTAGCTACTTTCGTCACGTTCTTTCTCTACCCTTATACCGTTTACGAAAGGAGACAGCTCATCAAATTGATTGTATTCTTCCTTGTCCACTACATTCTTAACTCTAGCAAGTTACATAGAAAAATTGAACAACTTGGTTAGCTAGTACGAATGTTTCATCTTTGTATCCAACACGTTTAAGGCCCATGGTAGTGACATCGTGCTTGTCAACCTTTACCTGTGGAAGATAGACCCAACGGCACTGAAATAAGGAGATCCTAAAAGGCACGTAGTCGAGCTCCCAAATCTCCTCTATGAACCCATAGTAGGAGTTTCTCAACCCATCGGTACTGAACGCATCTATGTGGACACCGTTGTTCTAGTTAGTACTCTTTACATCCTGAGTCTGTGTATAAAATGTGTACCTATTTATGTCATATCCTTGCCATGTCACAACTATAAATGTTGACCCTTTGACCCTTTTACCAACCATGCCAACATATCACTTGACGGACTCCTAGCGAGTCGCTCCTTCAACCATTAGTTGAACTGAGTGTTGTGTTGTCTCGTGATTCAAACATCCGGTCGCTCCAGATTTTGTTGCCGAAGCATGCCCTTGTGCTGGTCGATATACGGAGATATTTCATTTATGTGTTGCAAGACCGTGAAATAGGCTTGAGCATACGCATCTATATCTGGAGTGACTGCTTTCTTTCCGATGGTCCTGATACCCTTGAGTCTGCCCTCATGGCAAGACCGAGGCACATCTAACGGTTCGACCTGAACCATGTAATCGACACAAAACTCAGTGACATCTTCGGTTGCATAACCTTCGATGATGCTACCCTCCGGCCGAAATCAATTCCGTACATAGGACTTAAGAATTCCCATGAACCTCTCAAACGGGTACACGCTACATTGGAACATTGGCCCGCATATTTTTATCTCCTGCACAATGTGAACAATGAGATGGACCATAATATCAAAAAAATGATGAAGGTAAATACATCTCAAGATGACATAGAGTCGTCACCACCTCGTCCTATAGAGCATCTAGTACTTTGGGATCAATGACCTTTTAAGCAATTGTGATAAAGAAATAACACAGCCTTATGATTGTCTCTCGGGCCTTGATCGACAAAATACATCCAATTGCAATAGAGAGCATCTGTGTCATCAGCACATGACAATTATGAGACTTCATGCCAGTTAACTTTAAATCTTCCAATAAAACATGTTTCTTCATGTTGGCAGGGTAACCAGACGGAACTTTCACACCATTCAAACACTGGCACAATTCAGTTCTCTCAACCTTGGACAGAGCGTAACAAGCAGGGGGAAGGTAAGTTTGTCCTTTATCGGTCTTTGTCGGTACTAACTCAAGTCTAATGTCCATATCGACCAAGTCAAGCTGCATGTTGACACCATCCTTAGTTTTGTGATGAATGTTCAGTAAGAGACCAATCAAGCTATCGCATACATTCTTCTCAACGTGCATATGTCATTGCAGCGGTGAACTTCTAGATGCTCCCAATAAGATAAGTCATAAAATATTGATCTCTTCTTTCTGACGTTCTTCTCAAGGGTCATCGATTTTGCCACTTTCCGAGCACAACATCTAAATCCATAACCATATTATAGATTTCTTTCTACTTAAATGCCTTGGAGCTGAATTGTCCTCGTTCTCTTCGTTGAATTATTTCTTCATTCTGCAATATGGGTGATCCCTCTGAAGGAACCTACGATGACGCATGTACACGGTTTTGTGCGAGTGCTTCAGCCATATACTCTCGGTATCATCTAGTACAGGCTTTGGCCCCTTTTGCACTTTGGCCCGATAGGTTAGTAATGGCAAGATAATCATTTATGGTGTAGAACAACAAGGAGCGTAAAGTGAAATTCTCTCATTTGTACGCATCACATACTTGTACCCCTTCTATCCACATTATGTTTAGATCTTCCACCAACAGTGCTAGGTACACTCAATATCATTCCCAGGTTGCTTCGACTCTTGGATAAATATCAACAGCAAAATATGCTTCCGTTTCATACACAACCAAGAAGGAATGTTGTAGATGCAGAGAGTCATAGGCCAAATGCTATGTTGGCTGCTCATGTTACCGAAAGGATTCATTCCATATATACTCAATCTGAACCTTAATTTCCTCGGTTTTGCACTGAGGTTTGCAAACCTCCTAACGATGTTTCTCCACTAGACGGAATCAGCAAGGTGTCTTAGCATTCCATTCTTCTCACACTTCTCCAAGTGTCAATGCAGTAGTTTTGCCTCCTTTGGGTTCACAAAAAATTATTTCAAATGGGGAATTACAAGAAGATACAATATCACCTTAGCAAGAGGTCCTCTCTTCACCTCTATTCCCTCGCCATCATCTGATTGATTCTTATGCTTGTATCGGGATATATTGCATACTAACACATACATGCATGTTTGCATACTCTTTATGATCGAGGATACAGTCACTCGAACATGCATATATTCTTTCTACTTCTATTCCCAATAGACAAAGAACATTCTTGGCTTTGTAGGTGGTTTTGGGCAACTCATTTGTCTCTGGAAGTATATCTGCTAAAAGATCTAATAGTGCCGTAAAGCTCTTGTTGGACCAACCCCTGCTTGCCTTCAATTTCCACAGTTCAAGCACGGCTAACAATCTCATGTACTTTGACTTGCAGCATGTGAACAAATGTTTCTCCGAGTCCTCCATCAATCCCTGGAATTTTACATACTCTCTCTTCTATATCGCGAAGCATCTAATTTAGATTGTCATCATTCAGCCTATCCGAATCGGAACCACAATCGACATGATCATTCGGCGACATATCATTGATTTCACTGCTGATGTCATTACTACTATTTTCCTATGTAATCTGCTCTTCACCATGACTGGTCCAACGTCCATACCTCTTTTTGAAACCTCTTCGAATCAAGTGTGCTTCAGTCTGCACTCAGTTCTTAAACATCTTTATATTCTCGCAGTCAATGCATGGACTGTACATATATTCCATCCTCTTATTCAACATATCCTCCTCGACAGCTTTTTGTAAAAGCAGAAATGTCATGAATGTATTCTTTACTCACACGGTTCCCAGCGTACATCTAGCTTTAGTCCTACGTTATGCATATAACAATTTAGTATAACATATTCAATTAATTAATTACTATACTATATATGTACGATCTAAATTAAGTAGCTATATGTAGCAATAATAATTAATTGGATTGAATTAAATACAAATAGACTATTAATTGACTAAACATTAAACCCTAAACCATGATAGATGTAAAATAATATTCTCTCTACATCAAGCTAGCTAGATCAAACATCTTCTATTCTCCTTTCACCAAAAGTTGTAAATCTAAATTATAAAGCAATTAAGAATAAATTACTAACCATAGGCAGTCAAAAACTTAGTGGATCTATAATTACTCTTACCAAATAGTCTCCTTTCACCAAATAGCCTCAAAGCCCTGACTCCAGCTCAAAGTAGCAGTGTATATTTGGAATTTAAGACAGAGGGTCGGCGGGCCTGCGCGCAATTAATATAGTGGAATTATCACAAGCAGTTTTTTATACAAACTATTTATGATGACTTAATTATCATTGATGGTTTTTAATACAAACCATTTGTGAAGTATCACAGATGATTAAAATAAAAAACCGTATATGATATTTTCTCTTCACAGACGATTTTTGGGGTTGGCAACAACACAGATGGTCTCTAAACTAAAACCGTCTATAATTGTATTTAATATAGACGGTCTAATATTAGACTTTTTTTGTAGTAGTAGTAGTGAAAGGTTGTTGGTACTACTACTTAGATGCTACTAGACAGCACGTGCAAAGTTCCTAAGCTATATTAATGGGTGGTTCTTTTGCACTTATATTTTGGCTCTGGCCTTCGTTGCTACAATAAGTAGCTTTTAAATGATGTATTTTTTAAGGCGGGGGTAGACTGTAGTAGACATTATATCGAATTCAGTTATACAGGTCAAAATCACATACGTCTATTTCTATCTACATATTGTCTCTCGCGAATAGCCAGAATTCAAAAGTCATAAGTCAAAAATTATAAGCCACAGTCTATAAGATAGATCAGTCAGCAAGGCCTAAGCACATCGAGGAAAAGAAAAAAGAAGCTGGGCATGGTGTGGCTTGGATGGTATTAGCTCACATGGTTAACAATTATGAACTGATGGGCTCGGCTAGAATTATGTGCTCGGTTGTCTCCTCAGGCCCAAAATTGCCTAAAGCCACGCGCAAGCCATTCCTACACAGCGATGCGGCCTGCGGCCGTCGCGAAACTAGTATGTTGATTGTTGGTTAACCTCTTCGCGCTATGCTTTGCAAGCTGCAACTAGTTGTGGCTAGTTTGATCCAGTCAGTGACAAGTTGGGCCATCACAGCTAGTTGCATTGCACCACCTGCTCAACGGATTCGGATTTTAATTAGCGTCATCCCCGTAACATAATGTGCTCCGAACTCCGAACATATATTACACCTTAGGAACTAGCTAGCTAACGATATACCGTTGGTAACACATTCAACGATATAGGTGGTATCTTATTGTCGGCTTGCTGTACAGCCTTTGACTTTTTTTCACCGTGCCGCCCCATCCAACCTAATCACCATAGCCGCCCTACCACCGCCCTCCACCCTCCTATCCCACCTATCGCCCTTGCCGTCGCTACCCTCGACCTTCTATATCCGGGAGAGAGTAAACCCATAGTGAGGAGCTGGATTTTCCTCCTCTGATATCAAATCCGGCAGCGATGTCCCTCCAGACCGCCAGATCCAGCGACGAGGAGGGAGGGATGATGAGAGAGAGTGGGAAGAAATGAGTCGAGTCGCCGAGGAAGAAATAAGAGAGCGGAGCGGCTGCGGGAGCAGAGCTGTTAAAAAGCCATGTGACGGTATAGCGTCACTTGGTTTTTCTCTATGCCTTGTCGTGGATCCTCACCGGAAAAGGATCGGAATCCTCTTCCTACCTGAACAAGACTACGTACTCTTTAACACTAGTACTTAACTTTGCAATCTTGCACAGGGCCTCACCCGCCGTATATCACACTTATCCTCCGCGCATGCATTGCAGCACGTCGAGAGATCACGCAGCTGCGTCGACGCGTCGATGACCAGCGCCACCAGCGGCACGGAGATGGACGCGTCTTTTTGGTGCCTTGCATGCAGCCTCCTTCACAGAATCCGCGCAGTCGAAGCCGTCGTGGCCTGCCCGAGCTGCAGCGCTCCCGGCACCGCGCTCGAGAGCATCGTCAACGTCGTGGACGCCGACACGTTCCTCTACGGCTGCCACCCGGCGGGTCCCCGCGCGGGCGCGGGGGCCGATGCCACCGCTCACCTGGCCGTCGTCACGGTACGCGACGCGGGGCGCACCTGCGCGGTGTGCCTGGACGAGCTCGAGCCCCCGGCAAGCGCGCTCATGACGCCGTGCGAGCACGTGTACCACCCGCTCTGCATCACGCCGTGGCTCGAGGTCAGCGGCACCTGCCCGCTCTGCCTCCGGAGGTCGACGCCCGAGGACGACGCGGCCGGCGCCCCGGACGGTCTCGTCCTCTGCAACCTGCGGAACGGCCAGTTCGGCCTCGGCCGGCGTGTCGCGGGGCGCATCTTCACGGTCAGGATCCTCGACAAGGACGGCAAACTCGTACGACACTTCGGCGTGCTGCGCTGGTTCACGGTGATGTGCCGCCGGGTCAGGGCGGCTGCGGGAGCCTTGTTGCGCCGCGAGAACGTGGATTTGCTACATGCTAGTGCAACGTAGTTCATGTTTGGACTTTTGAGCGGTGGAGAGTTCGACAGTGGAAATCTATCCTTCAATCCTACGGCTAAATTTATTACCTCATATCCCAAATCCATTCCCACACGTCATTTCCCACTGTTCAAATGGCCCTTAATAGAAATATTCAGCTTTAAAGGTTTTATGATGGGTTTGTCTACGTCTCATGCAAATGATTTTCCGAGCCATCCGATTAAAATCGCACGCCACTGAATTTTGGCACATGTCCCAGCCCTAACCCTCCCTACTTCCTCACCTGGCTTCCCCTCCCTTGATCTGCTAACTTCCTTACCAGGGGCTCGAAGTCGTCATTGGCACAGAGGACGTCTCACGAACCAGCACTGCGGAGGCCACGGGCGCAAAGGAGGCTTCTCGTACTGGCATGACGGAGGTTATGGGCACAGAGTTGAGGCGGTTGTGCATAGGTGACTTCATCTCTCGACTAGAAGCACTTTGTTCTCTACACGCTGTGGCGGAGTGCATGGACTGGCTCTCGGCTAGAGGGCCCTCCAATCGTGCGATGGAGCTCTTGCTCGGGGTCTTGGAGGCCAATGAAGACAGGGTACGGCTGGCCTCCCTTTGTTTCTTTCTTTCTCTTTTTTTAACAACTTGTTATGGCCGTATCATATGGTGTCGAGCATGCAGGAGAAGCTACACATAGCCCAGATCGGAAGCGATGCACTTCGCAAGGCCGAGGAGGATGCCTAGGCGGCGCTAGCCGCTGCTTGCAAGGCCGGGGAGGAGGCAGTGGTCCTGGCAGCTAAGCTCGAGCATCGCATCCGCTTCCTTGAGATGGAGGGAGTGAAGGTCCTAGCCGTTGCAGAGGCGGCTATCGTTCAGGCCATCGCTCGTGCCACGGAGGAAAGACAGAACTTCTTGCAACAACTCACTGCTCTCAAGAAGGGGAAGGGCCAAATGCAGTCAGAGCTGGCGGAGGCCCATCGCCTCTGTGACCAGTCCACAATGGCGACGTGGGAGGCCATGTAGTCCTTAGAAGCCATGGGGTGGAGGACCTTTGGAACAGCATCCAACGCATACGCGATGCATTGACACTCACTCTAAGGGCGGCTCATGCGTATGGAGACAATTGCTCATAGGTCACAACGCAGATACTTCTTGGCTTGCCGCATATCTAAGGGTGTCAGCACGCAGGTGAGTTGGCAGACCCAAAGGTGGACCTTCCCCTAGTAAACACGATGATGACACACAATTTATGTGATAAGGTGCTCCATTTGCGCGTTCCACGAATGCATTTGGGAACTCCTAGGCAAGGCTATCGTGAAGGTGTCGCTGTGGCGTGTCCTTGGAATAGCTATGGAGGTAGGAACATGGCTTAGAGATTTGATCCTCCGACGCATCTCTGGCGTGGCCACTGCAGAGATCCATCAATAGGTGTGAGGCCGTAGAGTAGGGTGTGGCATAACTCCTAGTTTTTTTTATGTTTTGTGATGTCGATGATAATGTCCGACGCTTGTATTAGAGTATTACCTTTTTGGGAAATATATCTATCCTTCGCTTAATTCGCATATTCACCACACTTTGTGTTTTTGGTTATTGTTTATTGGTTGGGCAGATACTTGATGAAAACCAACCCTATGTTGTGGAACGCCTTTCTCCATCATGGTCTTCGTCACTGGAACTGGGTGGAGGAGTTTGTGTGCTTATAGGTGAATTTTCGGCCTCAGCCACATGTCTGCCCAGATGCTTATACAAAGATTGAGAGTTCCGACAAGAGCAATTGACTCTCCGTACCCCTGTTATGTCCGGACGTTTATTTGTGTTAATGAAATATATGTATGTATTCCGTGCGGCTTCTATGTGTATGGAATTGTCAAAGTTGGAGTTTTGCTCGCGCTCTGTCCCCCACACTTCAGACGAGCGTTGACGAAGGTGATGATAGAACGAAGTCAGCTTTGCACACGTTCCATCCACTACCCATCGGATGAGCGACGATGAAATCGGTGATAGGATAAGTTGAGTTAGTCTCGCACGCGCTCCATCTCCCACCCTTCATGATGTAGGATTGGTCCCAATCTTCCGGTGGATGATAATTTGATTGGTAGAGAATGACATTGACAATGAGGCTACTTGACTGAAACACAATCAAGCCGTCCGACAATCGCTACACCATGCTCTTATCGTTATCAACCTTACCAAGAATGACAGTTGACCTGATCACGAATATCAATTTCTGCATGCAATTAAAGAACAAGTAAGAACAAGGATAAATAGTAATATGAAAATTGGTAGATATAAAAGTCGCATAATGATGGTTGAGATTCTGTAGCATGGATTTGTTAGTCTAATCGACACAAGAGACAACGTGGAGTTTGCACATTGGGCTAAACTAATCTAAAAAAACCTGAGCAAGAGGGAGGACCCTAGGGGGCTATTTAAAAGAAAGAGGGGTAGAGGGTGGTGGTTAAGGAGGTAGGCACGCAACCTTAGGAGGTATAAGGCCCATAGACCCAAGTGGGGGTGGCGCAACACCTTTTGATTCGGACTCAGAATCGACGTCAGATTGTTTTGGCCTTTGTAGTGCGCACAGAAGGAATTTAGAGGTGAGGCCAGATCTGTTTGAAACTTGATGAGTTAAGCTTCCAATCAAGTACTAACACACCTCAATGGACTCCATATGTGAGAGTAATGCACGTTTCAAGTTGGATCTGTCAGGCTGAATTCAAATTGATCTGGAGGCCGAATTGAATTCAAAACATGTCCAACTTAAACTCTTGTTTGACTTGGATAGAAAGTGATGTGGTGACCTTGAGAAAGAGTTGGGGAAGATGTTGACTTGGTCTTGATATGCTGGTTGGCTTCCCTTTAGATAGACTCCAACCACGAGCTCGTAGTGTTGATGCAATCATCCTTGCATAGTTGCGAAAATATATATTTTCATCATTAGGTAGCATCATATTCTCATTTAAAATATGTTGAAGCTAAATAAACAAATTCACCTTTTGTTCAATCTTGATATTGTGTGCTATGATCATATGCGTTTGTGGCATGGTCACATCACTTCGTACGAGTGTTGACAAAGTCCACGATATGACAAGTTAGCATCGTGCACGTTCCATCCCCCACTTTTCAGACGAGAGTCGATGAAGTTGGTGGTAGGATGAGTTGGTACCACGTTCATTCCGTCCCCCACCTTTCGGATAAGCCTCGATGAAGTCAGCGATAGGACGAGTTGAGTTAGTCTTGCGTGCGCTCTATCCCCCCTTCGGATGAGCGTCGATGAAGTTGGCAGTAGAACAAGTTAGCATCGCACGTGTTCCGTCCCCCACTCTTTGGACAAGCATCGATGAAGTTGGCGGTAGGACGAGTTGGTACCGTGTGTACTCCATCCTCCACCCTTCGGACGAGTATCGACGAAGTAGACAGTAGGATGAGTTAGTATCACATGCGTTCCATTCTCCACCCTTCAGACAAGAGTCAACAAAGTTGGCGGTCCTACCATGGCGCAGTACTACCACATCTTTTATGCGGTCATATCGCACTACGGTAGTACTGCTAATAAGACTGCAGTAATACTGCCTTTTCAGGTTAAGCACAGAGAAGATGCGAAATGCAACTCCAAATGTATGTATGATCCTTAATTGATCAAAGTGGCACAAGATAAATCTTTAAGCTACTAACCATGATTTTTCTTTATAGTACGACATCTAGCCTATAAATTCAGTCTTTCCACCAACCACCAAGATCGGTAAAAATTATAAATAAGGTCCTTTGATTACATAATACCTTTGTCTTGAGCCATGTTGATTCTTTATCATCTTTGAATGCCATTTCCATGTCGTGATTCAAAATCCAGGACTAAACCTTTCAAATATATTAACATACATGTCAGTCCCTTTAATCATTGTTGTCACTAATTACCAAAATTATTTTTAGGGGTTTAATGCTTTCATCAGCGTGTAGGTGGAGCATGTTATTCATTTAGGATTCTCACCAAAAATCAACAAGGAGAATTCATAGGAAGTTCCTATTCAAATTTTGACCACTGATTGTTCCACAAGAACTGGTCAAAACCATCAATCCCATTGCAGTTGATAGGAAAAGGAGAAAAATCAAGTCCCCAAAGAGGTTAATTAAAAAAGTCAATATTATAGCTTGTTGTTTAAACATGGCAAAGACATTGAAGGCACTACTAAACTTTTAATTTATTCAAATACCATCTACTCTGATGAGTCAGATAGATGGATGACTGCTATGTACGAAGAGATGAAATACCTCAAGAAGAATTCCACTTGGGAGATGGTCAAGCTCCCAACTGAAAAGAAACCCATATGTTATAAGTGGATTTACAAGAAGAATGAAGTCACATCACCAACTGGTTAGGTCAGGTTCAAGGCAAGGCTTGTTGCAAAATGATACAACAAAATCCTAGTAATTGATTCTACATATTCATTTTCTCCAGTCGTGAAGCATAGTTCTATTTGAACTTTACTTAGTACTATGGCTACGTGTGATTATGAGCTTGAGAAACTAGGTGTTAATACCTTATTCTTACATGGGAAATTGGATGAAGACATCTATATGGAGATCCGGAAGGTTTCATCGTTCCGGGAAAATAAGAAGTTTGCTTGCAAATTGAACAAGTTTATATGTTGAAGCAATCACCCAAACAATAGTACAAGTAATTTATCTCATTTATGATCTTTTAAGACTTCAAGAGATTCGACTACGATAGTTGTGCTTATTTGAAAACCTTCAACAATTCAGCTATCTACTTGCTCCTATATATTGATGATACGTTGATTACGACAAAGGATAAGGCTGAAATTTTAAAGTTAAAGGCACAATTAAACAGTGAATTCGAAATGAAGGGTTTTAGTGCAGCAAAGAAGATTTTTGGTATAGAAATCATCACAAACTATCAGTTTAAAAAGTTATACCTGAGTCAGAGAGGGTATATTGAAAAAGTACTTCATTGTTTCAACATGCACAAGCCAAACCAACCAGTACTCCGTTAGCTACGCACTTCAAACTATCTTTAGTATCAAATCCATAAACAATTGAAGAAGTTGAATACATGTCAAGTATTCCATATGTCGGTGCAATCGGACCACTTATGTACGCCATGGTCTGCTCTCATCCCAATCAATCTCATGCTTTGAGTGTTGTTAGTAGATATATGGCCAATCTAGGTAAAGATCACTAGAGAGTAGTTCAGTGGATTTTTATATATTTGAGGGGCATTTCTAATACTTGTTTGCAATTTGAAAAGACCGACAATGTATTGGTCAGATATGTGGATTCTGACTTCACTGAAGATTTAGATAAGAGGAAATCTCTTACCCATTATGTATTCATTGTCGGAGGTTGTGCTGTGAGTTGGAAAGCCTGTCTGCAAACCACTGTTGGTCTTTTAACCACTAAACCCAAGTACATGGCTATTTCAAAAGCTTATAAAGAAGATGTTTGGCTAAGAGGTCTGTACACAGAGCTTTGTGGAGGTACATCTCGCATGAATATATTTTGTAATAGTCACAGTGCTATTTGTCTTACAAAAGTCCAAATATTCTATAAGAAAACGAAGCATATTGATATCAGATATCACTTCATCCAAGGAGTTATTACTTAAGGTGATGTTAAAATTTTCAAGATCTGTACTCATGATAATCCAGCTGATATGTTGATAAAATCAGTTCCTACCGCTAAGTTTGAGCTCTACTCAGACTTGATTGGTATTACTCATTAGTACTTTCAGACGTTTGACACACAAAAGGTGTTCTACAAGTTCTTTGATTACTAGTTCGCTACAGGAGGAATTCGGTTTAAGGTAGAGATTGTTTTATTTTGTGATCCGAATCTAGTCGGGCTCGATCACTTGAAGAGTTCGATCAGGTTTCGCCCAAAAGGTAACAATAACCAGTCATCAAGTTATATCAGAATTCATTACCCGACTAGTATACAATTCTGAATTGGTTAGGATTTCAGACTGGTCGAAGTGGTTTTTGTCGGATATGTTCTGATCATTATAACTAGTCGTGAGCAATTGTGAACTGGCTGGAGTTATGATTGGGTTCATTTTTGTGCCCATGATAGACTGTGTACTAACATACATGAGACGTGGTGCCAAAAAGTGCGTGTGTCGACTGGAGTCAAACGTGGCTACTTGAGGACTCTACTTCGTCTCTAAGTAGGACTCTGTTCCTATTGCCGATTAGGATTCTGTTCCTTCATCGTCTAGGACTATTGTTTATAAGGCTATTATACCCCCTCGAAGCCTCTCGGTATGGTAAGCTAAGACAAGTCAAAAAGGCAATGCACGTGTAATACACTAAGAATGTTTTGTAACTTTTTCTCCATACAATGAATTCACTAATTGTGTGCTCGTGTATTTTTCCGTAAATGTTTTTCACTTAAATTTCTGTCTCCTGTGCTTAATTAATTTCCGTTGTTTCATCTCTTGAATAGTCGATTCGCAGCAGATCGCTAATTAGGAGATGTGTCTTCTTCGATGAGATCCTCATCCGCATTCCGCAAGCTATTCCTTTCCTCCCCAAACAGCGCGTTGTGGAACCGGGGCATAGGCGGCTGTAGTGACAAGTGCATGCAACTTGGACTCTACTACTAAACCAGTCTATGCTTGTCATTTTGTCAAGGAGTAGTAGGAGTATTATCTGAATGAATGATAATATGATATTGTCTTTATTCTATATAGGACGAGGAGTGCCATGATGCAGATGCAGTTCTGCGTTGCAGGACAAATGTGTCCGAGGAAAGTAGCTGACGCATCGCTCCATTGCTGCGCTATGCACTGTTGTTTCCAGCTACTCATGAGTACTACGAGTGAGTATGGCCGACAAAAATAAGTGTCGCCCGCAGCTCGGTCCCTGAAACAAAGGGATCTGACTGACGACGTGAGGCCAACGAGCGGGTTTGGCCCGTGTTGTTCCCCGTAATATTGCCATTTCTTATGCAGGAGTGTACACGTTTTCTCTGGCCATTCGTGCTTGTAACCGTGCAATGGCCCTTGTATATGTCTGTTTACGGTGACCAAAGTCTGTAAGGACAGCAAAGCAAACCTTCCAAGTTCTGCAGACTGCTGCCTGAAGCCCTGAACTCTCCGGCAGCAAGTGTTTGAATATTTGTCCGCGCTGAGACCATACCTTAATGCAGTCGTAGTAGGTCTCTACAAATAATAACGAAACCCTCATGGTATAACTAGAGTATTCTGCAATGATGCAAATATGATAAGTATTACTACTAAATACTAGTGTAAGATCTAACAAAGCGGGTTTTTGCCATATATAACGTCTTTTCAACACGTATTTGTAGAAATAACCATATACAAGCGGTATTGACAGATATAGCGCTTCTGCCATCCGGTCACTGAACGGCACCACCCAACAGTCAACACGTGGCGCCTGCCGTCCGGCCACAGGTGGCCTGCTGTCTGCCCACAAAACGGCAGGTGATTAAGATATCTAATTAGTCGGCTTAATTATCTGCCTAAATTCGTAATTTTATGTTATAATTTTTTGAATTTGTAAATATAGCAAATGAGCTCAAAAAATTACGATGTTTTTGGTGGAGCTTTCCGAGGCATCGTGGTACATTGTGTAATTTTTTTGTAATTTCTTGAGGCCATTTACTATCTCTAAAAATGTTTGGAACGGCGCATAATTAACCAGGTGATTAAACATTTAAGCGCTGCTTCAAAAAATTTTAGAGATAGCAAATGGTTGTGAAAAATTACAAAAAAAATTTATGAGGCTTTCTAATGCAGTGTGCTATGTTGTGTAATTTTCATGTAATTTTTCGTATCACTTTTCTACTTCTAAAAATTATTTAAACGATACATAATTAAACGAATGATTAAACACTAATGGCTAGGGGCTAATTACCTGGGGCCGGCCAGTGTGCGGCAGGCCCTCATGTATTCTGCAATGATGCAAATGGCACATTAAAGCACAAAGTGGTGTACTAGTAGTATGATGAGTACTACTACTACTAAATACTAGTGTAACAACTAACAAAGCAGCCTACAAATACGACCTAATCTACCGGTTAGGACGGCGGCCGCGCGTGGCAAATATTGCGTCGTCCGCGTGGCTTGTGGAGCGGTGACTCGACCAGGCCATGCAGGCTGCGACGCCAGCGAGAAGAACTGAATTTTAAGCAGCAGCTGCAGCGAACCGCGTCTTGGCTAATGAATGCTCTGAACCTAGCACGGGAGGCTTGAATGAATCGCCTTTATGTTGCAGACTTGCAGTACTAACCTCAGTTACGTAGATTCAATGCGCTGCCTCCTCTCCTTGGGACGAAAGGCAGGCATCGCATTCACAGCAGCCTTTTGATCTACACTGTACATGCCTGGTACGACGTGGGATCTTCTTCATCTTCCTCCTTGTTGGTTTACTAGGGTTGATCCGGATGGTAGATGAGAGAGAGCCCAACTCCACGTAGTACACGAGAAAACACTATACTTGAGCAGCAGCAGCAGCAGTATTTAACTTCCCTTTGTGCTTCACGGTTAAAAGAACGTTCAATGGCAGCTAATTTTGGTGTGGTGCCAACTGCCGAGCCTTATCTCTTCCGCGCTTACGGTAGTCCAAGTGCCTACATAAAGATTCTACTTTTCCGCGCAAAATAGTCGAAAGTTCCGGCCGTGCGGAAAGATCAGTGTTGAGCCGAAAGTGCTGGGATTAAAACAGAGTTAAGTGCAATTAGATGCTCATAAGCTCACTGGATAATACGGGTCTGTTCTTGGCTGCGGCTTATAGCTTTTAGTTGCGGTTTGTGACTTTTAGGCTGTTTGTACGAGAGATTATAGAGTAACAGAAACTCGCGTGCGATTTTTACCGATATAAATGAAGTAAGTAAAGTATGTACTATAATTAACTAGTAGACGCTATCTTAAAAAATACTTCATTTAAAAGTTAATTACTGTAGAAAATCTAAAAAGTAACTTTTAGAAGCTAAAAGAACAGACCGTCGCGTTGCTTGTCGACTTGGCTCTCGATGTGAGTTACAGGACTTCCAGTCTTCCATGACGTGCGGACTGCACGTCTGCATCTGCAAACACAAACAAGACATGTCAATTGCCATCATCAATGCGAACCACATCGATATCGCAACAGCACAAGATCAAAGTACTGTAGGATGAGATCATGAGAACAAGCGAGAATAAACTTCACATTTCTCATGCCGGGCGGGATCATATGTTTTCATCATTCTTACTACAAAACAAGTAAATAACTCATGTGTCTAAGGTCCCATTCGCAACCTAAGAGTTCCAAATGAATTCCGTAGGAACAGAAACATCTACTCACGGTGCATATAAGGTTTCCTACGAAATTTGTATGGAGATCTTGCCACTGCTGGAGATAGTATACTGACACGAACATAATTGGCATAACGCATATGCATTTACGAAAGAGAACTTCAGAAAAAACAAGCAAGAAAAATCGTGCTAGCAGCCTAGCATGTACACGGCTATAGTGCACTGCAGCAGTAAAAATAAAATTAGTACTCCTAGTAATAGAACTACTAAAACATCTGACTAGCCAGCTGGCGCTTCTTGGTTCCAAAGCTACAAGACGACGGGCACAACACAAAGAACCCGGCTGCTTCCCTGCGACAGTGACCCGTCTGCCCAAGTCCGCGCCTGTGCGTCACCACCACTCCACTCGTCACTCCTTGGTGGTGATCGGTTCGGCTGAAAACCTCATGGCTTATGGCTGAAAATACTGTAACTGACTGAAAAAAACACTGTAGTTGACAGAGGCTTATTTACTATAATTAAATTTTAAAAAATTTAAAAATAGAAAAAACATATTAGCCCATCACGTATAATGTAAACAAATACGAGGAAAAAAAGAACCGGTAAAAAAACTCAAAAAAAGCCAAAAGTTCAGAAAAAGACGAAATTTATGAATAGTGCAAAAATAAGCTGAAGCCATATTGATCAGAGCCATCCTTCCCATTTCGCATTGGCCTTGCCACCCTTGTTAGGGCATCTGTAGTGTATGAAAATAGAGGGTCTTAAGTCACCTTAAGGTCAATCTTATACATTACAGGGATGACCTTAAGCAGGCTATAAGCAAAAAAAGCTTAAGGCTGGTCCTCAAGCTAAAGACCTGGCCATAAGCATTAAAATACAATTTTTCTTTATCTGCCAAGTGGGGCCGTCTTAAGGCCTCTTGGGTTATATACACTATGGAGTCAGCCTTAAGGTTTAGATGGGACCCACCTTAAGACCCCTTGGGTTATATACACTACAGATGCCCTTAGGTGTTTTGATTAAATTGCTGGAAGTAAGTCTAGTAGTTGAGTATGATTTTTGATTGTGCGTATCAGATGTTTTGCGTTTATGTGAGAATGGTAGTGTCTTTTTTTTGTCAGTTTTTAGTTTATAGTCGTACGTTATGGCTGGTTCATGGGATGGTACGGATTGTGTAGATCATAGCGTGCGTATAGGGGGCCATGTTGGCCATGACCTGCATTCGTTTGATGCTTAAATTCGTGAATAGAGTCCGTAGAAAAGGATACGGAAGTCGAGCAGCACAAAATTCTCGTGTTTCTCCGTAGTGTCGCATGCATATCCCCGAGTATTTGAGTACTCGTGGTCGTAAGTCGTAAACGAGTGCTCGTAGTCGTAACGAGTACTCATGGTTGTAAGTCGTAACTGACTATTGACTTGCTGCGATGAGGAGTGGTCGTAAACGACTTCGTGGTCATTTGACTGTGTGCGTATCGGCTCCAACAAGTGGTATTAGAGCTGGTGTTCGATGATCATCTGGAAGACATGTTTTCATCGTGGGATCCGCCAGGAAGGCAGCCAATGACTCCTCTGCGGCCAGGAAGACGTGTCAAATGTTCGACATGTGATGTGTTTACGTGGGAACGGTTGCGTCTTTTTCATCAGTTTTCAGTTTGCAATCATGTGTCATGGCTGGTTCGTGTGATGGCATGGATCGTATAGGTAGTGGCGTGCGCATAGGGGGCCATGTTGGTCATGATCTGTGCTTGTTTGATTCTTAATTTCATGAATAGAGTCCTCAGAAAAGACTGCGAAAGTTGAGCAGCACAAAATTATCTCATTTCTCCTCAGTGTCGTGTGCGTATCCTTAAGTATTTGAGTACTTACAGTCATAAATCATAAACGAGTGCTTGTAGTCACAATGAGTACTTATAGTCGTAAGTAGTAACCGACTTTCGTCTCGCCGCAACGAGTGGTTGTAAATGACATGTGGCCACTCGGCTCCCACAACCCTCCCCCATAAAATCCACCCCGATCCAGAACCCACACCCAAATCCAGCACGCCTATCTCCGCGACTCACATGTGCGCATAGGCCCCGGTCTTTTACTCTGCTCGCAACCACCGCCATGCCTCCCCCGCTGCTCGTTTGTCTTCTATTCTTCTTGCTTGCCGTGCCGTGGCCATCTGAGGCGGCGGGGCCGGGGGCGAAGCCGCTGCTGCTCGCGCTGCGGGCGCGGCAGGTGCCGGCGGGGGCGCTGCCGCGGCCGCCGAGCAAGCTGCGGTTCCACCACAACGTCAGCCTCACCGTCTCGCTCGCCGTCGGAACGCCGCCGCAGAACGTCACCATGGTGCTCGACACCGGCAGCGAGCTCTCCTGGCTGCTCTGCGTGCCGAGCGGCAGCGCCTCCTCATTCCGCCCCAGGGCCTCGGCCACCTTCGCCGCCGTGCCCTGCGCCTCCGCTCAGTGCCGCTCCCGCGACCTGCCGTCGCCGCCGGCCTGCGACGGGGCCTCGCGCCAGTGTCGCGTGTCGCTCTCCTACGCGGACGGGTCCGCCTCCGACGGCGCGCTCGCGACCGACGTCTTCGCCGTCGGTGACGCGCCGCCACTCCGCGCGGCGTTCGGCTGCATGGCCACCTCGTTCGACCCATCCCCCGACGGCGTGGCGACCGCCGGCCTGCTGGGCATGAACAGGGGCGCCCTCTCCTTCGTGTCGCAGGCGAGCACCCGTCGCTTCTCGTACTGCATCTCCGACCGGGACGCCGCCGGCGTGCTGCTCCTCGGCCACAGCGATCTCCCCTTCCTGCCGCTCAACTACACGCCCCTGTACCAGCCGGCCTTGCCGCTCCCCTACTTCGACCGCGTGGCGTACTCCGTCCAGCTCCTCGGCATCCGCGTCGGCGCCAAGCCCCTGCCCATCCCGGCGTCCGTGCTCGCGCCGGACCACACCGGGGCCGGGCAGACCATGGTGGACTCCGGCACGCAGTTCACCTTCCTCCTCGGAGACGCCTACTCCGTCCTGAAAGCCGAGTTCTTGAAGCAGGCGAATCCCCTCCTCCCCGCGCTCAACGACCCCAACTTCGCGTTCCAAGAAGCGCTCGACACCTGCTTCCGCGTGCCCGAGGGCCGCTCGCCGCCGGCGAGGCTCCCTGCCGTGACGCTGCTGTTCGACGGCGCGGAGATGGTCGTGTCGGGGGACAGGCTGCTGTACAAGGTCCCGGGCGAGCGCCGCGGAGTTGACGGCGTGTGGTGCCTGACGTTCGGGAACGCGGACATGGTGCCCATCACAGCATACGTGATCGGGCACCACCACCAGATGAACGTGTGGGTGGAGTACGACCTGGAGCGCGGTCGCGTCGGGCTCGCGCCCGTCCGGTGCGACGTCGCCAGCGAGCGCCTCGGCCTGATGCTGTGACGCGCGCGGCTTCGCGCCACGTAACCGCCTCCGAAATTCGCTGAACCGTTTAACTAGCCGAAGCACCAAAGCTTCTTGCTTTGGAACTTCACCTCATCCTCGTAGTGTAAATTATGCGCCGTGTGACTGAGCGAGTAGTGTTTTGCATGTAAATATCGAAATGTACATTATGTATGGCGTAAGCGTCCTTTCGTTTTCGCGTTCTTCGATTCTTGGGTTAGTTCTGGTGCAGCATCGAGTGACGCTAACAGCAATCCAACGAGTTGCAGTCTGCAAATACTGACATGAAACGTGAGCCTTGGTTGTACTAGTCTCCTCTGCAACCTTGGATTCACATGACGTGACCAGTGTGTGTGTTTGCTGGAGGGTGGAGCACGAAGCATCATAGACAATTCTAGCACCCTCCATAAGATACGTGAGTACGTGGCGAACAATGACGGTGCCACTTCGCCTTCTGCCGTTTGTACTTGAGATTCTCTGGAACGCTTTCGGTCCGGGAAAACTGAACAGTCGTGGCAAAACAAAATAGAATGTTTAGGAGGGCATGTGTTCTATGTTGCCGACACACAGTGATAAAGTTCGTATAACATTTCAAATTTTACGTGAAAGTCTATATGTTATCCTAAACTATAAAATCTGGTCCTTAAACTTTATAATCCAGTTTAAATAATATTTTGATCCGATTTCATAGAGTGGTATTGCCTATATAGCGTAATGGATAAATGGTTTTACCACAGAGAATGTCACTCTTCCTTAGGGCATGTACAATGGGTCTCTTCAAGCCGTCTCCATCTCAATACTTTTTGCAAAATACCCCTTGCATGGTCAAGAGACGGCCTCCGCGTCTCTTCACGAAGAGACGGTGAGCAGCTCATCTCTACGCTGAAGTCGAGGCTTAAAGACAGACAAAGAAGACGTATGAGTTGGAGACTCCAAGTTCATCTTAACCACATGCAAAATATTAAATTACTTAAAGACACTAAAATAAATACTCCATTGTATGAACCGTCTTTTCACTGTCTCTATATCATATTTAAGCATCTTATAGACGGACTCCTGTCTCTCCATTGTACACCGTGTTTCTATAGTGTTGCCTTGTAGCTCCCTCTCTCTCTATTTTCATACGGGGAGAAGCCTCTGTGAGCCATATCTGTTATTCATCTAAACTTGGTTAATATGTCAATCTATGTGACAAAACCACTCACTCATCACGCCACGTGGGCAATACCACCTTGCAAAACCGGGTCAGAGTGTTATTTGAATTAGATTGTAAAGTTCAAAAGTTAAATGCCTGATTTCATAGTTTACAGCATTAGACGGACTTTCAAGTAAAATTTGGAATGTTATATAGACTTTTGTTTTAATAAGGGAGGAAGCATGTACAAGCAGTGAAGCCTAAGTTTAGAACATTGAACCATGCAACCCCTCACATGGGGCAAAGGAAAGCAGGTTATATCAAAATGCATGCAGTAAACTGTAAGTTTCGAACATTGAAATGCGCAATCCCATGGGGCAACGGAAAAGATCTTTCCAACCGGAGGGGTTGCTGGTTCTGAGTACATCATCAAGAAGCATCGCCAAAGCAACAACCATCCTTTTTATGGCCTCGAGGCCATAGTATGGAAATTCTGGAGGAAACTGGCTTGTTGGGAAATCCGTGATGGGCTAGTTTTTGCTGAATCTGCAAATTAGCCCGAGCCATTGTTGATTGTGTTTCAACATCAATTGTTTTCCAATATTCTTTTGCAAGTAAAATCACATTATTTGACGGAGTTCACTAAAAAAAAGAAAGTCGATAATATCATTTTCGTCTCATTTCTTCTAAGTTGCACAGGAGACCAGTTCAGAACCGTCTGTTCTTTAGTTGATTCCCTGTTATGTATTGTTGTGTAATGTCCCAAATTTTAGCCATTTGAAAATATGAGAAACTTAAAACATTTTAATGCATTTTTCTGTTACTTGAATTTTTCCTGATTTTTATTCAAGAATTTAGAATGGATTTTGTGACAATCAAATCAATCAATAAAAACAAAACAAAAAAATCTAGGGTTAAAAATATGTACAATGGACAAAGTAAATTAAAAATGGAAATATGGATTTAAAAAGGTATTCCATGATTTAACCAAGGAGAATTTAAAAGGAGGTGAAAATTTGGAAACAAAGGAGAAGAGCAATTCGAATTTAAATCGCTTAAACAAAAACTTGAATCAAACCTAAGATTGAAAAGAATTTGAATAAAAATGGAATTATATACTTTGTTCAAAATTTTGCCAAGTGCAAATCAAATTTGAATTCAAATTGAAAACAAAAAACAAATTCAAATCAAAAGGAAAATCAATGCGAAAATCAAAAATCAGTTTTGAGCCAGCCCTTCCCTTTTCCTTCCTTGGCCCACCGGCCTTCAGCCCATTTTCCCACCGGCCCACTTCCCCTTTTCCCCTCTCTTTCTTTTCTCTCCCAGCCCAGCGCCACTCGCTTGGCCCAACTACAACCACCTCCCTCCTTTCTTCTCTCTCGCTCGCCCCTATGTTGACCACGCTAGGCGCATCGCACTACTGCCCATCCCATCGACCATTTGCCGCGTTGACTCGCTACATGCGCTGCACTGCCACAACAATGCGCACCACACTACCATTCACATGTTGTACCCATGTGCGCCACACTAGCACGCCCGTTGCATCACCGTGACCAGCCACGCCGATGACCAGTTGAGAGAGCGCCCCCGCCATGCCCGTTCTCAGCTTATCCCATACCGCTTTATCATGGGCACCTCACCCCTGCTGTGTCACACTAGCACCCACGCCGCCGTGACATCGGCCACACCTACCCTCCGCGTCATCCTACGCCCGTGTCTACAATGCCATGCCACCCTGTTGGTCGTTGCGTCGTGCCACGCAAACTCGAGCTTGCTGCTCAGCTATAAAAGCCGCCAAAGCTCCCCTTTCGCCTCCACATCCCTCCCACAACTCCCTCATTCACTTCCCCCTCCATCCCCTTCCTCCCCAAGCCGAACTAAGCTTGACTGTCCCTCGTGCCTGCGTCAGTCATCGTCCTCGCCTCATTGTTTCGGTTAACTCTGGTGAGCTCCCTCAGCTAGGGCTGTTCATTCGGTTTTTCGGTATATACGGTTTGGTAAATATGGTGTATACAGTAAAT
This sequence comes from Dendrocalamus latiflorus, assembly GCA_017311315.1. NCBI lineage: Eukaryota > Viridiplantae > Streptophyta > Magnoliopsida > Poales > Poaceae > Dendrocalamus > Dendrocalamus latiflorus. The sequence goes on from CM029663.1 coordinate 10,288,770, forward strand.
ACGCTATTGTTAATTTAGTAAAATATGGTACAAATTACAATATAGTTCGGTATTAGTTAATATCACTTTATTTCGGTTCGGTATCAGTGAATACTATATTTACTAAAGTTGATGTGAATTGAGAACGGCACTACAATGCATCAGCGCTCTATGCCTCTATCCAGGATTCCATGTTGCCATGTGCTCAGTGCTCAATAACCTCTGTCCAGTCTCCAGTGTCCACAGAAAGCTAGGTAAGTAGCTAATAGAGCACAGCCACTGGCTCATACATAGGCACACAGCTAGCTACAGCTCCATCCCACCTGACCACTGCACAGACCACAGAGCAGACAATTACAATTTACGTCATGTACATACACAGAAGTAAGAAAACATAACTACAGAAGGGAGTACTGAGCACAACCTAATACTAACCTCCTTATAGCCGGGGGGATTCCGGCCCCCCCGCGCTATCCACGTCGACCGCGAGCGCCGGCCGGCCGACGGGTGTCCCCCGGTTTTTGGTACGGCCGGGGGAGGCAAATCCCTCCGCTTTTTCCGAAATTACGTAAAGGTCCTTTTTCCTCGCGAAAAAGGTCCCTGCACCCAGTTTTTTTCAAAAAAAATTTTGGATGGCGCCCCGCGGGTTTCCAAAATTACGTATTGGTCCTTATTTACTTACGTACAGGTCCTTGCAGGTCCTCGATTTTTTGCAAAAAAGTCCTTTTGTTTTTCCAAAATTACGCACAAGTCCTCGATTTTTTTTATGAGACTCCCTACGAATTGCCGTCTCTTTTGCTTCGGTCCACACGGTGGCTGGCGTGGCGTGGCGCCACGCCTACGTGGCTAGTTTAATCAAGATTACAACTCAGCATGGCAGATTGGCAGCATCATGGATTGACCGCAGAAGAGTTGGGCGGCTAGGACACACACGACTCTTGATGATATCGGAATCAATAGCAAACAATTCAAGCTTTAACATATCAAGCCCCATTGGAGCGTCGTTGAGGCCTTGAGGGCACCCACATCTACATGCAGCAGCTACCTCCTCATAGAACACATCCTCAAGCTTGTCCACGGCCTGCCCCTATGGGTTGCTCCCGTAGATCGAGACCAGGTCCTCCGAATTCAATGGCAGGCTGATCCTCTCGTGCGGTGGCAACCTGGCGATAGCATGCGTGGCCACGGCCGCAGTCGCACTCGAGCTAGAACCTACAGTAATGCAGCACAAACATAAGCAATCGCCATTGCTTAGATTTGAGTCAGTACACGAAAGTGAGCGACAAAGGGAGGGAGTGATAAGGAACCTCGGGGCAGGAGGAGGATGGGGAGGGGATCGGGGGAGGAGGCCGAGGGAGCGCGAGGAGCGGATGGAGCTGAGCAGTTTCTCATTGATGCGGGAGAGGTCCATGCCACCGCCCTGGATCAGGAGTATGGGCAGGAAGACGAGGGGCTCGGGTGCTGACTTGAAGAACTCACCGCCGCCGCCGCTGAACAGGGAGGAGGAGGAGGACTGGAGGAGGCTGAGGGCGTGGTGGGCGACGGTGCGTTGCCCCGCATCTTAGTAGCCCTGCCGTCTGGAGGCCCCCTCGGCGCGGGGGACCATGGGAGGGAGCTCTGGTGGTCGCCCGATGAGGATTGCCGGATTGGGGGGAATGGGAAGGGGATTGCTCGATGGGGATTTCTTCACTTGGGAGTTGGAGCCGCCTCTTGGGGTCTGCCGTTTGGGCCGCCGAGGGACTGCCGAGCGGCCTGTGAAGCCGCATGCCTGCATAGGCCCAGCTACAGTGAGAGGGAAATGGAAAATACGGTTTACTTTGGTTTTATCGGTTCTCCCCTGGTGAAACCAAAAAACCGAATACCGAAAAAACTGATTTGTGCAAATCGTACCGAATACTGGTCAAATCAAGTTGACCGATACGGTTTGTTCGGTTCGGTTTTAAAATGAACAGCCCTACCCTCAGCACCGCTTGCATCAAAGTGTGTTCCTCACTTTTCCCTGGCTTCCCCTCACCCAATTTTGGGATTCCTCCATAGGACCTCACTGCGCCGTTGTTTTCCTTCTTCTAGCCAAAAATGACATATTCTTGCATATAGTGAGTTTGGCTATTTGAGCTGAATTTATTTGTGTATCTTAACTTGAAATATTATTTCTAACTCATATAAAGCTAAGAAAATGACAAACTCCAAGAAATTCAAATTAAATTGCAAATATTGCCTTGTTTCAAGTTGTTTTTCTCCTTTAGGCCATAAAAGTGAAGTTTGAGAAATTCTTGGCTTTTATTAAAAAAATTATTAGTCTTTATTAAATTCAAACTCCCCAAACTGGTCATATGTGTCTACTTCATATTCTTTGTGATCAAGTAAGTTGGATTAATTGCCAAGCTCATTGTTTTGTCATGACTCCATTTTGACTTAATCTTTTTTCTTACTTTTTTAGCGATCAATGCCAAAAGGGAGAGAGTAGTGTATAAGTGCCTTATTAAATATAAATTTGTCAAAAAGAGAGAGAATTTGCTTTATGAGCTATGATTAATTTGTTAGGGGATAATAATTTGTCAAAGAGAAAATTAAATTTAACATATTGGATAATTGTGTTTTCACCTTCTCTCATGCATTTACTTTGTGACATGCATGAATAGTTTAATTTCCTATCATATGTTCATTTTCATCCAAATGCTATTATTGTTCATGAATTCATCATTAATCACCAAAAAGGGGGGAGATTGTAAGTTCAAACTCTATTATATTGGTTTTTGGTGATAATAACAAATGCAATTATGAGACTAACTTATTTATTAACTATGATATTGTTTAATCTAATTTGGATGTGATTAATGACAAATGCAATTGTAAGACTAATTTATTTATTGATTATGATATTGCTTAGTCTCATTTGGATGAAAAGGTGAAAATTATAGAGGTATGCATTTGACATCACATTCTTATATCTTCTTGCATTTTTCAGATCCAAAATATAGATTGGACTCTACCAAAAGTCTAAGTTGAATATGTGTATATGTTTTTAATTATACATTCTTGTGTGCACACATTTAGGGAGAGTTCACTCCATGTTTTATGATTTCATAAGTATTGATCTATGTTTCCCTTTCAACACATATTAGGATCTATAATTTGAAACATATCCTTTTGAGTCTATAAAAAATGTGTAGTTCATATATACTTATAATTGATTTAAATTAAATCAATTATAACCAAGTTATCATCAATCATCAAAGGAAAGGGTTGAAAAATCTAGTTTCTCCATTATATGTTAATAGTTGGATGATTAATAACAACCGGATGAGTAAGTTTGATAGCAATTAATCTCAAAAATAAACACTCGTATTCAAATGAGTTAATTGCTTAAGAAATTTATTCTAGAGTATACAATTATTGTGTACATGTTGTATACTCACAAATCAATCTTTATCCTATTTTTTTTGTTGAAATTGTCATTAATTACCAAAAATAGAAGATTGTATAATCTAGTCCCCTATTATGAGCTAATAGTAATGTTTTGGTAATTAATGACAATTAGTTTATAGACTAATATTTTTCATGAGTTGTATGAATAGCTTAGATTCCACAATGAGAACGTGTATTGAACATCATCAAGTTAAGTTTGGGATGGAAGATGGCTTCATGAGTTGAAAGGCATCAAGAAGAGGAGATCATTACGAGTTGATCAAGATTCCCAAGAGGAAATGATCATGAGTTGATCATCAAGTCAAGAGAAGACCCATTATGTGTTCATGTAGTTCAAGCAAAGGATGCATCGTAGGTTAATGCATATCGAGATAAAGACCCATACTTAAAATGAAGATGTGCATCATCAAGCTTCAAGGGGTTGCTCAAGGCAAAGATATGACTAGCTAGGGCTAAGAATGTATTTCTAGTCTTTACCAGTCTTGGTGTTTGGTTGAAAGATTGGATTGCTAGTAGCTTGAGTTTCATCATGTGTTGATAGCTCACATCTCACTTGCTCTAACTAGAGATGGCAACGGGCATAAACCCGCTGGGTTTTGCTATCCCAAACCCGTGCCCATGAAAGTTGGACGTGCCCGCTAAAAAACTCATGCCCGTGACGGGTGCAAATTTTTGCCCAGACCCATGCCCACTGGGTTAACGGGTACCCATGGGTCGCCCGTCGGGTTAGTAATACGAGCTGCAACAATGGTTAATGGAGAGGAGGAAGAAGTTCACTGGCCATCTTCGTTGGAGCCGGAGGGCAGCGCCATGGCCAAAGGCCTACTGCTGTGATGCGCGTTGGCTGCGGCGTGGGGGCGGCGGGCTGAACTGGAAGGTGAGACAACGGCGAGGGCGTGCGGGAGGACGAGCGTGCGGCGAGAGTGGCGGGAGCAGGAGCTGCGGGACGGGAGGGCGAGCGTGGAGACTGCCGGAAACCGAGCGCGGAGAGCCAGATGCGCCGCCTCTGCGGCGGCTGTTGAATCGGGGTGGGGACTGGGGTGGAGTGAGTAGTGACCGTGGCGAGTACTAGTTAGGGTTAGCCGTATGGGTAATGGGGCATTGCCGCATTTGATTTGGGGACTTGGGGCTAAATGGCTAATGGGCTATGGGCTGGGCTGGTTTGCCTGGGAGCCTGGGAGCCTGGGTTTATAACTCTTATGGATCGGGTTTATATTACCCATGGGTTTACGGGTTTGGGTACTATAGAAACGTACCCGAACCCGGCAGACCCGATGGGTTGGGCTTTTTGCCCATTAAGAAACCCATGGGTTAGAAAAATAACTCAGACCCATGCCCTAATAGAGTAAAAACCCATCGGGTATCGGGTATCAGGTTTCGGGTACCCATTGCCATCTCTAGCTCTAACTCTTCATGGCATGATGCTTATATTTGCAAATGTGTTTTGCAAATAGTTGAGGCTCATGTGTTAAATCCTTGTAGTATGGGACTATATATTGTGAATGTATTTTATAAGTATTTGAAGTCTATATTTCCTACTCCTTATGGCAGAGGTTTATATTTGCGAATGTGTTTTGAAAATGGTTGAAACTCATATACAATCCTTATAGCATGTAATTTAGGTTTGCGAATGTGTTTTGCAAACATGTTCAGCCTATGTACATATACATTGTGTCATGATTTTGAAAGTGTGCAAATATATTTTACAATTTGTTGGAAATCATGGTTGATCCTTCTGTGCATGATACTATAATTTGTAAATGTGTTTTGTATTGAAGTATATGCATTTTTAGAAAAATCAGAACTACCGCTGTGAGACTTGCGGAACTACCGACGTGTAATGCACGGTACAACCACATCGTGGTCGAAGACCGATGTGGTCGAAAACTGTAAGGTTGAAGATGTGTAGTATTAGGGCTGTTCATTTTAAAATTGCACCAAATAAACAATACCATTTTGGCCAAATCAGTTTGACCAGTATTCGGTACGGTTTATAGAAATTAGGTTTCTTGGTATTTCAGTTTTTTGGTAAAAAATGGTGGAAAACCGATTAAACCGAAAAAACCAAACTCCCTATCGAGCCCTCTGGCCTCTGGGCACTGCAGCTGCGCATTTGGGCCTCTACCCCCTCTAGCTCGCAAGCGGCACTGCAGCTAGGCACCGGGCCTCTACCCCCTCTAGCTCGCAGGCGGCAGGCCCAACTCACCAACTCAGAATCCCCAACTGAGTATAGTGCCCAGCTTGATTCAAGTAACTAGTTCTCATGGCCCATTTTGCTATTTGAAATACTGGAGATAAACACACAAGACACCATTTGTTGTTTTTACACAATACTGAAATAACTGGTGTCTAACAACATTGCACAAGAACCAACTTTGGACTTGAGCCCTCCACAACTTCAAACAAAGTGACATAAACCAGTTAGTGTTCCTGCCATTTTATTCAGAAATCAATGGAGTAGAATGTGGTTATGCTCAAACCAAGTGACATAATCCACTTCCTGACATATAGCATTGTCGATTTGTCGTGTCATTTTCAATTTTCGTCAACTTTGGTAAATATGGCATTCACCGATACCGAACCGAAATAAAGTGGTATTAACCGATACCAAACCGTATTATAAATTAGTATCGTATTTACCAGATTAACAATACCGTATTTACTGTATACACCGTATTTACCGAACTGTATATACCAAAACACCGAATGAACACCCCTAGGTAGTATCAGCCCTGTGTGAGCGGTCAGACTGATCTGCGGTACTACTAACCTATGTAGTGCGGTACGACCGGAGTTACGGTATGACCGATTTATCCACAGTACGTTTTTTCCAGAGAGATACATTTTGGAAGATTTGTCTTCCCCTAGAAAACGGTAGTTCCGCATGTGTAGAGCAGTAGTACCAAGCTTTGTGTGAGCGGTACTACTGATAGCAGACTGTAATTGCTAGTTTTTTAACTATTACAAGGGGAGCGGTAGTACCGGCCATTTGTCGATAGTACTATTAGTTTTCCTTATTTTTGTCTCAATGGCTAGTTTCATTGTGTGGGGGTATAAATAACCCATTGTGGCCGGTTGGAGGGAAGGTTGCTGAACTCCATTTCATTCTTTTGAACTAGTGTGAGTTTCTTCTCTTAATTGTGCATGTGTTGCACCTTGTGAGCAAAGAGAGAGGTCTCTAGATTGCATGTGTTACATCTAGAGGTGGATTTCGTATCTACTTGAGCTTGTGCATTTGTTGCACGTGGTGAGAGTCAAGCAAAGGCTTGACTTATTACTCTTAGAGGTTATTGACTTCTAGACGGTGTTGGAGATGTCATGAGCGGTGATATTCTCAAAGAAGGTTGTGAGAACACCCAACGTGTTGTGAAGGTTGGAGCTCACCTACCTAGAGCGAGAAAGAGTTACCACTAGTGGAATTGAGGTGTTTGGCTTAATTCATGGAGCTGATCCAATTCATTTTGGCTTACCTCAATGTGTACTAGGGGAGACTGGCAAATCTTCAAACACCACGCTAAAAAAAACCATGTCAATTGTGGTTTGTTCTCTTGTGCTCAATTTACATTCAAGCAGTTTACTTCATAGAATTAAATTGATTGTTTGTCACCATAGGATTGCAAAACTTTGACATAGACTTATGTTGTTGGTGCACTTATGTGAACCTAGTTGATTTATGCTTTATTTGTGCTAAACCAAATTGATTTACCTTCCGTATTATAAACTTGGTTTTAACCAAAGGAATTTTAAAACTATCTATTCATTCCCCTCTAGTCGGCCTCCTCGATCTTACAAGATACGGCATGGTCCCGGCAACCCGTTTTGGACTTTGCCGACACACGCTGCTACTCCCCTTACCGGCGCTGAGCGCGGCAACACCCACATTGTGCTCTGCTCTATTTCAACTAGAAGAAGTAATGTAGAAATTTAATTAGTCATAATGATGTCATTAGGATATAATTAAGATACTTTAATGATGCTCATTAATTAAGGTTAATTAGTCACCATCATGTGGGCCCAACTCATTAAGGATTCTAATTAAAAATGGAATAATTATGAGTCATTGGCATACGGGCCTTCACTGTGCCCGGGTCCACCTATCAGTTACTCATTCCTTTTCTTTAAAGAAAATAATTCAGAAACAAAATCAAAACCCTAAGGGCCCCACTTGTCAGCCTCTGACATAATTTCTAATAAGAAAATAAGTTAAGAAACAAATTAAAATCCACGTCTCCAGCATTATCTCTCCACTATTTATTTTTAGGATTTTGTATGATTTAAACTTGGAAGAGCCCATTCTCACTCATTTGAGCTCCAAATTGAATGAAACTTATTTCTAAATTCATCTAAATTAATGATCTTTCTAACAAAAAATCATGAATTTTGGAGTACATGCAAAATTACTAGGAAGCAAAAGGTTAACCATATCATGCAATTAGGTGTTGAATCAAGAGTTAGAGTTAAATGTCGATAAAATGTAATTTGGGTGCCATTAATATGTAATTTGAATTATCCACTTTAATTAAATACTTTCTTAAAAATAGTTAGATAAAAATAGAAGTTAATTATGATGTCATCAATATTGTTTTAGAAACTCAAATATCAATTGAAGATCTATTAGGACATAAACATGTATAAATGATAATAAAATTAATTATCATGTCCTTATCCCTAAATTTAAAATACAAATGGTGTTAGTGAGCCCTAGACCATGAATAGTCCCATAGCAATATAGTAAAAAAAGTAGCATAGCTAGTCCATATAATTAGAATACAAATCAAAGTCAATTGGTATCCTAACTAAAGTTAGTCGCTAATTAGCAACTAGCAGTATAACCTATCAACCACTTAGGTGCGTCTCCAGCTAAGGATATTAAATAAAATGATTAAATAGCTAATCCCACATTTAGTTAATTATTAATTAATCATCTGATTAATAGGTAATTAAACCACAAATAATAATATGTCCTAAACTTTCCAGCAATGTGAAATCTAAGATTAATATGGTTGTTTAAAATTATACATATCTCGTGTAGACCCGCACCATAATCATCAAATAATAATATTTTGTATTATTCCTAGGTCTCACATAGCTAATAGAATTTTCTTAATAAATAGAAAATAATAAAAGAAATCATTAAGTTATATTAGAGCAAATGTACCCTCCGGTCAGCTATATCTAACCGCCTTTGAATGCAGAGTGGAATATTCACGTAAATATTCATCCTCCTTGATCCTTCTTTGTTTTTCTATGCAGTTTTCCCCCATGTCATCTCCTCAAACTTCGTTTGACCCCGTCTGCATCCCGCACTCACTAAAATCTTATCTCATGTCATCAACTTAATCTAGGGAGTGTTCATATTGGTTTATGCTTAGAAAAACCAGAATCAAATATGAACACTTGGCTTCTTGAAGCAGTTTCTCCACTCCTCTTGCTTCTATCTCACTCCAAGGATAAGGTTGGGGTTCACGGGGATATCACACACCACACTCCTCTTACTCCTATCTCACGCATATATCTCACCCTCACTTTTTCCACCACCCATCCTCTCTTTCTAAAAGTCACATCTTTCAATCACTACTATTTATTTTCAGCTAAAAGCCATCAACTGCAACCAATACGAACACCCCAATAATAAAATTTAATTGAGTGCATTCGGATTTATTCGGATTTGGTTGTTTATTGCATAACTAGGAGTTGAGGTCTTGAAGAAGCAACAGATTGAGCGAGATCAAAATAAAGACCATTGACTGAGAAGACTTTGATTAGTAAATTGAGCAAGGTAAGTCATCACTTTGATCATATTGCACCTACCTATTAAATACAAATTATTGTATTTAAAAGTATCAAATTGCATGCCTTACTTTGATTAAACTTATATTGTCACTAGATTATAGTTAATGCCTTAATGCTACTTGCATTATTAAATTCTATTCATTTACTTTGGACTTAATCCCTTGTCGTCCGAGAATTAATGGTATACATACTAGATGATAAGTTTATATTTAAGTGTCGTGCTTAGCCTTGCTTAGATATATGTGGGTATTAAGTTGTCCTTACATCATTCCAAACATGAAAACTTAGTTTGGACATCCACTGGAGGGAAATGGTTGGTATTTAAACTAGAAAGGATATTTTGAATCCCAAAACTCTAAATTTGCTTCATACCTAAGTGGATGGTAAGAAAGGATTGGTGCGATGGGAGCTCGAGAGTATGGTTTATGACAGAATCACATAAGTAACCCTAATGAACTTGTGATGTCCTTTCAAGGTAAAACAGTATAACCACAAGCTATAATAGGTATCGTCTGGTCAATTAATTTGCATCGATCCAGCGTTGGATGCTCCATCTGGTGGAACATGGGATGAGTGCTGGATAGAAACCTCCGTGTGATGCTAGAAGGAGCCTCTGGAGTGGATGGACATAATCATATGGCAGTGAAAACTTTAGCGGGTGTAGCCACATTGAAAAGATGCATTGTAAAGACCTTGTGATGGTCTTCTTGATCTGCATGCCGAAGGAATATAACAAGTTAAACATCTCTTATGGATGAAGTGCGTGACCTCTGTATAGTAAAAACTATTCGAATAGCCGTGCCTACGGTTAAGGGTGGGTATGGGAACTTACTCGAGATAGTGTCTATTTTACAAAAAAAATCTTTGTGGTTGGGATGAAAGACAGGAGGGGCGGTTGGAAGCCTGACTTCGATTTCTCCTGTGTGGATGGAATCCAATAAATATAAAGGGTGGATGGAACCTAAGAAATAAATATAGGCTATGGTGGATGAATCCATACTCTGTAAAAGGTGGATGTAATCTTCACTAAGATTATTATCGTATTGCACCCTTTAAAATATGGTTTAGTTAAAATACCTTATATCAGATTTTCTACTTATTGTATTTCAATTGTGGCTTTCTGCAAATAAAAGAGCCTCAAGCCCCTCTTTGTCAGCCTTGCATATATTATAATTGCATTCTATATGATGACTTGCTGAATAACTTTGTACTCACTATTGATCAATTGCTATCATTCAATAAGTAAAAAAAAGAGAAAGATAAACCTTGCGGTCGTCTAAGGTGTTGATAAGATTAGAAGATGAAAAGGCCAAGAACTGAGTCACAAACCTTAGTTGATTGCCTATAGGTATATTATGAGGGTTCCACATATGTGTTGTTTCGTTTTCACTGCTGCTCTTTAAATGTTAAGGCCTGATCGGTACATATGTAAGTCTACTATTACATTAGTTCTGCTCTTGCAAGATATGCATGTGATGTTTGGCAATGTATCTGTGTGCACTATCTACTGATCTAAAGAATAATATAATAAAATCAGAGAGGATTTTGAATTGTAAATACCAGACCCGCCATGTCGAAGATTGGATATTACAGCTTCTTTCGGGCAGATTGCCCCTTGGAAGCGTCCGAAACCCGTACCAGCAGTTCGGTAGAGACGGCATCCAAAAGGAAAAGTTCTTGAACCTTGATCTGGTCAACAAGTGCTTTTAAGCAAACCGACTAACAGGAACATGCAACAGCTAATTGTTGGCTCCTAACCAACCTTGTGTGGAAGCTTACATAATTACTTTCTTTGGGTCTTACTGTCGTTCAACCAGCCATTCTTTCCCCAAAATTAAGATGGTTTTGGATCTTGGATCAAGCTTTGAGAGTAATGCGCATTTCTCAGATCTATTGGGACAAACTCTATATTTAGGTGGTGCTCATTTGGGCTTTTTTTTGTGGCTTATGGCTGAAAAGCACTGTAGCTGGCTGAAAAATCACTGTAGCTAACAGAGGCTTATTTAGCATAATTAAATTTAAAAAATTAAAAAAATATGTTAGCCCATTACATATATACAAACAAATACGGGAAAAAAAGAACCGGCAAAAAAGCTCAATAAAAAATCAAAAGTTCAGAAAAAGATAAAATTTATAAATAGTAAAAAATAAGCCAAAAGATAAAAAACTGAAACCAAAACGATGACAGCCTTACTTTGAGCGACAGTGCGATGGGACGATGAAAGTACCTAAAAGCGTACATATGGTACTCAAACGTGTAGCAGTGAAGAAGAAGGGATAAGAGAAGATGTACGGAGATGGACTGAAGGCGACCAAACGTCTCAAAATGATAGTGTGATTGGATTTTTGAGAAGGAAAGGTTAGACGAACTAACCGATGAGCGTTTACTCGCTATCACCGGTCACAGCGGTGCTAAGCGTGCAAGAGGTTTCGAAAGAGCGATCCCTCACGGCTATGGAAGCTCGGACGTTTCCCCCGCAACCACATGGACGCACCACACCACGTTCCGGACGTCCACACCCTACCAACCTCAGCTCACTCAAGTCGTCGCCGCCACAATCACACCCGAAACGGCACGCCTTTTCTTTCCCCCGTCAAACACCGGGAAAATTACACATATACCTATAGTTAGTAGACACCTGTAGAAAAATATTTTTACTGTATTTTTCTTACCCAAAAAATGAAAAACGAAATTAAAATAGCAGTTAAATGGGCAATAAGGCAAAATAATAAAGGGGCATATCAAATATGGGATAAAATTACAATACTACTTAAGTGTAGGGTAAATTTACAAGTGCTTACTAGGTACATGTGCAATTTCCCCCAAACACCGGCGAGCTGACTGCGAACTGCGAAGTAAAACGAGGCGCTCGCTGCGCGGCGCGGCTTTTCTCCCCTCCCTTGTGCCGCTTCCCGCGAAACGAGCTCCCGAGGCCGCCGCGCGTGCTCCCCGGAATGCCCTCGTCCCGCGGCCGGGCGGAAGAGGAGCGCTAGGCCGCGGAGGGGATGGCAGGGCGGCCCGGGTACGTCACGCTGCCGATACTCTCGGTGCTCGCGGCGATCGGGTACGTCTACTACACCACGGTGTTCCTGGCGATCCCCGCGTGGCTGGGGCTCGCCACGGCCGCTGGGGTCGCCAACGCCGCGGCCTTCACCGCGCTGGCCGCCGCCTGCGTCACCACCTACGCCGTCGCCGTCTCCCGCGACCCGGGCCGCGTGCCGCCGGCCTTCGTGCCCGACGTCGAGGACGACGAGAGCCCCATCCACGAGATCAAGCGCAAGGTACGCCCTGCCCCTCCACCGGGACCACCCCCTCGCGGGCGCCACGGCGGCTGCTGCAAAGTTTGGATCTTTGGAGTGGAATGGTATTCATATGTTGCGGAATTATACACGTTGGCCTCAAAGTTGAGATCTTGGATTTAGATTCAGAACATTGCCTATAAGCAAGATCCATGGGACTGGTGATTCCGTTTGTGGGGTTTGGATCTTTGGAGCGAACGCTCCTTTACCATTTTGAGCTCAATGTTGAGATCTTTGTGGGAGGAAGAGAGTAACAGTGTGTTGGTGTGCATCCGAGTCTATGGAGGGACGTGTGGTGAGCGTATCTTGCTCTGGATCCTTGCACACTGACGCTGCAGTGATCATTATTTGATTTGATGAAATAACCACTTTCCACTGAAAAGGTTGGATGTTCTGCTCCTGCGGATCTTCTCTAGATCTTATGCAGAGCATTGGTGTTATGAATTAGATAATCTGGATCTACGTATGAAATCTAGGTCTTGCTAGCAGAGTGAGTCATTGGTGAATTGGAAGATTTGCATTTGCATAATCAATGCATACAGTGGATTTGACAACATTAGCATACTGGAAATTGATAAGCTAGGAAAGGATCAAAATAACGGTCCATTCATAAGCTGGATACGATTAGTTGTTTTCTGGATTTTTAGGAGTTGATATTTTTATTGCCTATTAGGTCTTGGGTAAGGGCTCACATCCATTGAATTGTAGGTGCCACATTTTTTAGTGGGTGGACATAGCCATGTGATGATGTGAAGATAATAAATTGCATTCTACTGTGATTTGCTTTTGCCTTTTATGATTATTTCGGCTATAATACATCGCTACTACTTAAATCTTATGGAACCGTCAAGGTGCATTCTGGTCCCAAAATTTGTGGACTTCATCACCCTTGAAGTGAATAAACATTAAATATCTAAAAGCAATCTCAGTTGTTTGGAAACATATCTTAGTTGCATTAAAAGATTGCAACGGATTCCAAGCATAAATTATGAGTGACAACGCACCATGTTTAGGTTTCATCTTCTTTACTTTACGTGCTTATTCTGACTCCAATGTCATAATTGCAGGGTGGTGATTTGAGATATTGCCAGAAATGTTCCCATTATAAACCTCATCGTGCACACCATTGCCGTGTCTGCAAGAGATGCATCCTAAAAATGGTGCTGACTAGTACTAAATACCAATAGCACGATTCCATTTATTCTTTTTTGTGGTTCCAATTTGCATTTATCCTACCTTTTCTGTGCAGGACCATCACTGTATTTGGATTAACAATTGTGTTGGATATGAGAACTACAAGATTTTCCTACTCTTTGTGCTGTATGCTGTAATTGCAAGCTTCTATTCTGTGGTACTTTAATATCCTCCGTTTACTTTAGCAACTATGGTTTGTCAGGAGTTTGAGCATAAGAAGATTCATATCTATATCAGGTTCTGATAATAGGGGCTGCTGTGCATAGTTTACCTAAAGATGAACATACAGGCAGTGATTCTTCTAGAACATCAATTGTAAGTACCTTGAAAATGTTGTTTTAGTTGCCAGCACATAAGGCCCTAATTGAAACTATCATCAGAAATTTCATCTGAATAAGTAATATATAAATGTTTTCATATGTGCAGATTATTTGTGGGGCCATTCTGTGTCCCTTAGCTTTGGCATTGACAGTCCTGTTGGGTTGGCATGTTTACCTCATCTTGCATAATAAAACTACAATCGAGGTTTGAAAAATAGAATCTCTTGTCCTAGACATTATTATTATAGATTTATAACAACAGTATGTTGGTGGTTTGCAGTACCATGAAGGAGTCAGGGCAATGTGGTTGGCAGAAAAGGCTGGAAATCTTTATCATCATCCATACGACCTTGGTGTCTATGAGAATCTTGTTTCAGTAAGAACTATTTTCATCATTTCTCATTTTACATCTGCACAAAAAATTTTAGTGTCCAAGTATGTTGCCATGCAATGATGCAAATGCCTTTTTTCGAGATATAGTGTTGGTATAACATCATCTTTTCCTCATAGAAGATGGTAAACAGAAATAACTTTGGTGGTACCATCTCTATGCCCATCCCTGGGCCTTCTGCTTGTCCATTCAAAAGGAGTAGATGCGACAAAAACTAAATCACATCATTGCTGTACATAAATTTTGGCAAGAGAAGTTCTTTCCACTTCCTGGCTCTTGATATCCATAGTGATACTATATTTGACATTATTTTTTTCCCATTTTCATATTAACATTTTCTCTAGTGGGGTTTTCCATATTAAACTTTAGTTCAAAAATACATTCTTGATTTGTTAGTTCATTGCTTACTTATTAGAGCCAGGAGGCATCAGTTATTATTTATTTCTCAATGTTTTGTGATTTTTCTACACAGGTGCTAGGGCCTAACATGTTCTGCTGGCTCTGTCCAGTGTCAAGGAACATAGGCAATGGTATTCGTTTCCGCACATCATATGATATTCCACTATCTACACCACCAATGTGACATCACATAGCATTACATTCATGTTAGATATATGCTAATTTGCTAAAGAAACTTGGGTGCCCATTCAACTGCCAAATGTGTTATCTTTGATCATTTTGGTTTAAGAGCTCAGAAGAGCATTTGCCAATCCTTTAAAAAAGAAGAGCATCTGTCCTTGATTTGAAACTACTCCATTAAGTGTGTTGCATAGGACCAAATGTGTGAATGATGCTGCGAGTGTAAGATGCAGGATGAGGAGCTTTATGAGTGTTTCCTCTTCCTCCAGGCTCCCAGGATCTACCTGGAGTTAGAAATGTTAGCTTAATTGGTTTTCCTTTACTATTTTTGACTTACTTGATGAGAAAAGTCACCATTGCCTCTATTATTCTGGAGTTGGCTGTACTCATACACAAAAATCTAAAGAGTCAAGAATGTTCTGTTGTAAAGTAACTGCCTATACTGTTGTTTTTTGGAGTTCATGTATTGCGTCGTCAGGTCATAGTGACAAATTATCCATGATTATTTGTATAGAGTTGTTCAGAAATAGATCTTGCATTTGTGAAACATTTTGGCTCTTCCTATCTGCACCTGTGTGTGCTGTATATTATACATGTGTAATGATTCTTAGGTCATAACAGGATAAATACCATATAGAGGAGGGCCAGCATGGCTCGGCTAAAGGAGGAGAGGCCTTAGGAGAGAGGAGAGACTATGGACTTGGGAGACGAATTTGGGGAGGAATCTAGAATAACTCTTTCTTCTTGCTTAATGAGAATAGATGATAATGTTGTCCTTATATAGAGTTGGTCCTAACAAGCACAATCTAAGCCTTCCAACTAATAGAGATACTATTCTATCTTCTAAAGATATCAAGTTGATACTTTTCCTAATATAATCAGTTAGCCTTATGAAGATGTAGCTGTTGTTCCCATGCATGAACAATAACCGCACACTGTTCATGTGAACAATAACCATGTACTATTCACGTAAACAGTACCTCGCACATAACGACTTACCCTTCGCGACAGCTCGTCTTTGAGCTGCGGTGATGGCCATGGTTTCAAGCCTTGGTAGGCGCACTTCGGTGGGCAATTGCAATGCTTTGTATGAGAACTTAGGATGGTGTTGACAATGGTTGATGGTGAAGGCGTGAGGGCCTTAATGCTGCTCGATGTTGAGCAAGTTGCTGATAGTGAGGGCCATTGGTGTGGAACAGCAATGGCGTGCTTCACGCCACAAGAAGTGACGAGAATGGGAGAGACATGACAACATCGCGAAATCTGAGACGCCTCCGGCAGTGCAAATTGCACAACAACATCTGCTTGTGCTTTCTTCTCCTCTTTTTCGATCAGCTTGGCTACCATAGCCGCCATATCTACCAAGATGGCTTTTATATCGTCTACACTGACACTCAACTTATTAAGGGTGGCTCTCATGGCTTTGAAATTCTCGACAGCAGAAGTTATGGTATTAGTTCTGATACCAAGTTGTAATGATCTTTGGATCATAACGAGGTAAATATTGTTCATAAGAGGGCCGGCATAGCACGGCTGAAGGAGAAGACGTCTTAGGAGAGAGTCTTAGGAGAGAGTAGAGACGGACTGGGGAGACGAATTTGGGATGGAGTCTTAAACTCTTTCTTCTTGCTTAATGAGAATAAATGACAATGCAGTCCTTATATAAAGCCTTATATAAAGCCGGTCCTAATAAACACAATCTAAACCTTTCAATTAATAGAGATAACATCCAACTAATAGAGATACTATTCTATCTTCTAAAGATATCAACTTGCTAATCAAGTTAATACTATTCCTGATATAATTAGCCAGCCTTAGAAGATGCAGCTGCCGTTTTCATGCGTAAACGGTAACCGTGCACTGTTTATGTGAACAATAGCTGTATACTATTCATAAAAACAGTACCTCAGCGCATAACAACGTGGTACACATATTTGTGAATTGTGTCTAGACTGCCTGACCGAATGGCCGTGGCGCTGTGAAACATTGGTAGGTAAATTTGGAACTTCCTACATTTATGTTTTGTTTGCCAATTGGCTGAAAGCTGCTACGGTCGCTGTAGAAGCATGCAGCACTACTATCTTCTTGCCTGGATCCATGTACAAGCTGTTATGATCGCTGTGCCTTGCCTAGATTATCGCAGGTTTTTGATTTGTCTTCCATAACTCATCTTGCTAAACGTACGGGAAAAACTCTCGAGAGTAATCACCAGGCACACGATTGTAGTCAATGCAAGAGATACCCCGTATTCCACTATTCTCTGAAACTGGCGTTACTCCTGCATTGACCACAGTCCCGTGCTGACTGTAGACCAGTGCTGCAGTTCAGGGTTAACAATTTCGTTTGGGGAAAAATTTCGGAGGGCAGTAACATTACCGAAAGCACCGAAATTTCGGTTTAGATTTTGGTGAAATTTTGGTAATTTGAATTTTGAGAAAAAGGTTATCAAAGTTGGTAGAGATGAACTAGATATTGGATATAGATGAAATAGAGATGAAAATATAGATGAAATTTGCTCTAATATTTAAAGTTCATCTCAAGATTTGAATTTGAATTTAAATTTCAGTCTTACAAAATAATTTCGGAGGGGACGTAATCATCGAAATTTCGGTGAAATTGTTAACCCTACTACATTTGACCTGCAGATTGTGCAAAATCTGTGTGTTGCCTCTCTCTTACGGTATAGGCGTATAGCCCATGGATCATTCTACACTTTGCTCGCTCTAAAGATGTATGCTCTTGCATAAATGAGCTGGTACTACGATTCTACAAAGATGCAAAGAAAAGAAAAGGAAGTGACACAAAGCAGCAGAGAAGATGTTTTGAAAAGACTTATTTATGCACCTATGCGTATTCTTATTCGGTTCCTTTACAACCAGGCACGATCATGAGGAATTACAAGCGGAGTAGCCAGGTTCATAACTTGTACTAATTTGATGCTTCATAGTCATTATTCTCTAGGCTACGGTTCTCTATAATAAACAGCAGTAATCTATTTGGCCTTCTTCCCCTTGCCTTTCTTCGCTTCTAGTTTTGCTTGTACACGGGTAGCTGCTGCTGCTTTTGCTTCCTCCCTTTTCCTCTTCTCTTCCTCTTTGGCTGCAGCAGCTGTCTCCCTCTGCTTCTTCAACTCCCTGTTCAAGTGTAAATCTTGGAAATGAACAGCAGGTTCTACTTGCTGGCCATAATACTCAGACAAAACTAACACATGCAAATGGGGATACCGAATAAGTGCACAATTTTACAAATGCAATGCAGTCTCATAGGATGGCATTCGAACTTGATTAAGAAATAATGAGAAATTTGTTCAGATGTCTTACTCAAGCCTAGCTTTCTCTTCAGATACGCTCTCAATACTCGAACCTTTCCTCGGCCTGCATGCCACTAACTCCACCTCAAAAATGAGTGTTGCACTGTATAAATACAAAGCTACTTCTGTTACCTTTGGACTACCAATTTGTGAAACCCTGATTTTACCAGTGACAAGTTAATTAACAAACATACTCTGGTGATATCTCTGGAGGTGAACCTGCAGCTCCATAAGCGTATTCCGGCTTGCATGTGATCTTCGCAACCTCTCCGACCTTCAACAGTCCAATATAAGTATATAGTAATACTATTATCACAAAAATACATAAAGAGATGATCACAAGGATCAAGTGATTATAGCATCCATTACCTTCATAGTTTTAACGGCTATATCCCATGCCTTAATGACAGTTCCCTCTCCAATTTCAAATGAGAAAACAGAGTTGTCTTCATGAGTAGTGTCAAAAACCTCACCATTCTCGGCAAGAGTGCCTTCATAATGAACTGTAGACAAGGTAGAAGCAGAAATTATTATGCTTATGTAATGCAGATTATCGTAACATTCTTGCACCATATCTGATTGTCAGCCACTACAGGTTCAGTAGCATTTCGGAGTTCGATCAAGTGACTACAGTGCCCAGAGATGATATATCCAAGGCTGATTTAGTTGTATTTCAGTATTTTATCAACATATAACAGTTCTTTAGCATGACATCCCCAAATTATTAATGAAGAAGCTAAGGTAATTAAAGATAGCAACGTTTGGTCAGAGCAAGACGTAGATAGCCGCAATACCATCAACAAGGGGAAGGCTATCTGAAGGTGCAACAGCATCAGCCTTTGCTTTCCTGATCACTGTCTTAAGAACACCTCCATCACCGGTTAAATCTATGGTTTCAGCCATGACTAGTAATATGTCGAAAATAATCCTGAAAAGCAGCATAAAACCACAAGTAAATAAGACCAATCTCTTCCACTTTTCAGATGCGGTTGTTTTATTCACTTCTGTTTGTTTCAATATTTCGTAATAAAAAATGACGAGGAATTCATCAAAATTCATACTATGCTGATCTCCGAGTCCTTCAAATTAAAGACTCATCAGTATAATAAACGGGGAAAACATGAAAAATAGAGAAGTCCTGTTCCCTAAAGTTCCTTCTTTTCTTGAAAAATCTGCTCCATTAAGTTCCCAAAGGACACCACCAGCTGCACAGAAATCAGACATATACCTCCTAGGTTCGGGGCTCTAAAGATCAAGCGGAGTGTTTCCAAGAGGAAGCAATTACCGAATTACCCTGATTTTTCCTGGGTTGGAGACGAGATTGATCCGTGATTATTCTTCTTCTGCTGCTGCTTCCTCGGCGAGCTACTCGGTGGATTCGAGATGGCTGCAGAGAAGAGGATGAGGAGTCTCGAGTGGAGGGTACCTGTCGCTATATCCTTCCTTGCTACAGAGATGCACGCAGGCTGGGCTACACTTGTAAGGCCTTCACCATCTCGACGAATTTTTTTGGTCCAGTCCAAAAGTCGTGCGCTAAGTTCGTGTCAGCTCGGCACGTCTGTGTTGATAAGGTATAGGTGTAAAGCTACTTGATTAAGTATATGATGCTGCTTATCGGAAGATTCTGAACTTCAACTACGTCTTCTGCGCCAATCTTGTCCTCTTTAAACAGTCTTAACTTCTAACTTATTTTAATTTTTAATTTATTTAAATTAGAAGCTACTTAAAATATACGATTTTCAATTTCAGCTTTCAACTTTTTAATTTTTTTCTTATTTATTTGTATTGATTATGATGATATAACTATTTTTATTTTTTTTCTATTTTTCTTTATTTTTTCTCAGAAAATGCTAACCGCCGCTACAGTGTAATTTCAGCTATAAACTAAAAAACACAGCCAAAAGTTTAATCCATAAGCCAGTTAAAGTGGGGCCTTCTTTATGGAGTGCCCACTCCAAACGGTTTCAGCTTCTATCTCTTTTTTTTTTTGCTTTCGGCTTATTTAAGTCAGAAGGAACTTGGAACATGTCGGTTTCTAATTTGGGCTTTTTTGGGTTTTCTTTTTTCTCTTATTCCTTTGTATTGTCCGTGATAATATAATGTTTTTTTTCATTTTCTTTCATTTTTAAGTTTCTTTTAATTGAATAACTCAGAAATAGCTAACAACTGTTATAATGTAATTTCAACCAAAAGCCAATAGTCAAAACCATAAGCCATAATCTTTAAACTCTTTAGAGTGGGCGATGCAAAAAAAAGCACCGAGAATCGGAACCGACTGAATTTGCACCTGACTTCTCATGAAAGTTTATACATACACTACTACCGAAAGCTAATATTAGACACCACATCACAGATAATTCCTTAAAACCATCTGTATTAAATACTTAAAACCGTCTGTGTTAAATACTATCATAGACGGTTTTAGTTTAGAACCGTATGTATTGCTGCCAGTGATGAAAACCATCTGTGAAAGCAAACTATCACAGACGGTTCATGGTTAAAACTGTCTGTAAGGTATTACAGATGGTTATTAACAAGAACCGTCTGTGATATTATGAAGTATCGCATATGGTTTTTAATTTGAACCATCTGTGATAATTCACAGATAGTTCAAATTAAAAACTGTTTATGATAATTAATTATCACAAACGGTTCTTATAATAACCATCTATGATACTATACAGACAGGTTTAATCATGAATTGTATGTGATGTTTACTTGTTACAAACGATTCTAGATAAAAACCGTCTGTAATGATAAATATCACAGATGGTATTATATTGAATCGTCTGTTAGTATTATATTGAACCGTCTGTTAGTATTATATTGAACCGTCTGTGATTATTCCTCTATATATTGCGTATTAGGGTTTGTCCCCACTGTACTACCCACTAACGTACGCCGCCACCTCGCCCCGAGCCCATCACCCTCCTCCTCCTCTGCCGACTCCGGTGGCACTCCTCGCCCGAGGCCGTCGCCCTCCTCCTCCTCTCTTGACTCCGGCGGCCTTCCTCCTCCGAGGTAGCCGACAGCTTTCCTCCCGAGCCCGTCGCTGCCTCCCCCGAGCTGTCGCCGCCTTGCCCCGAGCCCGTCGCCGCCTCCCCCGATCCCATCGCCGCCTTGCCCCGAGCCCGTCACCGTCTTCCCCAAGTATTCCGTTAGTATTCATTTATCATTACTTGTTTCTTACTTTAGTTAAGTATAAATCATTACTGTTCTTTACTGAATATTGTTAGATTCGGTTATTACTGCTATTTATTATTATGTCTTTGGATACATGCGATTGGTTTTCTGGATTGTTGCAATATCTTCCAGTGCTACAACTAAGCAAATTAATTGAAAATTCAGTTAGCACAACATATATGCAAAGATAAAGCAGAAATAAAACACTGTGATACGAATGTGATTTACTTAAATTAAATAGTTTTGATATCTGTCTCTAGTTCATTATTGAGTTTACTGCTGCTTATCTTCAGATATTCGGTAAGATAGTCTAGAGTTCAAAGCCTGATTGATTAGACTCGGCACCGCTGGGTATGCGGTAAAATCCCATAATGGAGGCAGTAGGACGAGCAGGCAATCCTGCAGGAGACCTCTCCGCCATTTGCCGGGATCCCTGATGAGTGCGCCTGAAACTCGATAAGAGCGAGGTCATCTACCGTGTCGTCGGGGGCTATATCCTTTCAAAACCCCGCAAACGAGGAAGTATCCCATCATCTGGAAGCGCTGAGTGTAGAATTTTCCCAAGGCACATTCGAGGGAGTTAGGAAGAGACATTTACTCTCTGCGGCCCTGAGAAATAAGGAACACTCGGATCGCACAAGAGGCCTTGGCCTTTATGTTCCTTGGAAATATGGCTTCCCAAAGAACTCCGAAGCTTACCGATCAGTGGCGGAGGGAGGGAGGGGCCAGCAGGGGCCATGGCCCCACCCAATGTTTGGTGCAAAAAATTACTTCTGTGCGTATGGCCCAAGCCCACGTACGTAGAGAGTAGTCCAACCGTCTGTTTACCTGGGAGTTCTGGAGCCTGGCCGTCCGAAGGCGATCACGATCCTGCCGCCGCGGCGCCGTCGCACCCACACGCACGCGCATCTGTTTCACGAGACGCCGGCTGCGGACGCCTGCGGTTCCACGTCGCGGCATCGTCATCCGTTCAGGTATGTTCTAATTTTTTATGTCCATCGGTTTAGAGCTAATGCCTAATTGGCTAATTTAATTAAAACATGTTAGTTCTTTTAACCATTTATGCTTATCGTTATATTTTTCATCGCAAAATTGTCACAACATGCATAATTAATGATTTAATAGAGATTTTGGTGTTTCAATATATGATCGAATCCTTCCTTCCTACATACATACATACATACATACATACATACATACATACATACATACATACATACATACATACATACATACATACATACATACATTGAAATTTATAGTATACTATATGTATTTGCTTATCCGGCCCCCACTATATATAATTCCTGACTCCGCCCCTGTTACCGATATAGAAAGAGAGCCAAAGTCGAGCGCGAGGCACAGCTACGAGAGGGCATTACGGCAAAAATCAAACGGTTTGTAAGCCGTCTGTAATGACATCGTTTTATTACTGATCCATACACTTAGATGGCTCATAAAACCGTATGTCATGACGTTTTTGAACGGTCTGTGATAATCTTTTGTGTAGTAGTGATAGCTACTGTTTTGATTTTCTTTTTTGTCGGTGTCGTTTATGAAAGAGGACTTGAAGCGTATATGACTAATCAGTAATCGCTAGTGATTACTAGTACTAAAGAAAACAAATGGAAATAACAAATGGAGCATAACCACACCAACTTCTTATTTCTTTTTAGCTTCAGCATTAATCGAGTGTTATTTCTGAAAACTTTTTATGACCTCACCAGCGCGCAGTGACATGTTACACTGCAAACTGTCTCCTTGTAAAGTTCGATCTTAGCATGCGATTGTGTGATCAAACCAAAACGGTTGGCGCGGCTGCAGCCATCAAAAGGCCACCTGCTCACGGCTCTTGCTATTCTCCTTGACACGCACTTGTATCCAAATGCTAAAAGTTCGATAGGATATGAATGCAACCGTCCTAAAAGACGGGCTTTGGCCTTTGGTGGACAGAAGCAGGAACCGTATGTTGCAGCCGGCCGAGCGCTGTGGCCTCGTGACAGTGTGCGTGGTGGGGGTCCTATGTATCTTCTCCTAGCTCGCACCCGGTTTCCTGCCAACGGACTAGGGAGCGAGTACTCAATAGGATCATAGGACCACTGCCCACTGATGCTGATTCTGCAACGTTCGTAGCATGGCAGCCAGCATGGGTCCCTGGCATCTTCAGCATAGATGCTGGGTATGTATTGCAAGCTTGCAACTGCTACGATTGAGGGAAAACGTGTCTCCAGAAAACAATAAGAAGGTAAGTAACCTGGAAAATTTGACTAGTAAACTACAAAAACTTTCTGCCTTCCTCCTGTCAATTGGTAAGCCATGAAACGGTCTCGTGTATGATGCTGTTCGATCGATACTAGTAGTTGCCTGGACGATGAACAGTTAGTAGGGATTCCCTTGGAGTAGAGGTAGTAGTAGTCTAGTGTAGCTACTTGGTAGCCAGGCGCAGTAGATGAGCCCGAGGCTTCCAAGTACGCTGCGCTCCAATTTGGTCCAAGCGAGCGGAGGGGATTTCTACTACTGATCGTGTGCAACCCGCAGGCCGCAGGGGCGCTCAGATACGGAGGTGTCGTCTTGGGAGTGAATAATTCAATGCGTCAGCACACTTGGCCCTCGGGAGTCCACAGCCTCGTTCCGGGTCAGAATGCTAGTAACGGTTCCCCTCTTCCCTTCTTTTGCTCCTACAATCTTCTTCTGTTGCTGCGAGTTTACTGCTACCACGCAATGGTAAAAATTTGATACCAGTATCAGGCCTGTCAAGTATGCAGCTCGCTGGTTAAAAAAATATCCTCTTGCAAATGTTTGCATCTGACTGGTTAAAGTAATCTTTTGCTACTGCAGTTGCAAAATGGTGAGACGCATTTCCCGGTAAGTGCTGGTAACGTTCTGGGTGCTTTTCAGGAGTAAAGAGGAAATGCAAAAGAAAGAGCATCATCACAGGAAAGCAGATAGCCGTCCAAATCTTAGATTCACAGGAGTATCTCTTCGGACTCCGATGGATCACGCGCGCATCGAGGAGTCAAACACTGGGAAGGAGAAGACACAGAGTAGCACTAGCAAAAATCCAAGAACACCTCCCATTTTGATCAAGGTTCCTCAATATTAGATGCTCACGTTACATTAAAAAACACAACAAAATGTGCAGCGGTGCAGCGACCATGCATGCATACTGCATCGCTCTACTCTTAAGAAGAGGGGAAAAAAGGAGATAATAAAGAAAAATCTTCTCTTTACACAAGTTCCATCCTGAAGTAGAGAGAGAGAGAGAGAGAGAGAGAGAGTTTCTTTGCTCCTCTCCGATCAATCTCGCATGCGGCGTGCCTCAGGCGTAGTCGCGCCAACACACGAGCATCGTGACGCAGCGGCGCATGATGTAGAACCGCGCGCGCTGCTCCTTGACAAGCCGGGCGCACCGGCCGGAGAACGACAACCTGATCTTGCCATTGCCGTCGGCGCGCACGCCCATCGCCCCCTTGCCGCTCCTCTTCTTGGACAGCCTGCACGATTTCTCCACGGCGTAGAGCTCCATGGGTACTGGCCGCCCACGTACTTCCTCTGTTCTTGTGTCTTAGAGCTGCGAGTCTACGCGAAGAGGATCGAAGGGATAAGCTAGGCTAACCAAGGGAAACAAGAATCAAGAGTAGTGAGCTGAGTAACTGAGTTGTGAAGCTCTCGGGGGAAGAGCGTATATCTGGTTATATAAGGGGCGTCTAGTCAAAATTTGAGTGATATTTTGTTCAAAAGAACACACATTTTAAGCCTTTTGATTTAGATTTAATGGACCTCATTCTCCCCTCAATTATATAAATTCCATCACCTCACCTCACTCCACCCCAAACCCTACGCCATCTACCCCGCCACCCTATTCGCTGCCTCACCCATTGCCACCGACATCTGTCTCCTCTACCGTTCTCTCCCCAGCCACTTGTATCCCCTCCTCTCCTCAATCCATACCCCCACCCCCATCGACACGTCACCCTCCCTCTGTCACGTCACTGCTATCTAGGGTGCCACCACGACTCGTCGAAGAACCATACCTGTCATTGGTTTCACCGCCCATTGCGACCGCTGGCGCTGCCCGCCACAGCACATCCTCGCCCAACTTAACTCGACTCCACTCCCGAGCATCATTCCACCCGTTGATTGTCGCTCATGGCTCTCCTTCGACCCGCGGCACCGGTGGCGCCACCGTCACCTCGCCACCCCACTACCCGTCTACCACCGCCCCTGCCTCACTCTATCTGGGTGGCTCCGGCGAACCCAACCCAAACCCTAACTCGCCAGAGCTATAGTCAGAGCCAGAGAAGGGGGTGGAGTATGAATCTCGAGGCAAAATCATATGATGAGATATTCGAGTGCTCAATGCTAAAAGGCAACACTCTAGTAGTAGTTAGCAATTCTCGTTATATAATGGAGTTGTTGTGTGCTTGTAGCTGTAGTTGTAGGGCCATGACATCCCCAAAGGGCCCACATGATGTTTTTCTATGTGTATGTGAAGGACTATATGAGAAGGTCCAGAAATAGTTGTGATGAATCATTATCAATGTTGTTGAATTGAAATTCAAATTTATGAAAGATTTGGATTTTGCAGTCTGGTAGTTTTAGCTTCAGGATGTAAGATTGACCTTGTGAACGGTCAGACCGGTCGGTGGCAATCAGACCAGACACTAGAGTTTTTGGACATTAAGCGATTAGGCCGCCCATCGGGTGGACAGATCGGGCCAACAGTTTGACCGGCAGCATAATGGCAGTTAGACCGGCTAAGGTTTGAATTTCGGCTAAGAGTTTTGAATTTTAGGAATTTAATCATGGATCAAGTCATTTTGTCCTAGGTTAGTGCATTCATATTACATGAAGCATGTTTAAACTAGCTGGGTCAAGTTGTGGAGAACTGGTGCTCGAAAATGATTTTTTGGTCTTTGAATGTGCAAAGAAGCTTGGAGTCAACTACGGTCAATGGCGAGGACTAAGACTACACTCGTGGAATGGCCAGGTGAGATGGTTAGCACAATAAATGCAAGAAATGTTGAAGGGAAGGTTCAAGTGATGGATTGCACCAAGTGGCTTTATTGGTCCAAGTGAGCATGATTTGGTGGGAATCTGATTATGACATTCCAAAATTTTAAATTAATTTAATTAGATTTTTTTGGAATTTATCTTCTTCCTTTTATTTTAGCCTAGAAAAAGATCACCGAAAACTTGTGATTATTTGTGGTCAACCAAGTTGATTTTATTTTGTTGAGTTTCTTGTGAATTTTAGAATTTTTGAAAATTTTCTAGGATTTATTTAGAGTTTTCTGCTATTTTCTAGGCCTTTATTTATTTTTTGGAAATTCTTAAAATTTAAAAACGAATTTTTAAAATTTTCTTTCTTCTCCTAGGCTGACATGTGGCTGGCCTAGTTCTCTCTGCCATCCACGTGGTGCCATCTCCTCCTTCCCATGCCTCCTATTTGCGTGACGGCCGAGATTTGCCCGGCTGCCACACGGCACCCATTCGACCGTCGGGCCTTGCCCGCCTTTCTCTCCTCCATCCTCTCTTTCACCACTAGGTGGGCCCTTCCTTCCCCTTCTTCCACCTTCCGTCACCTCCCTCTTCTTCTCCCTATCGGCCCCGCAACCGCCGCAACCCATTTAATGGTCGTTTAGGACACGAAATAGTGGTCATAATCCCCAAGTTTGATCGACTATTTTGCCATGTGCCCCGCTGTTTCCTTATTCTGGAGGATCTATCCTAAAAGAAACTCAGACGACATAATTATTTTGTGTGCCTGAAAATAATGCTTCAACTTTCTTGAAGCCACGAGGTGGGCATATATAAGTTTTTGGACTTGAGGGTAGTGCTCCTCAGGACCATGTAAAACTTCACTTACATAGTATATTGGTCTTTGAACACCCTCACGCTCTGCAACCAATACATCACTTACTGCTTGTGGTGTGGCGGATAGATACACTAAGAGTGTCTTGCCTATTTTCAGAGAAACTAGGACAGGAACACTCGTAAGGTATCTCTTGACATCTTTGAAGGTGTCATTGGTATCTTTTGACCACTCGAAACGCTCACATTTTCTCAAAAGTTTAAAGAAAGGAAGGCATTTTTCTCCTAGTCGTGCGATGAAACGACTTAAAGCTGCCATGCACCTAGTGAGTTTCTGGACCTCTTTCTTTGTGGTCAGAGGGTGTATCTGTTTGTTGGCCTTGATCTTCTTAGGATTTGCTTTTATACCTCTTACTGAAACAAGGAATTCGAGTAATTTTTCTAAGAAAACTCCAAACACACACTTTTAAGGATTTAATTGCATCAAACACTAAAAAGTTGGACCAGCATTTTCAAACCGAATGGCATTTTGACACAGCATAATACTCCAAATGGGGTGATAAACTTGGTTTTCTCTTCATCTTCTGAAGACATACTGATCTAGTGATAACCAGAGTATGCATCTAGAAAGCTTAACATTTCACAACCAGCAGTATAATCTACCAATTGATCAATACGAGGAAGCGGAAAGTCATATTTAGGCCTAGCTTTATTTAAATCATATAGTCTATACACATGCACCACTTACGTTAGACTTTTTCACCATTATAGGATTAGCCAACCACTCTAAGTGATCGACTTCTCTTATGAAGCCTACTTTTAGCAGCTTGTCTAATTCTGACTTGATAGTTTTTTGTTGATCTGGTGCAAATCTCTGTAATTTTTGTTTTACGGACTTCTTATCGGGCCGTAGAGCTAGCCTGTGCTCGATCACTTCCCTAAGGACCTCGGGCATGTCGGATGGCTGCCACGTGAACACATTTGTGTTTGCCCAGAGGAAAGCGATGATGGCGTCTTCCTATGTAGGGTTGGAAGTAACCCCGATGCGAACTGTCTTCAAAGGTTCCTCTGGGTCCAAAGGGACTTCTTGGACTTCTTCGTTTGGCTTTGGTGTGTCTTTGGAGCAGCTTTAGGCTTCGAGTGCTTACTCAAAGGCTGCACCTTGGTGACTTCCTGAGTTAGTAACTGTTCGACCATCTCGAGGCAGTCCAAAGTTACTATTAGAGAGGCGCAAAAGGCCGTTCACCGTGTAGCGGTTGTTGTCAAAAAGAGATCGTGTACGGTTAATAGATAAACGCATGTTCTAATCACCTTATTAGATGAACCGATAATGTAATTCATCGTCGTAGATAAGTTGGTTAGAGATAGACTTGTCATAGGAATTCTCACGACCAAAGAGTGGTCACAATAAGACTTACGACCATGTAGTCTTAGAAGGACTTACGATTAGAGGAGTGGTCGCAGTAGGACTTACAACTATTTAGTCGTAGAAGGACTTATGACCAATGGGGTAATTGCAGTAAGACTTACAACTACGTGGTCGTATAAAGACTTACAACCAAGGGATAGTCACAATAAGTCTTACGACTATGTGGTCGTAGAAGAGCTTACGACTATATGGCCGTAGAAGAGTTTACGACCATCCTGTCATATTTATCTCTTATCGATAAGGGGTATGTTCAAGGAATATAATAACGTAATAATTTGATGATTGTTCTATCCTCGTTAGGTTGTTTAGTGGATTTAGGATGTCAAATATGATATTCTTAACTATTTAGCTATTAGAGGGAAATATTTCTGAATGGTTAGAGATTTGTAGAAGGTACCATTCATGTCGATCCTGAAGAATGCATGGTTTTTGTTGTTCAAACAAAGTCTACTCCCATTTTCAATTTTATGTATGATGCTTTTTGGCCTATGCCATGAAATGAAGAACGGTTGACACATCTAGTACTTAGCCACTTTTTAAAAAAATTTAGCCCTGAACGTTTGTTTTTGTAAATCTAGCCTTCCACCTTGAGCTTGGCTGGTACCTACCCCTAGCTCGGCAGGGCGTTCGGGCAGCCACTATAGTGAAACATGTTGATTAATTAGCACTAATAATGAAATAGATTGATTAATCAGTGCTAATCATGATTAAATAATACTAATTAATTGCATACTGATTTGTTCATGCTCGGCAACACTCGTCATGCTACTGTAGTGTGACAGGCGATACGTGTTGTCTACCATAACTACTAAGCTCAGGAAGGAGGTTAAATTTATAAAAACTGACGTTCGATGGCTAAATTAAAAAAAAGACACAGTGCTAAATGTATCAACAGTTCTATAATGAAACCTATCTATTGCTTTGCGTTTTAGGCCCCCATCCAATTTGATTTTTTTAGCGGCTTCTAGTATTCGATTGTTGCCTTTTTTGAGTTATTCAATTAAAAATAATAAAAATACGTTATATCTCCATAAACAATATAAATAAAAAATAAAACAACAAGTAAAAAAATAAAAAACCAAAAATAAAAGGTCAAAGCGTTCAAACTTCGACCAACGGAACCTTATTTTGTTCTTGCCCTCGCCTCGTGCAAGAACAAGAGCGTGTCAGGGGTGGGACCAAATTTTCTCCCTCTCTCTTTTTAATGACATTTTCTATTGCAAATACCTGGATTTGAGAGGCCAAACTGTTTGAGAAATGATAAACATCAGTACGAATTAATATGTACAACCATAACGTTAGACTCGGTTCTATTGTAAATTTTTTGTGACAGGCTAAAAAACTTGTATATGTAGAACCATCCAATTAAGTTATGAAATAGTAGGCGTAGCAGTCAACAGCAAATTTGACATTGAAGCGACGTGAACACATACTATGCAATAAAAAAAATCAAAGTAGTGGTGAATAAACATTCAAACTTGCAGACACAAGGTCTGTTCTAAAGTGCCTTTGCTATCTCTACTACTAAAAATATGAGTTGGTGGTCGTTCTATTCTCTCTTCTCTTTTCTCAGACGTTCGATTAAAGATCAGTTGTCCAGATTGGCATATATGTAATTCTTCCGCTGCTCGTAGAAAAGATTGGGCAGACGTATGGGCTACGCTCCTCCTCTTCTCTTCCTCCACATCCCCTGTCTCCCACAACCATTCCACATCCTGCAACCGTCGCCTCCTTCTCTCCCACGAATCCTCGTGCCGTGCCTCCTCCTCCTCAGTGTCGCCACCAATTCCTTCCCTGCACGGCAATGTCTGGTCGCAGTCCCCAACTTCCCCCAGCAGCGTCGCATCCCCCCGTCGCCGCCTCCCCAACGCATTCGCTCACCATCTCCTCTCCCCATCTGGCCATCACGCCTCCCCACCTCCACCTCCTGTAACCGCCACCTCCTTCTCTCCCCGAATCCTCGTGCCACGCCTCCTCCTCCTCGACGCCGTCACCAATTCGTTCCCTCATGAGGCAACGTCTGGTCGCAGTCCCACAACTTCCCCCAGCAGCACCGCATCTCCCCGTTACCACCTCCCCAACGCATTCGCCCACCGCCTCCCGTAACCACTGCCTCCTTCTCTCTCCCGAACCATCGTGTCACGCCTCCTCCTCTTCCTTGGGGCCGCCACCAATTTCATCTCCCATTACCCCTCCAACTAGTGGCATGACGCTTAACGACAGTGGCTGGTGGATCAGAGAGAAAGGCACTTAGCGACAACGGCGGATGGATCAGAGAGAAGGGCGCACGACGATGGCGACGACGGCTTCCTCTTCCTACGCCTACCCACATGGCTCTCCCCCTGCCAACCTACGACCACCAGCGATGGTCGGCCGCTTCCAACCTATGATCACGCGCGATGGTCGACGGCTTCTAACTTATGACCACGAGGTGTGATCAGCGGCTTCCGATTTATGACCACGAGCACTGGTCGATGTCTTCCAACTTACGACCACAAGCGCTGGTCGATTTGTTCCGACTTACGACCACGAGGTGTCCTCGATGGCTTTTAACTTACGACCATGAACGATGGTCGTCGGCTTCCGATGTACGACCACGAGCCATTGTCGAAGGCTCCCGATTTAGGATCACGATCGATCGTTGATTGTTGCTAACTTACGATCACCAGCGATGGTTGACCGCTCCCGACCTACGATCACACGCGATGGTCGACGGCTTCCAACTTACGACAATGAGGTGTGCTTGAGGGCTCCCGACCTACGACCACAAGGTGTGGTCGATGTCTTTCGACTTATGACCACGATGTGTGATCGACGGCTTCCAACTTACTTGATGGATTTAAAAATTTTTAGAACATGTTTGTATGCACCCGTGAGTTTTAAAACATGTAGTATGATAAATTTTATAAATCTGTAGCACCTCACGAGCATTCAACTAGTAGCCTGAAATGGCTGACGGGTAGTTTCTAAGAGATATTTAATAAAAGATAAAAATAAAAAATTGTTATATCTCTATAAATAATAAAAAATCATATTACAAATTGTGAGGTATTTAATGAAAAATGAAAATAGAGAAAAAAAATAAAATACCATTATATATTTTTAATGACTTTTAGCTTCTAAAAATCTTTACTATTATAAAAGTGTGAGTTGGTAGTTGGTCCATTCTTACTCTTCTCTTCTCAGCCATTTGATTTGATCTAGATCATTCATCTCTCTCCTCCTCCTCTCTCTCTCTCAGGATACCTCCACTTTCCTCATCTTCTTGCGCATTCTGGCCACCCTTCTATCTCTGTCGCTTGCTCTCCAATGTTTGATGTGTGAAGTTGGTCAGGTAGTAAGTTTCGTCTCATTATTTTTATGACTTCGTTGCAACGCACGAGTCTTTAACTAGTTATATTTTTAATAACTTTTAGCTTCTAAAATAAAAAAACAAAACTGACCAGCCACCCCACGTACACACGGAGACGCAGGGAGCAGGGCACGGAGACTTACAGACTGCGAGCCGCCCCGTGCGTGAGGTCAAAAGCTCGAGTTGCCCGAAAATTTTAGCTCGAAATGGTTGAAAGCTCGCGTACCGCGCGCGCACGGACCCGCCAGTCCCCAGCGTACAAACCAACGTCGTCGGCTCGTCGCTCCTATGTGTAGAGATCGATCGGGCCGCTCGCCCGCCAGAGATTCTCCCTTCAGCGCGGCGGCATGCATGTAAGTACCTATACGTCCACGCGCCCGTGCATGCATGGTCCACCCGCCCGGCCTAACCCATCTGTCTCCCTCCGTCGATCTCGCAAACATTAACGAGTAATCGATCGGTCAGAAAAATGATGGACAAACACGACATGCTTCCACGGCGGATCAGCTAGCTAGAGCTCGTACGTACAGAAGAAAGAGAGATGGCCGGGGCGGTGGGGCAGGTGGGGTGGTTGCCGGGCTGCAGCGGCAGAGGCAGAATCCATGCGATGAAGGAAGCTTATTTCCCCCTGGCCTAGGTGGGAGACGGGGTAGTGCGTAGTGTGCGTGTTGCGTGGCGTGGCGTACGTGCGGGGTCAGCAGCGTCAGCTTTAAACTGTAGCGAGCGGGCAGGCCGAGTAGGGAGGCAGGCAGACTGGCGCGCGCTGCGGTGGACCCGAGGGAGGGGGGGGGGGGGGGGGGCTCCTCGTCCGCCTCGGGAAGGTGGCGATGGACGGGCGGTCGGCCACCCTGGCCACGACGCAGCCCGCTGCCCAGTCGCCACATCAATCTAAGGCCCCGTCAAATACAACAGCGTACTGCCTGCCTGATGCCGCCCTCCCAGCGCCCTGCTGCACGCCAACTTACGCTCAAATTAGGACAGCCTAATTCCCAATGCTTCGCGGGTATCTATGGTCAAGAGCATGCCCCGGGGCCGATCGCCTGCCTGCTTTTGCTTGTTCCGGGCTGTCCAACTGCAGTTCCACGCTGCAGGAGTGCTAGTCTCATCAACTATTATTCCAAGAAGGGAGCTCGGCGCATGACACGGCACTGTCTGCCATGCCATGTGAGTTTGAGCTAGCTTAGCTCCCGGCCGGGTGGTTTCTTTCAGCATCGCCAAAGGCCAATGATTATAAAGCCAGATTGGGCCAAACGGATATGATGCCGGCTTGGCGATGAGTGGAGCGGTCAAAGATGGAACAGGGACTCCTTGAGATTTTTTTTTTGTTCAAGGGGGAGAACGATGCTGATGCTGTGTAGGCAGGCGTTTGGCGATCGAGGAGACTGGAGAGTATGCCGCTCATGGGTTTTTTGACTAGAGAACGGTGGCCCCTCTGAGGTGCGTGTCTGATGAAGGCGCAGCGCGGCATTTGTGGAGGCGAGTGCCTCTCTGATCAACTGCTGCCGTACGGACACACTGTGCCATGGATCCCCTTCTTCCTTCGCTAGATCTCCCATCTTTTCTTTGCCTCACATCGATCAGATCTCCGATGTGGCAAAAATACCAGGAAGCTAAGCGAGCCGCGCGTACCGCGTACGTGCACGCGAAAAGATCGGACTTCGGCACAGGGCTTTCTGGTGCAGCGCGTAACATGTCTACACGTGGTCTGAGTTAGAGCAGAGAGAGACGATACTGGCACGTATACACATCTGTTCAAACATGCAACAGTAGTGTCTAGTACAGTTGATGTTTGCATTATATATTCGGCACTCCAGTAGTGCCACTATAAATATGCACGATGCATGAGCGTAGCAGAAAATGTGTGAGCACCTGCCGAAAATACGGCAAACTGACATGGCACCCCTCCTGCAAAAACGTCGTGTGGCAAACACGACTAGGTGCAATAAACCTCGTATCCCTTCTCTCCCCGCGGATCTGCAAATATAGTAACTCTTCTATTTATCCCGTGATGATTAGCCATCAATAGTGATCGAGATCAAAGTTTTTTTTTTAAAAAAAGGGCAGAAGTTCTGTCATTCAATTAAGAGAAAAAAAGAATAAAAGTGTACAATAAGACCATGTCGTGGCTCCAGCTTACACATCGAGATATAATATGTTGCGAGCTCCAGAGAGAAGGCAGAAAAGGGCACAAGACTAATGTATTGCGTAACTAGTGAGCTCTAATGGAAAACATAAGAGGCACAAGGATATCAACTCTGGTAAAAGACTTTATTTTTTTCTAGATGTCCTTAATTACTCTGTGTTGCCACTTGTTGTGCAAGGTCAGATTTATTTTGGAACGTTCGTCTGTTCCTTTCTTTCTAGATGTTCCACATAGTGCAAACGACCAGGCCATTGAAATCCCTTCTCTGTTTTGTTGGAAGAGTGTTTGAAGCTTGCTGCCACCAGTCTAGGATGGATGCGAAGTCTGTAGGTTTGACTTGTTAGAGAATATCACTTTTAGTGAAAGCAAGGACTTGAGCTCACACCTCGGCTGCAAAGGGGGCAAACAAAGATGAACAACGGTTTTCTAATGTGAATGACACAGGATGCAAGTTTGTTGGTGATGCCATCCTTGGAGGGCTAGGTTATCCGCCGTAAGGATCTTGTTTTGGACGAGCGTCCAGGCAAAGAATTTGCATTTGTTGTTCGTTTTGGCCTTCCAAATCAAGTTGGTCTTGTATATTTTGAAACAACCACGAAATTGGGCTAGGTAGGCCAATTTGGTAGAGTACTGTCCATTAGTAGTCCAACGCCAAGTGATGGTATCTAGCATGTTTGGCTATAGGTGGACATCGATTAGATGGATCCAAGTGACATAAACTCTTCTAGATGATTGGAGTGGTAATCTTCCCTCGGATTGCGCAAATCCAATTACTGTTTTGAGCTCCTTTTTGACTGATTGTTCTTCCTTGTTAATCTAAATAAACTTGGAGCTAAGTTCTTTGGGGCCTCTCCCTCTAACTGTCTGCTGTGCCAAAAACTAATATTCTCTCCATTGCCGATGGTTACTATCGTAGAAGTAGTAAACAAGAGGCAATCTGTAGCGTCACAAGGCACTAGCATGCTGATCCAAGGCTTAGAGTCACTCGTCCATTCATACCATAGCTATCGTTAACGAAGAGCTCTTCCAATCTTTCCAGATTAGTGACACCAAGTTCTCTGAGGTTTTTTGGCCAACAAGCCCTTTCTAGTTGACCAAACAATGCCCTCCATTTGCCTCTTCTTTTCCTTTCCAGAGGAAGGACCTCCTTATTTTACCTAACTTTTTTCAGCCCAGGATGGGAGAGGGAAGACTGTTAGGTGATAAGTGGGGGTGGATGACATGTGGAGTTGACTAAGGTGAGTCTTCTGGCTGGGGATAGGATATTTTCTTTCCATGTAAGCAACCTCATGCCGACCCTCTCTAAAAGAGGCAAGATGTGGAGCTTCTTCAAATGACAGATGTGAAGCTACAAGCCCAAATAGCGACATGGGAAGTCCATACAGACTCCTGGGAAGGATTGGAAGAGCGTGTCAATGTTGAGGTGGTCATATCTGATCGGGTGAACCGCATTTTTCTCGAAGTTGGTGGCTAAACCCGTCGCTCAACCAAAAGCGGTTAGTATATGTTGGACTGCCTGGAGCTTGTTGTAGATGGAGTTGATGAAGGTGGTTGCGTCGTCTGCATAAAAGGAGGTCCTCCGTTTTGATGCCCTAGAGCGAATTGGAGTGAGGATATTGTGTTGGGTTGTGAGATCAAGGATCTTTTGCAGGGGGTCGATCGCAAGATGATGAGCATCAGAGATAGCGGATCTCCTTAATGACCCCTCTTTTATGGGGAAAGCTTTCTCTTGGTATGCCATTTAAGAGGGTTCTAGAGGTGGCGGTGCCAAATAGGATGGAGATCCACTCTTTGAAGCGTCGGCCAAAGCCAATCCTTTGAGGGACTTCTAACAAGTATCTCCAATTAATTGATTCCAAGGCCTTAGCGATGTCCAACCTAAGAAAGAGAGCTGGTGTTTTGTTTTTGAGAAGGTCTAACACAGTTTTGCATGTAAAGGAAATTGTTTCGGATGCATCTCTTTTTGACAAACATGCTTTGGAAGGGTGAGACTACGTTTTGGAAGGAGGGTGCAAGTATGTTCGCTAGCATCTTGGAGAATATTTTGGCTATACTGTGGATGAAATTGATCGGCTGGTAGTCTCTAACTAGAAGGGCTTATGACTTTTCGGGGACAAGAACAATATTCATGGTGTTAAGCCAACTGAAGTTGTTCCCATTTAGAGTGTGATGCTACTGAAAAGCTACCACAAGGTCCAAACATTCTTTGAAAAAGAGCCCCTGAAGCTGTCCAGACCAGGGGCTTTGTTTGAGGGCATAGAGAGAATGGGGCTTTTGATTTTCTATTCGTTGAAAGGTTCCTCTAGGTGTTCTAGGTCATGGGACTGGTACCAGAGGGCCTCCCGGTTGAGCGTTACATCACTCTGCGGTGTGGACCCTAGGTGGCTTTGGAAGTGGGTGAACAACTCTTGTTCTTTATCTTTCTCAGAGAAGAGCATTCTATACTCCGTTTGGAGATATTGGATATAGTTCTTTCTTTTGCGGGCTCCTGCACAAAGTTGGAGTATTTTGGTGTTTACGTCCCTATGTTTGATCCAAGTGAGCCTAAACCTCTATCGCATGCGGGCTTGTTCATTGCTTCCTAAATCGGCACACTTAAGTTTTAATTTTTGCTTGAGCTCTCTTTCTTCCACATCAGTAGTGTCACCGGTAATGGTGTGGGAAGACAAGAGCACGTCGCCATAGTAGGGTCTCTAGAGGAGATGGTGGGAATGAGTGGCCATAGCGGGGCCATTGGACACGGAGGTGAAGGGGTGCGGTGGAAGGAATTGCCTGCGGTAGTGTGGGCACACGGTAGAAGTGCATGCATGGTGAGATGAGACGAGAGGAAGTAAGATGGGGAAGACAATTTGCTTTAAGATTTGTGTATGACATGTGTCCTTATATTAGGAGGGGTGCCATATTGTCTATGTGGCATGTGATGCTATAGAATTTGTTTCCATTTAAAAAAATAGTTTCACATGTGTTATAACACGAAGCCTATCTTATAATATAGGAAAGGGAGCGACTAGCGTTTGGACGTATGATCCAAGCACTATCTTCGTACGCTCCCTTCCACTGTTCGATGCTGCACCATTGGTTGCATGGATGACAACTCCCACCCGCTTCTGTTCCACTATGCAGAATGCTTCTACTTGATGAGGAGACACATGGATAATGGTGAGGAACCCAAGGCTTGGAGCTCAACTCGCTACGGCGACGTTACTAGAGGTTGCATCCAGTGGTTACGGAGCTCGCGGAGGCTACGGCCAGCATTAGTGCACCACTCGTGATGCCATGAAAGCTCGCAAAGGGCACATGCCGGAATTTGTGGAGCGGATTGAAAAAATCGAACATCCACAACAAAATAACTTCATATTGCAAGGAAACAATCTAATACCATGATTTAACACATAAGAACTCTAATGCAACACCAGTAAATACCTACTGTAACTTAACAAATATCAACTACAATAAAAATAAAAAATTAGTGCTTCCAAATCGACATAGCTGATGCAACAAAAAATATTCTTATTGCAACAAAAAAAGACAGTTGTAACAAATAATAACTATGATTAAAACATCAATTTTCTTACCGTGATAGGGAGGTTCCTATCGTATGCTTCCAACTGCTCTCAGAATCACTTAAGGAGATTGATCTCAACTTTGATCTGATGCAATAAAAATTGGTGATGCTCAACATTGAGGAACATGTTTGTAATAAAAACTTGCCCTACAACAAAAAATAGAAAAGACAACCCAATAATTTACCACTACCATAGGTGGTGCTCGCGAAGGCCACTGTAAGCAGTGGAGCTCAGGACACTGCTTGTTGGAGCTGTCACATGGGGTTAGGAATGAGCAGATGCAGGCATGCGA
Source organism: Dendrocalamus latiflorus (assembly GCA_017311315.1). Lineage (NCBI taxonomy): Eukaryota > Viridiplantae > Streptophyta > Magnoliopsida > Poales > Poaceae > Dendrocalamus > Dendrocalamus latiflorus. The sequence goes on from CM029663.1 coordinate 10,326,844, forward strand.
TGATAGAAAGGAGATGGGAGATGAGCATATGCAATCATTTTATGTTGTGATTAGTGATGAAGGCAAATGCAACAAATTAAACCATAAATTCAAGGAAAATTTGGAAAAAAAACAAAACTTATAATCTCAAAAATCAAGTTGACAACTTGCAAGCTTGTTCATACTATGCTTTCCATCTGGCAAAAAATCCAAACAAAAAAAATCAACAGACATTACAAAACCTCAGCATTAAAAAAATAGGTGCAACATTTTCACAAACTTAGATGTGGCAATGAAAAAAATGAATCTGCAACAAAATAATGAAAAGCTGCATCAACTGAGGCATATTTTGTAACAAATGGAGAAAGGGCAGCAACAAATTTGGGAAATGCACGTAACAAAATAATAAAAGATTTCAACAATCGAGACTGGTTTTGAAACAAATAGAGAAATGCACGTAACAACCATACCAGATCTGAGCTCACGAGAGGAGAAAGAAAATGGCTGGCCCACACCACCACCTTGTCGCCGACCAACCCCTAGGTCTAGTGAGGTAACACCGACTTGTTGCCCCTCCTACTTGTGTCGTCCTCCCTAGCTCCTCAACCTCAGTTCCTTCAAAACTACGAGCTACATACATGGTGGTGGCCAATCTGGTGACTCGGTGAACTCTAGCCACCATTAGAAGAGGAGACACCCTACACGAGCTCCAACCCATAGCAGATGACCTCCCCTCGAGCGCGTGTGGTGTTGGAGTTCGTCGGTTCGGTAGCTCGGAGAGGAAGGAGGGGGTGGGGGAGGGGGAGAGATTCATGGTGGGAGAGTGAGGAATGTGTGGATAATTAGATAAGGTTTGTGCAGCTGTGGTTGAAAATGCATGTGGTGGAGATTGGAGAGTGCTAGACAACTAGACATCGGGAGAGTGAGACGTCCATTTTTTTCTCATGCATTGGGCTCACGAAGCATAGCAATACCCTATAGGAAAAGGTGATAGACAACAAATCTTTGGGTGGGTTTTTTATGCTGTAGTTTATGACTTTTGGCTTAAATTTTGGTTGTTTGCGATAGAGTATGGAGAGATACTCGTGTATCATTTTGGCCAATATAGATGAAGCCGGGACAGTATCTACTATAATTAACTTATAGACCACATCTTGAAAAGATACCCTGTTTAAAAACTAGTTACTATAAAAATCCAAACTATAAACTCAAAAAAAAAAACAGCTAGTTATTACACAAAAGCTAAACTATAAATTCAAAAGAAGAGAGCCTTTGTCTGCCATATAGCCTTCGTGTGTCAGTTAAGCCTGACCGCTGACACGCATGTGGATTCCGTAAAACACAATTCAGGAGTTTATTATCAACGTCGGGGGTAGTTCATACTTCCACTTCATGGCCGTTTGACCCGTACTAGTACTTAGGTAAAACCGTTCAATCGAATCGTAGCTTTATTCCATCACGCTTGTTGGTTCAAGTTTGTAGGCTTATCGCTTAGCAGTTAGCACTCAAATGCATGTACAAATCATCGTGCCGTGGATAGGAGAAGCTATTGCATGCGCATCGCTCAAGCTTAGCCGACGAAACACTCGGTTGTCATATCCTGTCAGACGTAAAGATTATGATCTGTGTTCTTCACGCACGTACCACCTTAACCGTACATTTTCACCCTTCAGTTGTTCCTATGCACTGAATTAAGTATGCGAACCATCTGTGAATCTAGAACAACTATTATAATGCAAAATTGGAGTAGCAAACAATATGGCATCACCTTCTCCAAGATGTTCGACAGAAGCAGGGCAAGACGATACCGCCGTCTGTCAATTGCTCGTGACGTTCAATAGGAAGCATGTGAACCCTCCATTGGATATTTCGACTAGACTTTTCGCGTATTTTAATATGCTTTGTCCACCAAAGTACCCTAAGAATTGGCCAGCCATTCTTGTTTAGTGACCGGCAAATAGAGACTAGTACAAGTTTAAAGCCTAAATAGACCATGTTCATGTCTATCTACGATGCAAGACAACGTGTTAGTTTACGGTCCCAATACAGCTTGTCGTCCTATGGTGCGAGTGTTCGATTCATTGACAGATTGTGGTGCATGCGTCACAGCACACTTTCTCAATCATTTACTCATGTGCCATAAACTTAGCTTTTTTTTTTAATAAAAATGACACCAAAAGTAAAAGCAAAGTTATTACTCAATCCGTCCGACAATATAACTCCAAAGTCCATTATACATATGTACCAAAGAGATATTAAATTTAAGAAAAAGTTAATATTATTAGACCATGCATATCCTCTATTAAATGACATACTACAACTAATCGTTTATTTTTTTGACATTAAAGTATAGATGTATGATAAAAATAGTGTAATAACTATACATTTAGTCTTCATAATGGACTTATATTGTAGGACGACACTTAATAAAAATAAGAACTTATATTACGGGACGGAGAGAGTATTTGGTACATTATGGAATTGGACCGTTTACACACCAACTACAAATGTCCAGGGAAAAAAGGATTAACAACGGAAAGGAACTTCTTACATCTTATTCTTTTCAAAAGAGGAATTAAGCACGCGGAAGCAAAATCCCAATCACTTGCCACAAAATCGGCACACCAGCTGAAATTAGACAGTCCAAACCAAGAGTTTCGCACGTAAAACAAGGAAATGCGCAGGCACGCAACAAAACGTTCGCAAATCTCTGTCCAGCCATCAGCATTTCGGAAGATCGGACGGCGGAGGCAGCATCTTCTGATTCGGCAGCGGCCCGTCGTTGACCAGCCACGCCATGGACAGGCCCCAGCTCAAGTGCACGTCGAAGTGGCAGTGCATGAGCCACACACCTGCCGCATACATGCACCAAATTAGTCAACCTTGGTCACTACTGAGTCAACAAAAGTCCACGCAAGTAAAGCATGCAAAATATGACGTAAAGATTACCGGGGTTGTCAGCGAGGAACCGGACGGCGACCCAGCCAGCGGTGGGCACGCTGATGGTGTTCCGCTCGACGGGGTCGACGAGGTTGTACTTGGCCGGGTCGTTCACGGGGTCATAGTTGCCGAACCCTTGCCCGACCACGAAGAAGTTGAAGCCGTGCGTGTGAATGGGGTGGCTCTCGGCGCCCTGGATACTCGTGCCCTGCATCACCAGCTCCAACGAGGTGTTGAACTTGAGCGGCACCACCCTCGTGCCGTGGGTCACGAACGTGTTGTTCGGCGGGGTGCCAGTGTAGTTGAACGGGTGCGGTGGCGTCGTCGGAAAGTTGAACATGAGCACGCCGGCGTAGCGCCGCTGGTAGTGCGCCTCGAGGAGCGCGATCCTGGGCCGGAAAAAGGAGTTGTTGTTGATGGACGCGGCGAACTTGGTGCCGTTCGGACCCTGGCACGTCTGGTTGGACGGGCACGGGTCCGTGCCGAGGCCGACGGTGAACAGCATGTGCCGGTCGACCGTCTGAGGCACGCGCGCCGGGTACTGCGCGTTCGCGAGGCTGCGGAAGTTGCTCGAGAAGTTGGCCACGGCGTTGGTGTCGTTGTACAACGGCAGGGCCGGAAGGGCGAGGTTTCGGGTGGAGCTTGGCCGTGTCGCGGCGTACTCGAGGACGGCCGCGGCGGTGGTGTTGTCGAAAGTGCCCAGGGTGTTGGTGTAGGGCGCGATGGCCATGGCGTAGGCTGGGGAGACAGGGTTGGGGGACGTGGTGAGGAGCACGTTCATGGTCTGCCCCGGCGAGATGACAAGCGTCGTGGCGGTGAAGGGCTTGACGTAGTTGGCGTCCGCCTCGACGACGGTGAGCGTGTGGTTGGCGATGCCGAAGAAGAGCTCGTCGTTGAGCGCCGAGTTGATCAGCCGAAGCATGTACGTTCTTCCGGGCTGCACCTTCAGCTTGTACGTGTCTGACACGTGCATTAAATTGGCAAATGCGTTAAAACCCATGGGCTTCCAGGCCAACCGGATTAATCAGTAGAGAATCTACCTTTGGACGAGCAGTTATAAGTTGGGCCGGGAAGCCCATTGAAAGTGTAGGCGTCGGAGACGTTCGCGCCTGCGCCGGTCTGCAGAGCCTGGTTGATCACCGCCTCCGTGTCCGCATTGAACCACTCCCCTGCCATCAACCACAGTTCCAATCATGCATCACACTGTACATCACACATTGCCAGACCAATGCGGACAAGGAGGGCGTTGCGTACCGAACAAGATGGGCACATCCTTGTACGGCCGCGGGAACGGGTAGCCTTCGCCGCGCTTGGGGAGGATGACGAGCGGGCCGTAGAGATGCACGCGCAGCCAGGAGAAGTGCGCGTGCCACCACAGCGTGCCGCGCTGCCCAACGATGGTGAAGTCGTAGACGTAGCTCTGCCCACCTTGGATCGGGCACTGCGTTATGTACGCCGGGCCGTCCGCCCACCCGTTCCGCAGCTGCCGGATCCCGTGCCTGCATGCACACGCGCATCACAACATCGTTAGAGCATCTCCAATAGTGACTTATGAGTTAACTCTAAGCATATTATTTCATATTTTAATAGAAGAGAGAGAAAAACTATCTCTTGATCAAGAGCTAGTCTCACACACACATTCCAAGATTATGTGAGAGTGTCATGTGATGCTATTTATGTTATGAGCTATGTGCTAAAAGTTAATACTATTGGAGAAGTTGTCTTAGAGCTAGTAATTAGCTCATCCTGTTGGAGTGTTTGACACCGGCCGGCAGTTAGCCGCCGCGTGCATGCATGCATTGACCTGCACTGATCTTATTCTTACCAGTGGAACGTGACGTTGTAGTTCATGTAATTATGGACCTTGACCACGAGGCGGTCGCCTTCCCTCACGACCAGCTTCGCCCCCGGGAACTGCCCGTTCACCGTCGGGATGCTCTTGGTGACGCACAGCCGTGTCACGTTTGTCATTTGCACCTGCAGAGGCCATCAGTGGCACACGAATATTAAGGACGACCACGCATGCATGTAACATTCAAAGGGGTACCAGAACACTAGCTCGATCGTGTGTGAGGTACACGTACATTGAACGTGTAGTACCGAGTAACGCCGGCGGTGAGGCCCGGCAAGGCGAGGAGGACGGCGAAGGCAAGGAGGGGGCATGCAGAGGAGGCGGCATGTCGTCGGAGACCACCCATTGGCTCTGTGCTGCTACGGCCGGGCGCAACTTTCCTTCTGTGGTTGCACTTTTTCTTTTGTGGTTGCACTTGTAAGCAAGTGAAGTGGTGCACCTTGCGAGAAATGAGTGCGGGGTCTATATAGGGCCATGATGCCGGGTTCGTGACCTGCATGGTAGGAGGTCACAGAGTGGTAGTGGTTGGCCGAGTTGGTGGAAGTCCAGAGAAACTTGCCATTGGGCCACTCGTTTTGCTCCTTTAAGCTCCTGGGCAGGGAGGCCTTTGGATTTTTTTGGAATGCAAGCTGGTTAATTTACTAGATTTCTGTAGACATCCGATGATCAGAGTTTCGTGATTACTCCCTCCCGTAATATAAGTTAGTTCACAATACATATAGACCAAAGAGACATTAAATTTTTTAAAAAAGTTAATACTATTAAACCATACATACCCTATTAAATAGTATGCTACAACTAACCAATTATTTTTACAACATTAAAGTAGAGTTATATAGTAAAAATATTGTAATAAATACATCTTTGATCTCTACAATGAACTTATATTGTGGGACGACATTTCTCAAGAATGAAGACTTATATTGCAGGTCAGAGTGAGTATATCATAATATTATGCTCACAAATCACCAATGAATAAATGAATACTTCCACGGGTTCTCAAAAAAAAAAAAAACATATGCAGAATTAAGATTTGGAGGTGTTATTCATAGTTTTATCTTCCATATGAAGCATAATTTTATGGTTTTGTTTGTGTTGGCTTCTGCTTGAAGAAGACAGAAGCTAATATGAACTTCGGCATCTCGAAGCGGATTGTCTACTCTTTTAATTTCTGTCTCACTCCGGGGATAAGGTAGGGGTCACGGGCGCACCACACAGCCCATTCCTCTCGCTCCTGTCTCGCGCACACATCTCTCTATTATTTTCCCCACCGCTCGTACCCTTCTTAAAGTCACTTCTTTCAGCCACTATTATTTATTTTCAGCTAAAATTTATCACTTATAGCTAAAAGCTATGATCCAAAGCAAATACAAACACACCCTATATGACTCTGGGAGGAGGGGTTAATTTTCACACAAAAATTTTTAATAAGGTGAAACATCGTTTCCTAATTGCAACATGGAAGGCTAGCTTTAGGACACTATTTCTATTTGCTTGCAAAAAAACTCCCTTTGACACCTCTCTTATCTTAGATCAACTTCCACTGTTTACCTTGCATTCACCTTTATTTTTGGAACTTTGAAGCTAACAATGGACCCCCTGTCAATTCTATAAAAACTTCATGCATTTTTTCCCTATATTTTTTCTGTGGGATTTGGGCTTGAAAGACTATTGTCAGAACAGAAACAATGGAACTAAACAGTGGTTTTAGGTTTCTTTGTAGGACTGAAGGTGGCGACTAGGGGGGGGGTGAAATAGGGGCTCACCCTTTTCGATATCAAATAGAACTTCGGGTTGTCCATGTCTTCAAAACACGCAGTGGAAGATCGATCACACAAAGCCTAAAAGCCAACCCTACAAAGACCAAGGCAAAACATTACTCTGTTTTCTCACCTCTTAGCCGACGGTTGGACCGCTCGGTCAGTCTGATCGGTGCCTTAGGCCGATCTGATTGGAGCTCGAGTAGAGATAAGAACGGCTTGGATATTTAAACTTCCAAAAGACCCAATTAAAAAATCATAGCTCCAAATTTCATAGAACTTGGTACAAACCTTCATAAGGATGTCAGGAACATAATCGAAGCAACGATCAAAAAGATCAATGTGAAAGTTGGGGCCTTTATCGAAAACAAGAAAGATTGAACCAAAATCGGGTCAAAATCAAACTTGTAGCGAAGGCTTGCTCATGGGTTAAAGATGGTCAAGATGACCTTAGATGAGTTCTCACATGCCACAGTAAGCAAGAACACTCAAAGGCTCGAAACGAAAACCCCTAGAACAAGATTTCACAAGAAAAGCTCCAAAACGAGCCAAAATCGTGCAAACTCAATAACTTTCTATATAAATTGTTTAGATAGATGAGAACTCAATAACTCAACAACCACTTACAAATAGAGAAACTCGAAAATGCATACACAGATGGGTTTTACACCTACACACATGTGTAGGATCAAGGATAACCGACTAGAGGGGGTGAATAGGAAGTTCTAAAAATTTTTGTTCTAAATTTATTAATTGTAACAACAAGGAGCAATGAATGAACTTTGCATAAGTCAAGAGCGAATTTTGTAAGTTTTCTAAGGCATCACAAGCTATATCTTTACCAAGTACAATTCTTAGCTACACAAGATATATCAATTCAATAGCTAGGAATGTAAATACAGAAGAGTAAGGACAAGAGATAACCACAATGGAGACAAGTGATGTTTTTTTCCATAGTATCAAAGAATTGCCATTCTTCACTAGTTCATATTGAGATAAGTCCAAACGAATTGGATAGGCTTCATGAATTAAGCCTAATGACCTCAACATACTAGGATTGCTCTTTCTATACTTCGGAGATGGCAAGCACCACACCACTCATAACTGGTGTTGGACCTCTTCACAACCTTCTTGAGGAAATCACCGCGCAATCTTCTCTTAAGCCGTCTAGGTGCCGACAAACACCAAGAGTAATATATGATAGCCCTTGCTTGAGGAGAAATAAGTGCCAAGAGGATCAATAAATGATACAAATACACTTCAATACTCTCAACTACTCTAAATGATGAGAAATGAAAAAAATGAGTAGTAAAGAGTGCACCAATAACTCTAAAGTATTTAATAAGGTCAAGTATATCTACCATGGTGCTGGTAAGAGGGTATTTATAACCCCTAACTACAAATTCAACCTTTTGTGAAAAAACTCCACAAAATTCAGTAGGTGTAGTACTACTGCCATGTATAGCCGATACTACCGCACCTACTGTTCAACGGCTCTTTTGTATGCAATAAATGTTTCCGAACTAGCCGTTGAACTCAAAGTGCAACACTACCGTCAAATAAAATTGGTACTATTGCACAGCAGTAGTACCGCATGCTAGGATCAGAACTACCGATTTTCAGAGCTTCGAAAAAGGTTCCAAAACATACTCTCTAGAAAAACATACCGTAAGAAAATTGGTACTACTGCACTGCGGTAGCACCGCTCCATAATGGCGGTATTACCATCGGCTGGTCGTACCGCATGCCTATTACGGTGCTACCGATTTTTCTGGCAGATGTTTCTTAAAACTGATTTAAGATGCATACATGACTATTTGTTGATCAAGATAGCACAAATTAAAATTTCAAACTACTAGCCATAATCCCCCTTTATAGTACGGTGTCTAGCCTACAAATATAGTATTTTCTCCTAACACCGAGATCGACAAAATGGTAAAAGGATCCTAAAGCTATATTTCACCTTTGACTTGAGCCATTTCACCTTTGACTTGAGCCATGTCGATCCTTCATAGTCTTTGCATACCATAGTTGCGTTGTCATTCGTAATCTGGGGCCTAACCTTTTATGACATCTTAGCACACATGTTAGTCTCTAAAACAACGTTGTCATTAATTACTAAGGCTGTGCTCGGTTCGGTTGAAAAGCTATGGCTTATGTCTGAAATTGCACTGTAGCTAACTGAAATTACACTGTAGCTGAAGGTGACTTATTTTGCGTAATTAAATTAAAAAAAATTTAAAAATAGAAAAAATATGTTAGCTCATCACGGATAACGCAAACGAATATGGAAAAAAGAACCAGTAAAAAGCTCAAAAAAGCCAAAAGTTTAGAAAAAGACGAAATTTATGAATAGTGAAAAATAAGTCAGAAACTCAAGCCGAAATGAGCGGGGCCTAAAACTAATTTTTAGGGGCCTAGATGCTTTCAACAAGCATGCTTATCAAAACGTGACTTCCACATAGCTCCAAAGCTCGATAAGATGCTCCATCCTCCATGACGTGACTTAATCCAGCTTAGGCCACCGCCGCGGTTGTGCAAACCGTCTCTCCACCTGATATTAGATAATTTATACAATTACTGTCCAACGGCCTTCACAATGCTTCTTATTGAAGCAAACTCCAATATGAAATCCGTGATGCCCAATGACTTGGCGCCAAGCCTATATGCCTCCGGCCTCCTCCCGGATCGTCTCTACTTGAAACGGCCTAAGTCTAGTGGCACATCACATGCATACACTTGCCTCATCATGATACTTATCTTTCTCCCATGCCTCTTTACTTGAGATGTAGCCTCACCTAGACTTATGTAACCGTCTATAGCCTCGGGCTCCTCTTTTAGTCTCGGTCTTGCCGTTGACCGCCAATAATCACCAAGCGCCCTGCACATTAAAGGACAAGCAATGGTCCTAATCACAAGTGTCATGCACTCGATACTCGTTAGCAAACACCACATAGCACTCCCAACCATGATTAACACTTGCATGGACTCCAATATAACTAACACTTGTATTAACTTCCGCCATGACTAACACATTGCAAGGACGCTCGAAAAGCTCCTAGAGTAACAACACAACCATTACAAAACTCAGCTTAGACACTTCAGCAAAGGTTGGCCTGACCGCCAAGTAACGGTCGGTTAGACTACTTGGTCAACCCTGGTCAAACCCAGGTAACAGAGGAGTCAGTTTGACCGTGGCAACCATACCGGTCAGACCGCTTGACAAACCTATGATCGGACCACTATCATACGGCACCGATCTTAAATCCTTCGTGCAATAAAATGAAAGCCTTTTTGAAATAAACACACCGCCAACTATAGATCGGTACAACCGCTCCCTGGTTGGACCGCTAGCCACAGTCGGTCAGACCATTGATCACTTGACAGCAAAATTAGAGAATGCAAATGACATAAAATCGAACTTAAACTCTGACAATGAAGAACAAGTAAAACCAAATACTCATTACACAATATGGGATGATCTCCACATGGTCTCGCATGGTTAGAGCTGTGTGGTTGTTGAAGTGGAGGTGGCTCTTAGCTCCTTTTCTTCTTTCATTTCCCTGCTCTTCTAAAGATGATTCATTTCATTCAATCATCTAATTAAGTGATTGGATAAGCGCTTGGCTTTTCCCAAATGGATTTACATTGTCATGCTAGTGGTCTTAATGTGATCTAGTACTACGATCTTTCAATTGGGGGCCAGTTAAAAATATCAGTGACAAGTTATGTTTCTTCGTGACCAAGGGAAACCTAGGAGGATAGGAACAAATAAGCAGCTAAACCAGCACTAAGTTGAATGAACGCTACATCTAATTTTGAGGTGGACCAAATGTCATTCTCCGCTGATTTTTTTTATTTGGTCAGCTTCCTAGCTTAGTACTCACATATGTAGGCTATTGGCAACAAGATGATCATGGCAAAAGTTCTTGCTTGTGAGCACTTATGTGCCCTTGTTTGCCCGTGGGGAAGATGTTCAAAAACGAACTAACCCGAATTATCTATTTTCTTAAACAGGAGAAAACATAAAATCAAGTCATGCTTCCAGTCCAAGAAAAGAAATACTCCTATGTCAAATTTAAGTCTCCACATGTGTAGAAAGTAAAATTAGTGTAGCTCCCAATCCTGATCTAATAACTAAGCTTATAATTATGTAATGTAGCTTTGACATTTAATATTTGCACAAGCCATCAAAACAAATTCAGTCCCAAAATAGTATAAGAAAGATGACTGCACTAGGACTGTTGGAGGCTTGGAGTCTGTTATTAGGCCAGCGCTGTATTCATTTCCCAATGATACAGATATTACCATCATGGCAGGTGATTAATGGTGAGAAAAAGTCTTTGCTTCTTGCAAGGCATCTGAGCCCAGTGCTAATAACAGATTTGAACAAGATTGAAGTAGCTTCTCTGAATATATATACACTTGACTGTTACTACAACTGATGTACTAGTAGTGTGGAAGGGGGAACACAATAGAAGGCATTCAGTAAAATTCATGCACAAAAGACTTACAAGGGGCAGGGCAGTAGTCCCGTACAAAATACCCCAAAAAACCAAATGAGCTAACAAAATCGAAATGATTACAAAGCTGAGTAATAGAACAATTCTCATCATGCAAGTATACCTTGCTGAGGAGAGGATGGATAGGAATTGCGTAGCAACAACAATATTTTGTCACAAGGAAACAACAACAGAACATGTCTTGTTCACCTGCCTTGCAAGCCATGTATGAAGCATCATTTGTGTTGTTCTAAAAAATTATTTCATTTGTGTTGGTGTGCAGACATATTAAAGGCGCATTTTCTCAGTTAAATCCATGCACAAAAAACTTCCAAGGAGGCAGAGCAGTGCTCCGGTGCAAACTAATTCGAAATCCAAATTAGCTAACAAAATCGAAATGTTTATATAGCCGAGTAAGAATACAGTTCTCACCATGCAAGAATAACCTTGTTGAGGAGAGGCTGAACAGAAATTAGGTACGACCACTATATTTTTGTACAATGAAATAACAACAGAACATGTCTTATTCGCATGCCTTGCAAGCCATGTGTGGAGTATCATTTGTGTTGTACTGAAAATAATAATTTGTGCTGGTGTGCAGACATATTAAAGGCGCATTTCCTCAATCAGTTAGCTAAGCTTGTGAACATGTACACTTGATACTGTCAAGGAGCGCAAGCTGGTCGCGCCTGATTGAAAAACAAGCAAATGCATGGCTAGACTCTGAAAAAAGGGGCAATGAGTCGCCCTCCACTGGCGTACAGGACGCCACAGTGATTGCATTGTTATGAATAGCGCTTGTATTCATATGAGGCCAATGGGCCGGTATATATACACAAAGTACAGGTGGTAAATATGCAAAGAACCCCTCATAACAATGGGGAATAACAAACTATACATATATCTCTAACACCCCCCCTCAAACTCATAGTGGATCAACAACACTGAGTTTGGAGAGGAAGAAGCTGTGTTGTGCTCGAGTCTGGGCCTTCGTGAAGAAATCCGCTATCTGAAGCTCTGAAGGCACATACTGAAGAGTAATCACCTGATCATGCATACAAGTCCTCATGAAAGAAGCATCAACTCCAATGTGCTTGGTGAGCTCATGCTTCACAGGATCACGAGCAATACTGATAGCACCTGTACTGTCTGACAAGAGAGGGGTCGGTGTAGTGACAGAAACACCAAAATCCTCAAGTAACCACCGTAGCCAAGTAATCTCTGCTGTCAAGAGAGCCATAGCTCGCAACTCAGCCTCTGCACTCGAACGGGACACTGCAGTCTGTTTCTTCGTCTTCCAGGCAATAAGAGAACCACCAAGAAAAACACAGTAAGCAGAGATAGACCGGCGATCAGAGGGATCGCTGGCCCAAGTAGCATCCGAATAGGCCTGAAGCTGTAACGAGCTGGAACGTGGAAAGAAGAGACGGCGAGAGATAGTCCCACGAAGGTATCGCAAAACTCGAAGAAGGTGGCTGTAGTGAACCTGAGTGGGAGCTGAAACAAACTGACTCAGAATATGAACTGGATAAGTGATATCTGGACGAGTAACAGCAAGGTAGACAAGACTCCCAACAAGATGACGATAGCGAGTCGGATCAGAAAGAAGCTCGCCATCAGAGAGTCGGAGGTGAACATTTAGCTCCATGGGAGTCTCAACAGTACGCTGATCAGTGAGAGAGGCGCGATCAAGAAGATCCTGAATATATTTCTCTTGGGACATAAAGAAACCATCTGGAGTGGAAGTAACCTCAATCCCAAGGAAATAACGAAGAGGACCAAGATCCGACATAAGGAACTGCTCACTAAGACGAGCCTTAACAAAGGCAATGTACTCAGAATCATCTCCCGTAATGATCATATCATCAACATACAGGAGAAGAAGAGTCCGACCACGAGACGAAGTGTGGACAAAGAGCGCAGGATCATGATCACTAGCTGAAAATCCAGCACCAGTAACCACAGAGGAGAAGCGCTCAAACCAAGCACGGGGGGCTTGCTTAAGGCCATAGAGAGAGCGACGAAGGCGACAGACCATGCCCTCAAAAACAGAATACCCAGGTGGCGGATGCATGTAGACCTCCTCACGCAACTCGCCATTAAGAAAGGCATTCTTGACATCAAGCTGAGAAACAGACCAGTGGCGAACAGACGCCACCGAAAGAAGAGTGCGAACAGTGGTCATGTGGGCCACAGGAGCAAAAGTCTCGTCGTAGTCAACACCATGCTGCTGCTGGAAACCACGAGCAACAAGACGCGCCTTATAGCGCTCAAGAGAGCCATCAGAGCGAGTCTTAATCTTATAGACCCACTTACATGTGATGGGATGAGAATGGGATGGAAAAGGAACAAGATCCCAAGTACCAGTACGCTCGAGGGCAGCAATCTCCTCGGCCATGGCAAGCTGCCACTCAGGGTGAGTAACAGCATCCCGATAGGAGACAGGCTCACGAGTAGCTGCGCCAGCAAAGGCAAAACGGGCAGGAGGCCGAATCGACTGGCGATCGCGGAGAGCGTAGCGAGGAGAAGATGACCCATCAGGGGAAGATGGAGCATCAGAAGAAGATGGAACATCAGAAGAAGATGACTCATCTGGAAGATCCTCAATACGAGGTCGACGAGTGTAGACGATAGTGGGAGGAGCCTGGGGAGTCGTAGGAGACGACACAGGCGGCGACAACGGCGGAGAGGCCACAGGGGGAATATGTGGAGACTCAGTAGGACAGGTGGACGAGGGCAAAACAGATATAGGAGTATCTGGAAAGGTCAAGAAAGACAGAGACTCCACAGAGGAAGCCGAAGGAGAGGCAGGACGTGGGTAGAATGGACGAGACTCGTCGAAAGTCACATCCCGAGAAACCCGTATCCGACGACCAACAGGATCCCAGCACCGATAGCCCTTGTGCTCAGCACTGTACCCCAGAAAGACACACTCAACAGACTGAGCGGTCAGTTTGGTACGTTGTCGAGGGGCGAGGAGAACATAGCAAACGCAGCCAAACATATGAAGGGCAGAGTAGTCAGGAAGAAGACCACAGAGACGCTCAACAGGGATCGCACCCTTAAGAGCAGAAGAGGGCTGAATGTTGACGAGATAGGTGGCAGTGGAAACAGCCTCGGCCCAAAAGTGAGGTGGAATAGAGGCGGCGATCATCAGAGCACGAGCCGTCTCAAGGAGGTGACGATGCTTGCGCTCAGCGACACCATTCTGAGCATGAGCACCAGGACAAGAAAACTGAGCGAGAGTGCCCTGCTCAGCAAGGAAGCTGCGCAGGTGACGAGAGAGGTACTCGCCAGCAGAATCAGCACGAAAGACACGAATAGGAGTGGAGAACTGTGTGTGTATCATAGTGGCAAATTGTTTATAGATAGGCAAGGCCTCACTACGAGAAGACATGAAATATATCCAAGTGTGGCGAGAGAAATCATCTATAAAAATAATATAATAACGATGACCCCCTTTCGAAACGAAGGGAGCCGGACCCCAAACATCTGAATGAACAAGATCAAAAGGACGCTGAGACACAGTCTCACTATGAGGATAAGGAAGCTGAATCTGTTTACCTAACTTACAGCCCTGACAATCTAAAGACACGTCTCCTGAGACAGACCCCAGAAGACCACGACGAACTAAGGACGACAGGCGAGATCCACACAGATGGCCAAGACGGTGATGCCACTGCTGGAAAGAGCCGGTAGACGAAGTGGCAGAAGCGGAGAGACTGGCGGCGGCGGTGGCAGCGGAAGGAAGATGAAGCCAGTCAAGCTCCCAGAGACGCTGTGAGTCACGGCGCCGAGGGCCAGAACCAACCAGAGCTCCCGTGTGGCAGTCCTGAACACAACAAGAGTCAGAGTCGAGAATAACTCGATAACCAAAGTCAGTAATCTGCCCAGCAGAAAGAAGCTGCAAGGTAAGGCGAGGAACATGAGCAACAGAAGGAACATGAAAAGATGAGTTGCTAAGAGATCCTCGACCAGAGACAGAAAGAGATGTACCATCAGCAGTAAGAACACTGACAGGAGAATTAAGAGGTGTAATAGAAGACAGAGTGGAAGAATCAGGAGTCATGTGAAAAGATGCTCCAGAATCAAGAATCCATGGGGAGGTACCTGACTGTGTAGGAGGTGGTCTCTCAGTGCCTGAAGAATCAGTAGCAGAACCTGCAGAACCTGTCGAGGGAGAACCTGAAGCGGCAAGCAGGCGTCGAAGTCTGGCTATCTCCTGCTCGGTGAGAGAAGCTGCTGAAGAAGTCGAGGCAGACGTCGTCGTAGAAGCACTAGTGCCAGTAGAAGAACGGCGTGAAAGATGCCGCTTCTTCTTGTAGCACTGGGACTCAGTGTGGCCATTCTTGTCGCAGTAGGAACAGTGAGGACGGCCACCTCCAGACTGAGGACGGCCACCACCACCTGTGGTAGCCGCTGGAGGAGGCAGTGTAGCAGGCGGACGAGCGGCGAGCACAGAGGGGAGTGGCATCAGACCAGCACCACTCAAACGAGTCTCCTCTGCGCGTATCTCGGTAAGAGCCTCCAGGAGAGTGACACGAGGGTGGCGTGCAAGGAGCTGGGCACGCCTTTGCTCGAACTCAGGACGAAGGCGAGTAAGGAACTCGTAAACCCGCTGAAACTGCAGATCAGCACGTACCTCCAGGCAGCACGGACAGGTACGACAGCCAGCAGTGCGAAGTGAGTCCAACTGACGCCAGACAGCAGAACTCTGAGCGTAAAAGGCGTCAACAGTAGCATCACCCTGCTGAAGAGAGTGCTCCTGGCGGACCACGGACAGGTACAGGGCATCACCAGAGGGCTCGTAGCGCTGACGAAGATGAGTCCACATCTGGAAAGCCGAAGAAAGTCCCACAACCTCAGAAGAAAACTGAGGCTGGACACTGGCGATGAAGACAGCAGCAGCCCGAGCATCGTCATCGTACCACTGAGTGTAGACAGTCAGACGATCATTGTAGGAATCCAGAGCCTCCTGGTAGGCAGAGGCAGCTTTATCATCAGCGTCATCATCAGCAGCAGCCTTATCGGCTGTCGGAGGCAATGCAACAGGCGTAGGCTCCGTCGGAGGAATAGGGCAAGGCGGGCAGGTGACATCGCCAGAGAGGACGCCCCAGAGACGAAGACCACGCATGTGAATGCGCATGTGAGACACGAAGTCGGTGTAATTAACACCATCAAAAATCACCGGGCAGTGAGGGAGGGAAACGGTGCCCATTGGTAGGCGGCGCTGGACGGCGCGGCGACCAAGGCAACGAAGTCTAACAGGCGGCGCTGGACGGCGCGGCGGTTAGAACGACGTTTTTTTTTGCTTTTTTTTTGCTTCTTTTTTTTCTTTCGGTCGGTTTACAAAACCGACTAAACCTCAGAGCCGACCGAGCCTCAGTCGGACTGGGGCAGAGGCGGCAGAATCAGCGGAGGCGGCGGAGGCGGCAACGGGGAAGCCGGCGGCGGCGGCGACGGGGGAGGAGCAGCCGGCGGCGACCTCTGGCGGGGGAGGAGCAGCCGGCGGCGGCAGCCTCGGGCGGGAGATGAGCAGCCGGCGAAGATCTCGGGCGGGACGATCTCGGGCCGGAGCAACCTCACGCGGGCGCGGATGAAGGCGGCGGCGGCCCGGGGAGTCGGTGGGACCGACGGGGCCGGGCGGAAGGCGGAGGCGTCCCGGCGAAGGCGGCGGCGGTCCGGGGAGTCGGCGGGCCCGACGGGGGAGTCGGCGGGGCCGACGGCAACATGCGCGGGGAGGCAAACAGGCGGCCGGCGGGGCGGCAGCGGAGACCGGGCGGGAGCAGAGGACGGCGGCGGGGGAGGCGCCGAGTGGGGGAGGCGCCGAGGCCGGCGACGGCCGGGAGTCGGCGACGGCGGCACACGGGTGCGCGGAACCCTAGGTAAGCCAAAACCCTAGTTTTGGCTCTGATACCATGTTATGAATAGCGCTTGTATTCATATGAGGCCAATGGGCCGGTATATATACACAAAGTACAGGTGGTAAATATGCAAAGAACCCCTCATAACAATGGGGAATAACAAACTATACATATATCTCTAACATGCATCAGTGCTAATCATGAAATGTGTTGATTAATTAGCACTAATTAATGACGTACCGAGGCACCCTGCTCAACAATTTTTGACCTGCGAGCAGCTGAGCTACAATAGTACGATAAGTGATGGGATGGTTTGTCTCGGCTACTGAGTTTAATGACTAGATTTATAAAAATAAACATTAAAAAACTAATATAAAAAATAGCTACAACACCATACGTGTAAATAGTTCGGAACTCTGCACTCGGCCACACAGCTTCAATAGAAACCAGGAGTTTGCTTAGTCGACCAACTGCGCTTTTATAGACCTGCGAGTACTATATTAACACGACTCATCATGTTGGTTGCGATGGGACAAATAATTTTTCTTTGGTCAGTTAGATGTGATGCTACGACCGATTTGTGTCTGGCTTCAAGGTAAAGGATCTGACTAGAGTCTCCCCTAGGTCTCGTAGTTCGCCTTCACGGAGCAGTCGGGTCCCTTGCGCTGTACTTCTTTCGGGTGCGTTCTTGTAGTCATAGCCTGACTATTTACATAATCAAATTGAATTTAGATAAATTAATAGTGTATTTAAAAAAAGCTATACTGATAAAATATTTTTAAAAGATAACGAAAAATCATTGTATTTGTTTATTTAAGAAAAACTATAAACCACCTAAAAAGAAGAGCACTCACATAGGATACCAATATTTGCAACGGAACTCTCTCCACCTGGCCACGATCATTTCGGCTTCGGCTTCTGACTTATTTTTCACTATTCCTAAATTTCGTTTTTTCTGATTTTTTGGATTTTTTGAGTTTTTTTACCGGTTCTTTTTTTCCTGTATTCGTTTGCATTATACGTGATGGGCTAACCTATTTTTTATTTTTAAAATTTTTTAGATTTAATTATACCAAATAAGCCACTTTCAGCTACAGTGCAATTTCAGCCAGCTACAGTAAAATAAGCCATAAGCAACAGCCCAACCAATCACCACCAAGGTTAGCCGGTGTCTGTTTGCTGTCATGATCCTCCATGTAGCCGACTGAGAAAACTACTGGTGACCTATCGCAAATAGGGAGCGCAATCAGGGGCGCCGTGGGCATGGATAGGGCTTGTCCATATCCATGCCCGTAAAGTGCAGCAGGCAGAAAACCTTATCCATACCTATCGCCTACTGCAGGACTATAATGACAACAGAGAAGGATAAATAGTGTCTTTTCAACTTTTTCCAAATAACAGAAATATTTTATTCTAGAGCTAAAGAACTAAGAATATCAAATTTCATGGCCTACAATCCAGCAACAACCCAAAACAGCGAAGATACACAAATTTGCACCTGACTGGTCTGACCGACAGCAAGCCAGCGGTTTGACCGTGGCCGGTCTAAATGGGCCTCAAAGCGGTTTGACCGCCCCCTGTTCCCAGAATAGAAAATCAGCCTGAGTCCAAACCACTTTTAGTGCAAACTTCAAAAATACATAATCAAATGAAGTCAAACTTAGCACGCACCTTGTTGAATGTCTCAAGAACCTATTTCATCCAAGGATTGGAAAGATCTTGACCGAAATCACAATCTTTACTCAAAACATGCAAAGTTGCATCAAAACCAGGTAAACCGTAAAAATTTGAGATACAACTTACTTATAGGTTAAGAACAGCCAAGATGACTTTACATGTATTCCCACAGTTAAAGAAGCAAAACCACCAAATGAATCAAAGCTAAAACTCTCAGATCAAGAAACCTCAAGAAGGGTTCCAAAACAAATAAGAACCAAGCAACATCGAAATCTTGCAAACCATGTTGTTTAGATGGATAAAGTTTGATCTAATGAGTTATCTTTATCACTTACATGTCCTTGGCATGCAGCAAGATCAACAAGGAAAGAGAAGAGACAAAAAAACCAATAAGAATAAGAGCAAATCAACTAAGACAAGAAGACTTCGTAGGAGATGAATAAAGGTGATTCTATTGCTTCTTGTGGATGAATATTTTATAGCCACTCTATGAGAAGGACAAGAGACCACATCACATCACCCACTCTTCGCTCAAATCCTAACCATAACTCAACGATGGTTAGAATGGTTAGCCACATGCCTCCATCCCCAACCACTAAATAGATAAAGCAACCAGTCCACATCTAACCCTAATGGATACTATCCACCAGCAGAAATGGGAAAACACATTAATCCCATATAACATGGGTTTTATACTCACATTTAACTTATACACATTTTTCAAAGCATATGAGCCCGAACACGTTAAGTCTTTAGCCGTTGATCCACTTAATTTTCTCAACATCTCCTTGATCTAAACTGCTTTTCTAAACACTGCTTAAGAGTTGCGGTTTTGTTCCAACGAAAATTTGAAAATATCATTGCCTTAATATTGTCTTTACATTCCCTTACAAGTAATCGCCATACTTATCATGTGTAAGTGCACCAATGGATTGCCACTCATCGGTAATTCTCTCCCGCTTCTATTCCATCATACTATGCCTCACTTAAACCAACCAAGCTACTTGGTGCAACCTATCGCTCGACCCTTTAATTTCCTACAACATTCTTTGCCTTTTTTGTGCCACACTAGAGCTCAACCATCTCACCCAGTATCCTTGACCGTTTTGGACCTTGGCTCCTCCATGAGTGTAGTCCCGGTTCTCGCCATTGACCATAGCTTTCTCCAAGCTTCCATACAATCCAATGACAAAGAAATCATTTTCAGGCATAAGTCTTTACAACTTAACCCACATTAGCTTAAACATACTTCATGTAATATGAATGCACTGACCTATAACCAAATTACCCTATGATCAATTTCCCAAATTATAGAACTCACTACCAAAATTAGATAGCGGTCGGTCTGACCGCTCAGCCAAGTTGGTCAGACCGATATGCCTAGTTGGTTTGACCGGTATAGACGGTTGGTCTGACTGCTCAGTCGAGCTAGTCAGACCGCCAGCAGACAAAAACCCAAATCTTTTATAAATTTGAATTTTAACTCCACAAACATTAATAATGGTTTATCACAAATAATCCTAGACCTTCTCACATGGTCCATTAATCTCCCCTTTGATGAACACATTGGTAATTTCCCAAAAAAAAGAGTTGATTTTGGAATTAGAGGGGAATAAGCGAAGAAAAGCTCCAAATGTTCAAAAGAGATTGCAGAAGCTGAAAATGACTGTATGAGCAAGATATGGAGAGAATCAACCAGATAGAACAAGTTCTCTACAAAAAGGTTTCAACTTCAACAAGAAAATTTAAAAATCTCACTCTAGATCCACAAGAAAGAACATCATTCTATTTACTCTTGATCATGGCAATAAGAGATCATAGAGATCAAAAGAATCACAACAAAACATACAAGCTCAATCTTAGTAAGAAATTGCAAAAAACTTCAAATTTTGCTCAAATCTATATTTTTACCAATCTTCTCCCCCTTTGAAAATGAATTCATTAAGATACATGAAAAAAAAAGAAAGAGCAAGCAATAAAATGAAGTGGATGTATTTTATTTATATTTAACTTGACAAGGAGTTATGAAAATTATCCACGATGACTCTACAAGAATTGATGAGATTAGTTTTTTTGCGCATAAAAGAGATCATTTTTATTTTATTTTCTAGTTCAAGAACAATAAACTACTCTTGAGTATGTAAATAATACCCGACCCCAGCTGCAAAAGCCCAGGAGAAGTAAACTCCTGCTTCAATAATAAACTAGCATAACTCAATCTAAAGCTTAATTTAGATTCTAAACTTAGCTTAGTCTATTTGATATAGCATGAATCACAAAAAGATCACTTAATCAAAACTAGTCATAAGATATAATATTGACTTGTTTTAGTTCAAGTTTTTCATATTTAATCAAACTAACATGGCAAAAGCTAAGATACACATAAAGAGACATGACGAATCTAGCAAAACTAACAGAAGACATGGCAAGATATCATGTCACATAGGGATAATAGTCAAAAATCTATTAATATCTTGCAATGTAAATTGCTAAAAATTAAATATTCATTATGGTAAAATAGATGCACAAGGGCCAAACTCCTCCTCAAATTATACCGAAAGGATAAATAACCCCAACTCACCTTGCAAACAAGCAAAACGAGAAGAATTGAGAGCCTTGATGAAAATATATGCGATCTGATGCTCAGACTTTACAGACTGGAGGATAACATCACCCTTCTCAATATGATCCCTAATGAACTGATACCTAATGTCTATGTGCTTAGTCCTAAAATGTTGTACTAGGTTTTGGATATATTAATGGCATTAGTGTTATTGCACAGAAGTGGAACACTACCCAAAGCTAACTCATAGTCCCGCATAGTAGATAAGATCTAGAGAAACTGAGGACAACTACTAGCATCAGCTACATACTTCACCTCAGCAATGGAATGTGCAACGGAAGATTGCTACTCTTTCTATCTATCCTACATGCTGCAAAGTCTGTATCTAAGAATGCTTGAAGAGAGTGTGAGGTAGTAGAAGAATACCAAAGTCTAAAGTCAAGAGGGGCTTGAAGATACCTAAAGATGCAACACACTACTTGACGATGAGAGGCACTAGGGAAGCCTGAAATTGAGCGCACAGACACACAAAAAAGTGTATGTTCGGCCTCGAAGCAGCGAGGTATAGAAAGGAGCTGATCATGATGCAGTACTCCTTCTAGTCCACGGGCCGGTCATCTTCACCAGGATATAGAACTATAGAAGTGCCCATAGGAGTAGCGACAGCCTTGTTGCTTCATATGTCAAAGTGCCGAAGAAGATCTTTGGTGTACTTGCTTTGATGAATAAAGCTACTTTCCTTCGATTGCTTGATTTGAAAGCTGAGTAAGAACGTCAACTCACCCATCATACTTATCTCGAATTATGTGCTCATTGTATCTGAAAAACTGGATACCAAAGAATGAAAAGATCCACCAAAAATTATATCATCCACGTAAATCTAAACAAGAAAGAAATCATTGCTATGCTTGAGAGTAAATAGGATCTTATCTACCATTTCCTTTTGAAGTCATTTTCAAGTAGAAAACTCTTAAGCCTATCACACTAAGCTCTAAGGGCTTGCTTCAATCCATACAGGGCTTTGGAAAGTTTACAAACATGATTTGGGAACTTGGGATTTTAAAACTAGGTGGCTGCTTGATATGGATTTCTTCTTCTATAAAACTATTAAGGAATGCACTCTTCACATCCATCTGAAAACTTAAAGCTCTTAGACGCAGCAAATGCTAGCAGAATATGAATGACTTCTAATCTAGCAATATGTGTAAAGGTTTCTTCAAAGTCTAAGCCCTCTACCTGGAAGAAACCTTGATATACTAGTCTAGCCTTGTTGAAAACCACTATTGCATCCTCATTTTTTGCTTATTTTTAATACCCATTTTGTTCCTGTGACACTATGACCATGTGGGGGGTTCAACTAATGACCAAGCCTTATTTCTTTCAAAATTGTCAAGCCCTTCATGCGTGGTATTGACCCAAGAAGTATCAAATAAAGCATGGGTGATATCTTGGGGCTCAACGGAGGCAACCAAAGTAGAATTAGTATAGAAATTTGGTGAGATAAACCTAGAGTGAGTAGCTCACTTATAGAGATCCCCAATTATCTGCTTCGGAGGGTATCATTGCTGAATATGAAGTGGTGATCATGGTATAAACATGGCATCTTACCTCATTGGCTATAGAGGTAGGAGCAGAGCCACTTGAAATGTCGGTGAAAGTGAGAGAATGCTACTCAATTGAAGCTAAAGTATTGGAAGCAGGCTCTCCAACCAACTTAGGAGCAATAGGAAGAGGGATTGGATCCTCATCCTCTGAATCAGGGTCGTTGTCGAAGAAAATGATCTTCAGATCACCATGCACCTTCGTACCTGCACTATCGGGTCTAGTATTAAGACTAATCTCATTAAAAGTGACTTCACAAGTCTCCAAGATTTTGTTAGTACCCAAAGTTAAAACACGATAGCCATGAGTATGAGCAGGATGTCCAAGAAATATGTCCTTAGAGGATCTTGATTCAAATTTATCAAAGTTGCCATGTTTTATAATGAAATACTTACAACCAAATATCTTTTAAAAAAGGTCTTGCCTAAGGACGATCTCAAGAACACCCTGTTTGACTCATAGCAAGTGGTGAAAATTGCCTCTGCCCAAAATCAGTAAAGGATGCACACAAGAACCACTTAGACCTCTCCGAATCATGCAACCAAAAGACCAGTACTCCCCTGTCTAGAAGCTACCTGTGGTAGACTCTAATTTGGTATTTTTATGTTTTTTATTTTGGCACATCCCCCATAAAGCTTTTGCATGCTTTTTTAGCCAAATTTGATATGTTTATATTGCGGCATATCGATAATTAGTGGCAAAATAAAACAAATGATCAATGATTATATGATAAACTACAGAAAAAGGGGCATAAATATTACTATAAAATTAGTGTCAATTTGCTAAACTTCATTGTGTTATATGATATGAAGCTGTCCTCGGAAGCTGTATTATACAAATACATGAGATGAATGCTTCATTTGTTGTTGTCAATATTTAATACAAAGTTACATATTAGAGTCAGATATTTATCAATTTAAATGTAAAAACAATTTGATGCAATATTGTAAATAGGAGAGGCCACGAATAATTATTGGAATCCAATAAATAGTCGAATTCAATCCAATTTTGAGTATAATCGGATCCAAATTCGTATCCCACATTTGTTCGGTCTATATTCATATCCAATGTTTGTCTGATTCGTATTTGAATCTGAGAAAAAAATATGGATGCAATATGGTTTGAGCACTATCTAATCCATATCCGATCCATTTTCACCCCAAAGTATGTTTCATATCTTCGGTCAAGGGACATACCTCATCGGAATCACTATAAGGAGTATCGTCATCGATGGTGTCGTTGGTGATGTCATTGTTGGTCATGAAGCACATGCCAGTTAAGTCTTGGTTCTTCTTCTTGTTTCTAGAGTCATCGTCATCGTCCTCCGTCCTCGAGTCCACATCGCTCATGTTGACGGTCTCGTGAGCGGCAAGGACCTAGCTGATGAACTTGCGGTAGTTGGTCTTCCTGGGCTTTGCATTGCGAGCTTGAGGATGCATTCGAAAATTCTTGTCATTACCCTTGATCTTGGGGCACTTGGCCCGAATGTGATTCGGCTTACCATACTCAAAATAGGTGAAGGGGCCACTGCTCTTACGGTTCCTCACATTATGATAAGCTTTTGTGAATTTGATGGATAGAAGTGCTAAGTCCTCCTCTGAGAGTCTCTCCAACTACTCATCACTCAGGAAATGTAAGAAAAACAAGGGGAAAAATGAAGAACCGAAGACAGAAGGACTAGAAGAACTACTCTTGAGTAGAGTCAACTACAAGAGCCATCGATTTTGCTTAGAGAGACGCGAGATGAAGTTTATCTCATACGTCTTCAACCTCGAGTAAAGCTTATCTGTGGTAAGCTCACTTATTATAGTGTTGTCATTAATGGATGTAATCTTTATCCCCTAAACCTTCACATCTAGGGCACCAAGCACTTGACATGCATTCTCGGACTCAGAGTAAGTCATGCCAACCACATGCAGGTTGGTGAGAATCTTGGTGAACTTAACAAATAACTCATCCAAATATTCACCAGAATTTTGCTCAAACTTGGGGTATTGTTTTTTGAATTGGTTGTCTCACTTCCTTAATTGCTGTCGAGCCCCCATGGTAATCAGTGAGGGTCTTTCAAATCTTGTGAACATATATCAAGTGAGATACTCGATCAAACTCAGATCTATCGAGACCCTGAATCAAGTAGTTACATACCTTATTGTTTGCCTCCACATCTACAGCATTTGCTAGAGTGACCTCTTTATCGACAGGCAAAACATAGGGTCTCATGGCTTTCTCAAAAATTGGTTGCCCTTGGACTTGAATAGGCTACCATCTGAGTCTTCCAATAGGTATAGTCAACCCTATCAAAGACCAGTAGCTTGGTACAGTACTTGTCTGATGTCATGGCTCTAAGATCGGTTAAAATCTATAAGAAGAGTTAACTGAACTCTGATACCATTTATAGGCCCGCAATGGCAATAGAGGGGTGATTAATACCTTCTCAAAATTTCCCCAAGTTCTAAAAATTTTTCACATCAGAGCTAGAGAGCTAAGAAGATCATATTTCATAGCTTACAACCAAACCAAGTAGCAATCCGAAACAGCGAAGATGCTTAAATTTGCACCTAACTGGTCTGACCGGAGGTAGACTAGTTGTCTGATTGGCGGCAAGCTGGTGGTCTAACTAGCTACTTGCCAGCGGTATGACCATAGGCCAGTCCTACCGAGCTCAGGAGCGGTCTGATAGCTCCCCTATTCCCTAGACAGAAAATCAGTCCAAATCCAAACCATTTTTGGTGCAAACTTAAAAATTTATGATCAAATGAAGTAAAACTTAGGACACATCTTGTTGAGGATCTGATGAACCTATTCCATCCAAGGATCAAGAAGATATTGGCCAAAGTTCTAACCTTTTCTCAAAACATGCAAGGTCTTGCCAAAACTGAGCAAATCTCAAAAACTTGAGATACAACCATCCACTAAATCAAGGTCTAAAATTCTTAGATCAAGAAACCTCAAAAAGGGCTTCAAAACAAACAAGATCCGAGCAATTTTTAAATCTTGCAAACCATAGTGCCCAGATGGATGAGATCTGATCTAATGATCATCTCCATCACTTACATATCCTTGGCATGCAGCAAGATCAACAAGGAGAGAAAAGAGATAAAGAACCAATAAGAACAAGAGCAAATTAACCAACATAAAAAGACTTCATGGGAGATGAACAAAGTTGATTCTATTGCTACTTGTGGATAAAGATTTTACTGCCACTCTATGATGAGGACAAGAGAGCACACCACAACACTCGCTCTTTTCTCTCAAACCCTAACACTAACTCAATAATGGTTAAAATGGTTAGCCACATGTCTTCATCCCCAACCACTAAATAGATGGAGCAATCGGCCCAAATCTAACCTTAATGGATACTTTCGATAAGCATAAATAGGAAAAACCCATTAACCCCACACAATACAGGTTTTACACTCACACTTAACTCATGCACACTTTTCAAAATACATGAGCTTGAACCCGCTAAGTCTAGTCTTTGATCCATCTAATCTTCTTAGCATTTTCTTGACCTAAATCGCTTCCCAAACACTACTAAAGCGTTGTTGTTTTGATCCAATGAAGTTTTTGGTATTTAGCCAACTACCAAAATACCCTTATCATGACCCGGTCTTCATCTTCTTTTGCAAGCAATCATCGTGCTTGCTATGTGTAGGTACACCAATGGCTTGCCACTTGTCAGCCAGTCTCTCGCGCTACGGTTCCACAGAGCACATCTCACTTGGACTGATTAAGCCACTTGATGCAACCCGTCGCTCGAACCTTTCCTTCAACATTCTTGCTTTCTTTATACCACACTTGAGCTCAACCATCTCACCCAGCATCCTAACTATTCTGGACCTCGGTTCCTCCATGAGTGTAATCCTGATTCTCGCCGTTGACCATAATTGATTCTAAACTTTCCTACACATCTAAAGACAAATAAATTTTCTGGACATAAGTTCTTTACAATTCGATCCACGTTAGCTCAAATATACTTCATGCAATATGAATGCACTGACCTAGGACCAAATTACCCAATTCATGACCAATTTCCCAAATTATAGAACTCGGCCAAAATTAGAGGGTGGCTGATCTAATCAAAATCTCTAGGTGGTCTGACCGCTTAGCTGAGCCGATTAAACCGATATGCCCAGCTGGTCGGACTAGTATACCTGGTCGGTCTGACTGCTTAGCCAAGCCGATCAGATCGCCAGCAGGCAGAAAATTTAAATCTTTCACAAATTTGAATTTTAACTCCACAACATTGACAATTGTTCACCACAAATAATTCTGGACGTTCTAATGTGGTCCCTCACCTGCGGGCATAGCTGTTTACCCGCCACTACTCAAAACAGCAGCCAATAGCCCAGCACATAGTACATGACAAATATTAGTGATTCAAACAGCAACTCACCACAATTCAGATCCAAGTTGAGGACGAAGTATTGAGGCTTGCGAAGATTGTCCAGGTTGGTTGCCACTTGCCGTAGTTGCCATCTGACAAAAAAAATGATAGGAAGCGAATCTAAGGTAACACAAAATCACAAGCACCAGATCATGATTTGGGAGGTGGAATGGGTGAAAAATGAACCTAGTGACTGGAATATGTCGAAGTGGCCTAATGACAGGAGTATGCCGAGGATGGAGAGCGCGAGGAGAGAGGAGGGAGAATGCCGAAGCCAGAGGAGGGTGAGAAGATTTGCCAGTGGCGGGCTCCAGTTTGGGCTAGGGCACGATACGGGCGTGCGCCGCTGTAGGGTTTGGGAGAGTTGGGAGAGCGAGAGAGCGAGGTAGATGTAGAAAGGAGGCGGCATGATTTGGGTTGTGGAAGGGATGAGGGTGGGACCGAAGAGGGGAGTTGAGTAGGGTTGAGGTGGAGACGTGGAGTATTAGTGTTTTTTCTTAGGCTCCTACTCGTTATAGAAAGATATCGAGAGACACTCCGGCAATTGGGCACAACAATTGCCATCTCTAATGGTAACATGTGTTTGTGGATATCTTTCTGCGAGCAAAGCGAAGTTATAGTTTTTTTTTTAAAAAAAATTTAATTGATGGTAGTGGAAGCTGCCACTGCAAACCTGAAATCTCACTTGTAGAGTACTTCAAGCGGGAGCAACCAATCTCACATGCTTGTTTTCTAGACATAAAAAAAAATTGTTCTGTACGACCCTGTACGCGCTCTCCGTCTTCCTCTCGCTGCCGCGCGGGCCATCTCGGCTCACGGGGTTACTGCCCGGTGTTCCCCGAACACCACACACGCACACCATTCAACGAACAGCCGGCGAGCTTACGTTATCCTGTCGACTCGTCGTTCGTCGGATCTGGAAGCTGTCCGCGTAACACATGATCTTTTTGCTTCCTTTCTTTGAGGACCACACTGGGTTTTGAAGCCCTGACACTAGTCACACACACGACCACATACATTGCAATACTCACTCCTAGCTAGGAGGCAGGCAAGGCCAAGCCACATCATCATGCTGCAGGGCTCCCACAGCCACATTAACTGCATCGAGATTCAAGAGTACACACAGGCGCACAGCTTCCTCTCGGCTGTATTAACGCCTTGGCAAAGCAACGGTATATGTATCAGCAGTAAACAACAGTTTGCAAGTGTTAGTACATCATATCAGCTGCAACAAGTGCTAGTGCTAGCACTAAACAGAAGACTGCACTTAGGAGTACGCTATAGTACTTCGCTATTTTTACTTAATTTTCTAAAATTTGTGCTGTCAAATTTTTTGAACTTTAATTATTAATAAGTTTAACTATATGAAATTTATATATTAGATTCGTCATTAAAAATACTTTTATAATATTACGATTTTTTCATAAAAAGTAACTATCAAAGTCCTATTACAAAGATTGAAAAATGTCAAAATCATAAGTAAAATAGTAACGAAGCATAGACAGCAGACTTTTCAAGCCTTCAAACTACAACTTGATCAGCGATCACTATCCTAGTTAGTCAGATGCCGCGCACACAAGCGAAGCAAAAAACTGCCGGCATACAGTGACGTTCCCCTGCATCAGGGATTCAGGGTAGCCACCCGCACCGCACAGCATCACCGGCCGCATTCTTCAAGCCACAACCGCCGCCGCGGCCATTATAGGTCTTAATAAATATCGAATACATCTCAATCACATCAAGAACCAATAACATCAGCGGAGAGACAGCTCGTACAAAATTGCCCAATAAGCAAGCAGAGCACAGCAGTGCCAAGAAACATATAAGGATTCCATCATCTCAACCAATACAAAACAGTATGCTTATGAGCTCTCATCTCATCTCAAGCAACCACCACCTACCTAGCTACTACGCCCTCTAACCCTCCTACAGTCCTACCACCTCCCTAACCCGCTAATACCCTAGAGTACAACAGAGGAGAAACTGGCGAAGTATCTACAGCTCCCAAAACAAATTCAAAACAAAGCTCTCCGCTGCTGCCGCCACCGCCGCCGAAGCCGCCTAATCACGCGCATGAGGACGCCTGGCGGCGCGGCGCGAGCGCGAAGAGCGCCTCGAGGTCCGGCGGCTGGAAGTAGCCGTTCTTGGGCGGGCCGCGGCGCTTCCCGAAGTCTGGCACGGCCTTCCTCGGCGCCGCGGGGCAGGGCAGCGTCGCCGGGATGCGGCATTCCTCCCGCTTCGGCGTCTCCCACCCGGCACCGCCGTAGCTGCCTACCACCACCAGCGCCGCCGCCGCCTCTGCATTGCTCTCCATTGGGCAAAAAAAAAATTTGGGGAGGAATTTGCTTTCCTTATTTTGAAATGGGGAATTGGGAGGGAAGAGCCGCGGGTCGGGGAGATTATAAAGGACGCGTCCGCGACGGGACGATTTGCCTGCCTTCCACAGGACGGCACTGGACGGCTCCTTGCAGGGCAAGACGCGGTGGGATCGCTGACGTGGCGGATCCGCCGCCCTCGGATCCGCGGAGGGAATGAAGCGGGAAAATGCGCGCGAAGGGGCGGGAAGCCGCGAGGCACTCTTTCGGTTTAAAACTCTTGCTATCAAGGGCGTGCTTTTGCACTGTTTTACATATGAGCCCTTGGTGGACCACAAGATGAGGGGCTACGTGCGATTAAAGTTCTTTGCAAGGGTAGTTTCGGATGAACGGGGCATATGTCGCATTGGATTCCACTGCGTTACGGTGGCGTGTGCGGCAGTGTAGGGTGCCAGGTGTACGGGTAGTGATGGGTTAGCGAATACGGTGGGCCCGCGCGCCAACCCTATGACATCCATGACTCCGCCTCACGGCGTGGTCGGGGTCTTGGTGCACCGCTGCACCAAGTCTAGCGCTCCGCAGTCGTTGCTCCACGTAGGCCGGGTGCGGGCAGTGTGATTCCAACTGTTGGAATGATCCCTTCCGCCTCGGATTCCCGGGGCACGTGGGCCCGCGTCGGAAGGAGCTCGGGTGGTCTTGTGTGAAACAGCAGCTCGGCGCGTTGACCCGTACGTAGCGGTTCACCACCGGGTGGGCCCTGCCCAACCAATCTGGGCCTAATAGACGTGGCCCATCATGCCCAGCCCAGTATAACAGTACATGGCTAATGATGTTTTGAGCCAATTCCGGCTCGCTTGTCGTGCACCCTCCATTCTCACGTTTCGTTTCTTCCATTGTTTGACCTGACATGAATATGCACGTACAGTTAGTTGTACATACTCATTCCAATTTCTAAGGAAAAAACTATACTATATATACATGATACTGCAGGAATTATGAGCAATGTTTTTCACAGATATGCCAATGTTCTGATTAATGCTTGCTAGTGTGGCTTGACCTGCATTGCAAGCACATGCAATTGCCGGCCCCATGCATGCGTGATCGACCATATAATTAATTCATCCAGTAGTTACCATGGAGCTATCAGAACGATCGTGGTAGGTCAAATATCTTAAACTATCTGGACTGAATTAAGGTCCTGCATGTACATTGGCTTCTCTTTCTAGATTCTGCATAGAAAAAACAGAAAATACAAATGTTTGATTTATCGAAGCGGTTTCTTCACTCCTCTCATTTTGATAATAAGTCCACGGGTCACAGCGTATTACGTATTCTATTCCTCTCGCTTTCGTATCTCGCACGTATCTTTTCATCACTTTTTACATTACTCGTCCACTCCTTCTAAAAACCAATTCTTTCAGTCGCTACTATTCTTTTTAGCTAAAAACCATCAGCAGGAGCCAATACGAACACCTCATAACTTGGTCGGAATAAAGGTTAATCCAGTGTCCGGCCTGCAGCCAATATCTCCGAACAATCCATCTCCTCACACCTATACTCCCTCCAGTTTTTTACTTGACACTGTTGATTTGAATCGGTTAAACTTTGTTATCTTCGATCAATAATTATTTTCTAAATATTTAGATTGATCGTATAAAAATAATATTATTAGAATTGTCATAAGAAATACTTTCAGAGCATTATACTTCCGTCCTGAATTTCGAGAAGTTGAGTAGCTGACGTCGATCGATCGATGAACTAGGAATTTCGAGATCGCGTCATGAGGCTGACTTAGGTGGTGATCATTTGGGTTTATTTTTGGTGGCTTATAGTTGAAAAAAATACTGTAGCTGACAAAGACTTATTTAGCATAATTAAATTTAAAAAATTAAAAAATATAAAAAATATGTTAGTTCATTACATATAATACAAACAAATACGGGAAAAAAGAACCGGTATTTAGTTGAGTAATGTTAATTTATTGCAGTGGAATGATGTATTCTCATAGTAGATGCAGTTCATGCTAGTACATATATGTACGGCCCTAGATCTCGACGGTAGTACGTCTACCTCTAAACTAGGAAGGTGTTCTGTACATTTGCACGATATCACCGTTATAAATTATTAAAGTATTTTGTATAAAAGGGTTTTTGTAAAATCATATATAGCGTTGATGATTTATTCCTATTTGGACGTCTTAAATCTTGTACGAATAACGATGAAAAAGAATATGAATTATCGCAGTAACCATAGCATATGCGTGGCTAGTCCATACAATTTTTTTATTTATATCTCTATATCAATTCTAATAATGGTTTGGAATTTGGATATTCATGTTTTAATTGAGATTTTTTTTACTTGGCAATGGATTTAATGTAAGCACCAGTGGCGCATGCACGTTAGTAATAGGGGGCACAAGTCCCCGGGTTAATTTTAATTTTTATTGCTTAAAGTCTAAGTTTACACAATACATGCCCCCACATATAAAAAACTAGTGCCCCATATGTCAAGGACTACATCTATCTAAAAGAAAGAAGTCTTAAACACTTTGATAAACAAGGGGAGAAAAGAGAAGAAAAAACGTAGAACATTGACAAAACAGGACACTTCCAAAAATGCGTGTAAGTTAAAGTTAGTACAACATAGTATATCAACCAACCGTGAAACGAGAACAAAATAATATGGGCTACTTGAACCGACTAAGCGTGGGCACCAGCCGGTCCAACCCCAAGCCAATGCCAGTCTAGGGCCCAACCAGCACCAGTCCCAAGCCAACCAAGTAGCCAACGCCAGGTCCAGACGATGCTTAACCTACCTTCCCCTGTGCCCCACGCGGCACGCCACACATGCAACCTCTCGTCTGCAGTGGTCGCTTCTTGCCTGCTTCTACGTGCGTCGGATGGTATGGTTAGATTTCTCGCTGTGTTAATCTCACTACGCGCGCATGCCAATAGAGTAAATCTCGATGTATATATGTTATATGTAGTATGACCGATGGTCACGGCAATAGATGAGGTCGTCCACTCATTGTCTCATCCTGACTCCCTTGCTTCCAAAGTTCAAATGTTCAATGATCTTCATAGCTAACGAAGTAACGATCAGCTGACCAAAATATGTGCTAAATTGGTGATTTAGATTTTAGAGTTTCAATTATATTATCTTTAAAATATTTGTGAGTTAGGGCTTTAATACTAGAATGCCTTGTTTTGATTTTTGCAACAATTGAATTAGAAAATTTTTCAATGTGTTTCAATATCTAATTTGGCGTGTTCTAACTTTTAATAATTATCATCTCCCTATGGCAGGTAGTCCATAGTCATGGAGCTATTTTTAAGAAGAAAGGCACCAAGATCAAGTTCAAATGCTACAAATACAAAAAGTCTAGAAATCAATTGGAAAGAGGAGATTCAGTTTGATACAGGGAAAATGAAAAGAATAGACAACTATCTCTCCAATCAGAAAGATATGGTAAGAAGAAAGTATTTGGATAGTGGACCTTGCCAACCTCGCACATATGATTTTCCGTATACAATATTTAGGAAGAAAAAGAGAAGATTTAACCTTACATGGTTTGATCAGTATAGCAGTTGACTTGAGTATAGCGAGTCCAAAGATATAAAATTTAGAATACATTACTATGTACTACATTATTGATAGATGTGTCAATAAGTACATATATGGAATATGAGGCCTCATGTCATTTTTGTTCTAGATCCGTCACTAGTAAGCACAGTGTTTGAAAGATACTGTTACTCTTTCAGTCACAAAATCTTCATATTGTGGAAAGAGTAAAGTCAATCTTTTTATTTTTGAACAAATAATGTCCTTTTGAATATTGATGTTCAATGTGCACGCGTGTCTTGTATTTTCATCGGTTCCCCATTGTTATGTACCGCTAGCTAATGTGTCAAGATGCAATGCATGTCTTCTTTCTATATCTCTTTCCAATGCATCTCTTAGGGTGTGTTTGGTTCGTGGATGGAGGTTGCATCGTATATCCTGGATGAGTGGATGAAGGCTGAGTGGAATCGTATTTCAGAAAAAGAAGATGTTTGGTGAGGCTGTATGAGCGGATACAAAAAAACTGAGATGCTGTTTGGTTGCCTGTATGAGCGGATGCAGTCTACCAAACCTGAGAGGCTGACACGTGGGACCGTATAAGATACACTGCATCCACTCATCCAGGATGGCTAGTGAAGCTCATTTTGAGCGTATCCACCCATCCAGGATGAGGGCGTATTTTTGCATCCGCTCATACAGGCTGTATCCGCTTATACAGGCAACCAAACATGCTCTTTCTCAGATTATACGGATCCACCCATCCAGGACGAAGAAGATTCAGGCAACCAAACACACCCTTAACAACTCACTACCAGAAGTCGACTCAACAAGCTGATCAATGCAAGGAAGGGAAAAGTTACCATTCAGATAAGTTTTATTTATATATATAAAGTCTACACATTCACCACTTCCCATTATTTTTTTCTAACTATTACAGGATTGGTGACCCACTCAGGGTGGTCGACTTCACAAATAAATCTAGCTTTAAGAAGCTTGTCGATCTCCGATTGGATTGCCTCCTTCTAATCAGGTGCAGAAAACCGAAGCTTTTGCTTGACTGGCCAGATTGCTAGCATGTGCTCATTCACCTTTCTAGGGACACCGGGCATGTTGAATATTTGCCACGTGAATACATCCGAGTTGGCCTAGAGGAAGGAGATGAGCGACTCTTCCTATTTAGGATCAAGTCCTGTCATGATTTGGACGGTTCCTAAAGGTCTGTCCTTATCAAGGAATACTTTCTTTACCTAATCGTTGGGCGTTGGGGCCACCTTAGGCCTTGAATGCTTTATCTACGTTGAAGGTGAGTTAACACTTCTAGTCAGTAATTTATTGAATAGTCGAAAGACTTGCGGTCGCAGACATAGGCCATATTCCTATCTCCT
The DNA here is from genome assembly GCA_017311315.1 of Dendrocalamus latiflorus. Lineage (NCBI taxonomy): Eukaryota > Viridiplantae > Streptophyta > Magnoliopsida > Poales > Poaceae > Dendrocalamus > Dendrocalamus latiflorus. Next base: position 10,361,231 of record CM029663.1, read on the forward strand.
TGAATTGTTATGACCCCCTTTAGTCCTGAAATCTTAAGGCTTCGGTAACCAAAGAGGGTGGCTACCAAAAACTTAACAAAGGTTGGTCGGCTGTAACAGCCCAGTTTTTATTAAAATAAAAATATAATTAAAAAAATAATATTATTAAATAAGTATTTTTGTGCCTAAATTTTAATTTAGTTTTTCCCTGGATTTCTGTTTTTGAAAAATCTGGATTTGAAAAATACTTTAAGTAAAACCTAAAAATATTATTAAATAAAATGCTATTTTGATTTTCTATAAAAAATTCTATGTCAAATTAATTATTTGGATTTATTTGGCTTCTATTTGGTTTTCTGACTTTTCAGGAGTTCAAAATCTATTTTGAAATTAAAAAGTATTTTAGGTATGAAAATATAATACCAAAATTAGTTGGAAATATTTTTACTAAGTCCAAAATGTCTCCATGAACTTCTGTGAATTTTTCTGGAATTTTTGGAGTTAATTTCATATTTTTCTGAGGCTTAATGAATATTCTAGGCTTTTTCTGAAAATCCAAATCAGAAATAAAAAATAAAATTCCTCTTCCCCCTCCGGCCGCCACGTGGACGGCCGGGATTAGCCCACATCGCCACCGGATCCCGCCTCCATTACCTCTCGGGCCGACACTTGGCCGGCCCGGATTCACCCGCCCCGCACCACGACCCATCTCGGCCGTTCCCCCACTTAACCCTCCCGGCCATCCGATCCGCCCCCTTGCCACGTGGTCGCAATCCGGCCGCTCCCCTCTCTCTCTCTTACCCGGCCCCACATGTCGGCGTGCCTCCTCCCTCCTCTCTCTCACTGCCGCCCCGACCCCACCGGTCAGCCCCGCCTCCTTCTTCCTCCCCACCTCCTTCTTCCTCGCGCACGCTCGCTGCCGGCCGCAACTGTCGCCCGCCCTTCCCGGCCACCTCCCTCCTCCCGTGCACGCCGCCCTCTCCCCCTCGTGTGCCGCACGCGCCGCTCTCCACGTTTTCCCCTCTCCTCGTGCCCGACACCCACTCCCCCACTCCCGCAACGGCCGCCGCCACGTCCACCCCTCCGGCGAGGAATTCGCGCCGCCCCGCTCCCCCTAGCCCCTATAAAAATCCCCCGAGCACCCCTGTTCCCCACTCCACCTCAAGTCCGGCGAGCAATCGCCGTCGCCTCAGGCCACGCCGTGCCTTGCCGCCCCCACCGTCGTCCTCACCGCACCCACGTGCACCTCGGTGACCCCTCGACCGAGCCTCTCCGCCGCCGGAAAGCCATCCCCGCCGCCACCCGGGCGCCGCCGTCGCTTTGCACTCGCCGCCGGCCAATTCCGGCCATCTCCGGTAACGTCCAAACCTACCCCCAGGTTCCCCTTCGCCTCCTCTCCCTCCTCCGCCCCTTGCCGCCGGCTGCCGCGCCACCGTTCGCCGGCAAGCTGTGGTCCCGAGCGCTGCCTCCAGCCGGCTTGCCCGCGTCAGCCGTGTGCCCGCGTGGCAGCTGACGTGGCTGCCGGTGGCAGCCACCTCGGCGTTGTCCCTCCCCGTCAGTGCCACGCAAGCACGGGTCAACCCCCGTGCCACCTCAGCGCTCCGTTCGGTCCAAGGAACCTGTCCATAGACCCGGGGCCCACTTGTCGGCCTCTGGTCCGAAGGGCTGATCTCATGCTGACGCAGTAAACCGATTTTTCAGTTGAAAAATAATTCGGCCGAAATTAAATCCTCTGCTGACATCATAATTTATATTTTCCTTTACGAAAATAATTCCAGAAAATTCCTTTTTCTCTAATTTTAAACTTCTCGGAGCCCGTTCTTCTTCGTCCTAACTTCGATTGAGCCCATTCAAATTTCTCAATTCATCAAAAATTCCCGTATATACATTTCTAGCCTCAATTGAAATCTTTGAAGTCAATTTGAATTTATTTGAACTTGGTGGGTTATTTTCACGTGCAGACTTCGACGATTCGGGAAATTCTTCGACGAAGATTCACACCAAGTTGAAGAGCAAGGAAAATCACACTCCTTGATCATATTGATCCCAGTTTTGAAAATAAAATTATGTTATTTTAAATTATTCTGCATGCATATTTCTATTCAACGTATTTTAATTCAGTTTTAAATTTAGTTATTGCCTACTTGTTAATTCCTCCATTGATATTGAATTCCTTATACCTTGTCTCCCTAGAACAAACCCTAGTTAATACATTAGTATTGGCTAGAGAGATTTTATATCAAATGCTTAGACTGCTTAGATATAATCTTGGTTTTGGGATACCTTTTCACATAAAATGATGACCTTTTCACATAAAATGATAAGCTTTTCAAATGTACTCTTGACTTTGATGAGTCAAGTAGGTTTATGAAATATTTTGAAAACAAAATATAAAAACTGGTTTAGACTTAGGCAATTGGTTAGTTGGTGGGTGCAGGCATGCTCTGTAGGTTGTAGCCACAGGGTTGATTGTCGGGCACGAGGATATGTGGTTGGGCCTAAGTCAATTAAGGACCGGTCTGTGAGCTACTGTTGCAAAGCCCTATCATACTACCACATGGCTGGTATGGGACAGCCCTGGCTGAATAATTTGTGGAGTCCCAACCTGAGTCAAGTTGTAGGTTGAAAGTGAGCGTGGTCGGTGCCATGAGAAGTCTCACTTGAGGGAGCGCGGTTAAGCCGTGTGAAGTCTCTCTCAGGCTCAAGAGGGGGTCCCGGTCTGGTGGATTCTTTACTGGGGTGAAACCTTAGAGTTGGCTTGGCCAGGTTGAGGGCTTTGCATTGTAAAGGCCTTGTCACGACTCCCCGCCGCACACCTAAGGAAGTGTGTAATCTAGTGGCAAAAAGGGATGATCGTGTCTTATGGGTAAAGCTGTACAACCTCTGTAGAATGTATAATCTATCTTGGATAGCCGTGCCCACAGTCATGGGCATGCTGTAAGATCGAGGAGGCCGACTAGAGGGGGGTGAATAGGCGGTTTAAAAAATCTCTACAAATTAATACTAATCAATTCAAGAGCTTTCCTATTTGCCTAAACCAAGTATATAATACGGAAGCTAAATACAAGATGGTTTAGTACAAATAGCACCTAAAACTAATGAGTTCGCCTAAGTGCACCAACAATTCTATCCTAGGTCAAGGTTTGCAATCCTAGGTTGACAAGCAATCAAATATGTTCTAAGTATGTAAATTGCTTGAAAGTAAATAGAGTACAAGAAAGCAAACCACAATTGACACGTTCTCTTTTTACCGTGGTGTTCGAAGACTTGCCGGTCTCCCCTAGTTCACGTTGAGGTTAACCCGAACAAATCGGACCGGCACCACGAATTAAGCCGAAGCACCTCCAATCCACTAGTGGTAGCTCTTTCCCGCTCCGGGTAGGTGAGCTCCGACCTTCACAACTTCGCCGGATCTTCTCACAAGCTTCTTGAGAAGATCACCGCGCACGACGCCTCCCACGCCGTCTAGGAGTCGGCAAACTCCAAGAGTAATAAGCCAAGTCCCCCACTTGACTCTCACCACGTGCAACAAATGCACAAGCTCAATCCGGACACAAACTCCTCCTCTAGATGCAACACATGCACTCTAGATCACCTCTCCTCTCTCACAAAGTGCAACACATGCACAATTGAGTGGAGAGCCTCACTCTAGCTCAAGACAAGAGAAATGGATCAAGCAACGCCTTCTCCAACCGGCCACAAGGGGGTATTTATACCCCACACAAGAAAACTAGCCGTTGGAGTCAAACCCCTGAAAAATCAGGAAAATCGGAACTACCGTAGTACAAATTGTGGTACTTTCGTTTTCCTCGCCAACGGTCAGAAAACTAGCCGTTTCTCAGCGAAATCGGAACTACCGCAGTACAAATTGCGGTACTTCCGATTTTCCCGAGGCCAAGTCATTCAAAAAGTCGCTCTCTGGAAAAAATGTTCCGCCCAGAAATCGGAACTACCGCAGTACAAATTGCGGTACTTCCGTTTTCCAGTTTTTCAGCACAGGCGACACTTGGAAAAACGGTCATAACTTTTGACTCCGATGTCGGAATTCAGTGATCCTGGACTCTATGGAAAGCTTATTCAGAGGGCTACACAACTCATCTATTTGCATGACCTCAAACATATTATATCAATGCAGAAAACATAAGACATCCAAAGAGTCACTACCATGGTCTAATGTCAAAGGAAATAGCAACAAATAATTTTAGACCATGCCAAGGGATAATGCATGATCTCCAACTTTTGCCAAACTCATTTGCAAACTTAGATCATGCTACAAGGAGTAGGTACATGGACTTCAACCTTTTGCAAAACACATTTGCAAAGTATAGTCACATGCTACAAGGATTAGATGCATGAGCCTCAACTATTTGCAAAACACATTCGCAAATAATGGCATCATGTCAAGATGAGCTAGAGCAAGTGAGGTTTGAGCTATCAACACATGATGAGACTCAAACTACTAGACATGACCCCTCTTAATAGTACGGTAACCTACACTAGCAATCCGGTCTTCCAACCAAACACCAAGACCGGTAAAAGACTAGGAACACATCCTTAGCCCTAGCTAGTCATACCTTTTCCTTGGGTCATCGTCTTGATAGGCATCAACTCATAATGCATTCTTTTCATCAACTCCATCAACACATGATGGTCTTCACTTATCTTGATGATCAATACATGATCATCTCCATTTGAACATGCATCAACTCATGACGCATCTTCTTCTCGATGGCCTTTAACACATGAATCCATCTTCTTCTTTGATAGCCTTCAATTCATAAAACTATCTTCTTCTCAATCTTGACTTGATGATCTTTAACACATGAAATCATTCCAAGTCGTTCTCATTTGTGGGACCTAACCTATTCATCCAACTCATGGAAAATGTTAGTCCACAAAACAATTATCATCAATTACCAAACTTCATCATTAACACATAATGGAGGGACTAGATTCAACAATCTTCCCTTTTTGGTAATTCATGACAATCTCAACAAATAATGAGATATAGAAGTTGATTTGCGAGTATACACCTTGTACACAACAATTGTATACTCTAAGATAAGCTTTAAACAAAGCTCACTTATCCGGTTGTCATTAATCATTCAACCATTAACACATAATGGAGAAGTTAGATGACAACCCGATTGCACATGAGTATATATAAACTACACAAGCTATATATACTCAAGAATGTATTTCCAAGTAAAGATCCTAAATATGCATATTAAGAGAAGCATGGATCAATACCGGCGATGCCGAGGTGGAGCTTTCGACCGTGGCTGCTGTGGTGCCAGAGGCGCCTTCCGCGGGGGCACACGGAGCCGTGTTGCCCTTACCGACAGCAGCAGAAACCGAGGTGCCCCCTGCGACAATTGCCGCCATGGAACCTTCGCCCCCGGGCGCGGCAGCCGCGGGGGCTTCGCTAACCGGGGCTGCGGGGGCGGTGTCGCCGCTGGCTGCCCCGGCTAAACGGCCGTGCGTGCGGCCGGAGCTCCACCGGACACCGCGGGGATTCGTCGTGGCCACGGGCATCAGAAGCTTGTGGGACGCCCGCGCAAGCGCCGGAGACGCTGCGACATACGCGCCTTCTGCCCCCCTGGCCACGCCGCCCGCCGCGCAGGGACAGCCGTCGCCCTCCCCGAACGCAGAGGCTTCCGCCCGCGGCGGGACCATTCCTTCTGCTACCGAAGGTAAGGTGGCTTAGCTTACTCTGGAGTGTGCTTTTATGCCTGGGGGTACTCACCCGTATTCCTGTTTGCAGCGTTGCTCATTCCGGAGGGGGAGCACTCGGCGGAACACGGAACCTCCGAGCACGTAAGCCCCGCGGACTTCGTGCCGCCTTCGGGGACGCTGAGGGCGTGGCGCGGGATTGTGAATGACGCGGCCACGAGCGTCGACCCGCAAGTGCTGCAGGCCTACGGTGCGGGGCGCCTCGAGGATGCCTTCGAGGTGTCTGGGGTGAGGGTAAGTACTCGTGCGCCAACGCCTGATCTAGCTGAGCTTGCTGAGTCTTCTCCCTCTGCAGACACTTGTGCTGGGGCAGGCCTTGCAAGCGGTCTATACTCATGACCGAAAGGCGCTCGAGGATAGACTGCGGGCCGCCGAGGAGGAGCTACGCGAAGCCTACGGAGCCCGCTCTGCCCAGGACGCCCGCATCCGCCAGCTGGAAGCGGAATGTGCCGAAGCGAGGGCACACGCCGAGGGACTGGTCTCGTCGGCGCAGGAGTCGGCTGCGGCAGCTGCTGAACAAAAGTTTGCGGCGGAGCGGGACGGGCTCCTGGAGCAGGTCGCCGCGCTAGAGAAGGAAAAAGGCGAGCTTGCCTTGACTCTAGCAGAGCGTAACCAGATGCTGAGCGACGCCTCGGTGGTTGCGTGGGACGCCATACAAGCGCTGGAGAGCCATCTTCAAGGGCTGGTAAGTGAGGTGCCGGAGCGTGCCTTTGGCCCGGAGGAGTTGTCTCGGACCCTCCGCTGGGTCGGGGATGCCGCCAACGTTGCGCGCGGCGCCGCGACGTCCTTTGGCACCCACTGCGCGTACACTTCGACCTGCTTGGTGTGCGCGCTCCTCCAGCACCGCGGCTGTACGCACGTCGCCGGGCTGGATGACCCCCAGCTGGAGATACCTGGCGGGGCCGGAGTAATGTCCGGCGCCGTCCGCTCCGCTCGCCGTGCCCTCGGGCCGGATCTGGGATTACGTCGGGCCGGAAGCTGCACGGATCGAGCTCCGGAAGTCGCTCTACGGGACGGGGAGCCTCGGCCAATTTCTGGACGGGGTCCCTCGACGCGGCGAGGGCGACGCTGGGCCCTCCGAAGGCGCCGGGAACCCGCAGGTCTGACGCCGCGGTGCCTAGGTGTAGGCGTGTATTGTACTGCTCCCTCTCTTTGCGAATGAAGTACACACTTGCTGCATTTATTCTGACTTTCGCCTATATCCCGGGCACCTTCCTTGCTGGGGCCGGCTTCTTGCGGCCGACCTTCCAACCCGGCGACGCCTTCGACGCTGGCGAAGGGCCGAAGAGTCGCTGGACTTTTGGGCGGGCCGACCTTCTTCGAGCGAGGCCCCCGCTTTAGTGCGTGTTAAGGACGAACCCGCGGGATAGCGGCTTAGAGCGGCAAGGATGTTGCCGGACCTTTGTACTTGTGATTTTTCCGGTATGCAGATTTCCTGGCATTTTAGGATATGCACTGTATTGATGCCTCTTTGGATTCACCGGTACGCCACATGCTGCGCGGGGACGAGGTCTTCGCGCTCGACGCGCATCGTTGGCGAAGTAGCTGCGCCAGGGTACCTTTAGAACGACGCTTACGGGGGCAGTCCTTGGCACCTCCCCTTTTTACGGCCCGTAGACTGGCGTGTGCGGAGGCGGACCTCAACGCTTCGCCCTTTTATTTATAGTCCAGAGACTCGCGCATGCGGAGGCAGACCTCGACGCTACGTCTTATTTAAAGTCCGTAGACTGGTGCGTGCGGAGGCGGACCTCGACGCTACGACATCCTTTACAGTCCGGAGACTCGCGCGTGCGGAGGTAGACCTCGACGCTACGTCTTATTTAAAGTCCGTAGACTGGTGCGTGCGGAGGCGGACCTCGACGCTACGACTTCCTTTATAGTCCAAAGAATCGCGCGTGCGGAGGCAGACCACGACGGTATGTCTTATTTAAAGTCCGCGGACTAGTGCGTGCGGAGGCGGACTTCGACGCTACGTCTTCCTTTATAGTCCGTAGACTCTCGCGTGCGGAAGCTGAGCTCAACGCTACGTCTTATTTAAAGTCCGTGGACTGATGCGTGCGGAGCTAGGCTCGACGCTACGTCTTATTTAAAGTCCGTAGACTGATGCGTGCGGAGCTAGGCTCGACGCTACGTCTTATTTAAAGTCCGTGGACTGGTGCGCGCGAGGGCGTCCCCCCGGTGCGTCTTTTGTTTATACTCAGGTCCGTCACCTTTGGCTACGGCGAGTGCACACGCTAACGTGCGACTTCGATTTATACTCAGTCCCGTACCCCTGGCTACGGCGAGTGCACACGCGAACGTGCGTCTTTGTTTATACTCAGGCCCGTCACCTTTGGCTACGGCGAGTGCACACGCGAACGTGCGACTTCGATTTATACTCAGTCCCGTACCCCTGGCTATGGCGAGTGCACACGCGAACGTGCGTCTTTGTTTATACTCAGACCCGTCACCTTTGGCTACGGCGAGTGCACACGTGAACGTGCGACTTCGATTTATACTCAGTCCCGTACCCCTGGCTACGGCGAGTGCACACGCGAACGTGCGTCTTTGTTTATACTCAGGCCCGTCACCTTTGGCTACGGCGAGTGCACACGCGGACGTGCGACTTCGATTTATACTCAGTCCCGTACCCCTGGCTACGGCGAGTGCACACGCGAACGTGCGACTTCGATTTATACTCAGTCCCGTACCCCTGGCTACGGCGAGTGCACACGCGAACGTGCGTCTTTGATTTATACTGCGGGAGCGCGCGCGCTGGCGAAGCCTGCGCGCGCCTCCGCCACGTGCTTGCGCATGATAAAGAAATATTAGCGACAAACGGCGATCTTCATTACATCCCCGTTTGCGCGGGCAAGCAATTACAAGGGGTGGATGTACTAACCGTTTGCCCTTGGTGCGGCTGAAGCCTTTAGTCGCTAGACCTCTGCAGGGCCCGCCAAGGCGCCTCCGAATGGCCCCGCGGACCTCCGCGTTGTGGCGCCGGCGCCGGCTCTAGGAGCGCCGTTGGGCTTCACGACACGGGCACCTGGTACCTGGCTCGATGCGCCGGGCCATATCCTGGTCGCCTCGGACGGTGATGATGGCCCGGGGACCCGGGATCTTCATGCATAGATAGCCGTGGTGTGGTACCGCGCCGAAGGAGTTGAGGATTGGGCGCCCTAATATGGCGTTGTAGGGGTACGGAAGGTCGACCACGTCGAAGGTGGCATCTTCGGCCCGCACATTGTCATCTTGACCGAAGGAGACTTGAAGACCTATTTGTCCCAGCGCCCGCAGGGGCTATCCCCCGAAGTCCTGTAGTGGGATTCCCGAGGGCCCTAGGCGGCTTCGAGGGATCCCCATCTGGTCGAAGGCCGCCGCAAACAATACGTTCGCGGAGCTACCGCCGTCCACCAGGGCACGCCCCACGTCGCATCCCGCGATAGTGACCCGGATGACCAGGGGGTCCTGATGAGGGAAGTCCACGCCTTGGGCGTCGCCGGGTGTGAATGTAACTTCGTGCCGCGCCCAGTCCGGGGGTGCTTGCGCTGGGTATGCTGCCACATGATGTAGTCTTCGCGCATAGGCCTTCTGCTGCCGTGCTGAGGCGAATTCCAGCGCAGAGCCTCCGGATATGACGTTAATAATCCTGCGGTGGGCTGCCTCCAGAGCCTGCAGCGACAGGAGGCCCTCGCGAGGCTACTGTACGTGAGCTTGGATCCGTAAGGTGCCTTATTGGGGTTGCATCCCTTGCGCCTGTACCTGCATGGGGGCCTCGTACGGGAATTGGACATGGGCCACCGCAGGCGGACGCGTCTCCGGGTTCTTGTCCCTTGCAACGCTATCGCGGAGCGCCGCTATGGAGGTGCAGGTGCGGGTGTCATGATTGCCGCGGCCGTGGACTACACACCACAGTCCTTGGTGCTGGTCGTCGTAATCTCCACGACCTTTATCGTCGTGGCCCCGGCCACGGCCCCGCCCGCGGCCACGGCGCCCCCGACCGCCTCGGCCCGCAGGAGCGCCCTCGTCGGAACCGCCCTCAATGTCGAGGACGTACCGGTTTCGCCTCGACCTCTGCTGGTCGCGCTTGGGCTGATCGGACGACTCCTTATGCGAGGCGTCCCTGCGGTCGGGCGCGTCCCTGGACGACTCCTGCTTACGTTTCCCCTTCGAAGAGCCGTTCTTCGGAGGATCTTCGGCTTTTGCCGAGGCTCCGGCCTGGTTGGTGTCGGAGTCGTCCCCTTGCCTTCGCCGCGCGTCTTCTTCCACCCTGGCATACTCCTCCATTTTGTCGAAGAGCTTCGCCACTGTCTTGATTGGCTTTCGCGCGTTGTATTCGGCCATCGGGCCCAGACGAAGGCCCTGTATGGCTGCATTAACGATGGTGGTTTCGTTAACGTCTTTCACTTGGCATCGAATCTTGGCGAAGCGTTTGAAGTAGTCCCGGAGCTTCTCCGAGGGTTTTTGCTTGACAGCAAAGAGTTGGTCCGCGTCGACTCGGTCGACGTAGTTTCCTTGGAAGTTGTTGTGGAGGCGGACGCGAAGCTGCTCCCACGCGTAGATGGAGCCCGGCTCTATGGTAAAGAACCAAGAGAGCGCCACGCCTTGCAGCGCGAGGGGGAGTCCCTTCGCCTTTGTGGTGTCGTCTCCGCCCGCGGCTTCGATCGCAGTTTCGTACACGCGGACGAACTCGCGGGGGTCCGTGTCGCCTTTGTACGAGTCGATGGCGCTAGGAAACTTGAAGTCTGCGGGCCATGCCGCTTGCTGCAGCCCCGCCGAAAGCGGGGACTCCGGATCTACGCGCCGCAGCGGCACGCGGCTAGATGTGGGGGCTTCGCGACTGTCTGCCCTCTCCGGCGTGGGCTCGGGCGCGATTACTGGCGCGGCCTGCTGGCTCCGAGCCTCTTGCATATCTCGGACGGCTCCACGGAGGTCCCCTAACTCCCGCTGGAACGCATTGAGGGCCGCCAGCAGGGCGCTTTCCACCGCCTGTGCCGGCGGGGCCGTCGGTACTCCCGACGGGCGGATCGGCGCGGGCACGACCGCGTCGCGAGGTCCCGAGCTGCCAGTCGCTCCGTCGTGGCCCCCTCGAGTCGCCCGGTCCGCGTTGCCGGCGAGGGTTGCCGCGGGGGCGGCGAGGTCGGCTGTCGTTGCGTCGGCGGGGTCGGTTGTCGCTGCCCCAGCGTCGACGTCTTCGACCGCGGGGTCCGTCCTCGCAACGCCGGTGACGAGGCGGGTCGTCGCGGTGCCGGTGACGAGGTTGGTCGACGCGGTGCCGGTGACGGGGTTGGTCGTCGCGGTGCCGATGACGGGGTTGGTCGTCGCCGCGCGAACGTCGACGTCTTCGGCCACCGCGCCTGCGTCGCCAACCGTGTCCGCCGCTGCCGATGCCGAAGCCCTGGTACTCATACGACGCTCCGGCCCGACCGCCTTCTTTCCCTTCGCCGCTGCTGACGAAGCTTTTTTCGGTGCCATCCTTCTTCGGTCTTCAGGCTTGTCCTTGTCCTCCCCACGGACGGCGCCAACTGTTGTGGCTACAGACCAAACAGAGAGAGAGATGGTAGTGGAGAGTGATGGAAATGAGTATGATGGCCTGCCCCCTCCCCATAGCCGGTGTTCTATATATATATACATGGGGAGTGCTTTTACAATTATGCCCTTACAGCTGATTATCCCTTTCAGGGGTATTTGTGCCATTACACGTGGCCCATTCCAAGCCTTATAACTTTGTACCAGGCCTGCTGGGTTTAGGTGGGGGCCACCCCCACAACACAAAGTATTGAGGGAACTACCACCATCAACCAAAATCCGATTAATCTTCTAATTAGTAATAATAGGTTTACTATGGTAGGGAACTTACCTGGTCTAGTCGAAGGGATGGAGCAATCCTTTTTGTCGAGAGATGGTTGTTTCTGATCACCTGAAAGGGTTGACTATTGTCAGTGTGTCAGTAAGGTTCACCTCATGTTCTATGGTTTTCATCTATCTTCTAGACTCATAGGAGGCTAGTCCACCAAAGATAACATTGATGGTGTATTCTAGCTCTTGATACTCCATTTCTTCATCTCCATCTTTATCCTTCTTGGTGCTTAGCTCTCCGGCCTCCTGATAGAAGGAAAAGATCCCATACTTGAGTAATATTCCTCGAGCGTCTTCTGCAGGCACGATAGTTGCGAAGGTCATGCCTTGCAGCCTGGTGGTGTGGACACTGTCTCTTATTCTTTTTAGACTCATCGATCAGAGCCTTTCTCTTGCTCTGACCGGAATAATCCTTCTTGCCTTTCGGATGTTTTTCCGGGATTGTGAGGACTTCCTTCATGTTAGCCTTGCGATCCTTCTTATTCTTATGTGACTTCTTGTCTTTCCTTTCCTTTTTTTTCTCAAGCCTAGTTGAGGGATCTTGTCTGTCTAATTAATGGCCTTACTTCACTCAACTGCCTCACTAGCAGCAATGTACTTGTCGGCAATGTTGAATAGTTTGATGATTATTCGTGGAGGATTGATAGCGATATCCTTCATAAATTGCCTATTCCTCAACCCGGTCTTAAATGCATGGATAACAGAAGAGTTAGCAACTTCATGGATAGAATTGCAAACCTAACTAAAGCTCTTGATGTATTATCGTAGAGTTTAGTTAGGTTCTTGTTGTATCCAATGAAGATCATCTTCCTCGCCGAGTCGATCATATGTTCCCGAAATTTATCTATCAACAAGTCGCGGAGTTGTTTCCACATGTATATCATTCTAGCTAGTTGATTAAGCAACCACGACCGGGTGGAACCCTCGAGAATAGTTGGCAGATAATTTACCATTACGTTGTCATCACCTTCTGCAGCAGTGATAACATTTGTATAAATCTGGAAGAATTCCAATGGGTTCTACCTTCCATCGAACTTCTCGAGATTAGCTGGCTGGAACTTATCTGGCCAATGTACTAATTGGAGACCTACTAAGAAAGCTCGATAACTAGTGATTGAATCATGGCATCTTCTCCAAAAAGGAACCACATTATAGTCTATCAGAGATCTATTTCTCCGGTAGTCAAAAACTTGGTGCCCCAATCCGGTTGGTATGGTGCCTTTAACTAGATGCTCAGTTCAGATGTTGTCGTAGATCACCTGGACCATGACCCTGATTTTGTCCCTCATGTTGAGGGGGAGAGGTTATTTTGTCGTCAAATTGACTTCTTTCCACATAACTTCCTTGTTAGAATATTTGACCGGGTTGTCCTCCTATTAGTGGAGGATTGATAGTCCGACCACGTTGGCTTCTGCCATGTGAAGAGCACACAGGGGAGGTCATAGTTTGGCTCTACAACCACAACTACACCTAGTACATCTCGGTACGCTGCATAGTTTGCTTGAGGATCTCCAATATCTATCTTATCCTACAACTTGGGCATACCCCAGAGCTTCCGCCAGTGCAGGATCTAGTTAATGATGTCATGAACACATTGCAAGTTTTGGATAGTTATCGATGGCCTTAGAGCATTCCTGTTGGTTGAAAGAGTATGATGACTTGAATTTTGCTTTGAGTTCTCTACCTGCTCACCGCGACTTAGTATGCTCGTAGGGGGAGGAACTGGCAAGTTAGCCTATTGATGTCCACTAGTTTCATTATCTCCAGCTCTTTCGGGTGATGCTAGAGAGTTTGCACCATCCTAACTAGTGGATTGAGGGAGGGCTGGTCGTGGTGGATCATGCATGGCATCTCAAGTGGTGTCACCGATTGCATTAATCTCATGCTTCCAGCAGGAATCTCCTGAGGAACTCTCATTGAAACTAAAGGAGAGCCTTCCATCACTTTGACTAGCAGCTTTCATGAAGAAGAATGATTGGAAACTATGGTCTTCGGGGGACTGTGTGGTGGACTCAACCCAATACAGTGAATTGTCGATTGAATGGTGATTGCTATCATCTTCGCCCGGCTCTCCACTAGGGGTAACTTCATTGACACCATGACTAAGTGTCAGTCGGCTCCCAAAGTACGTAAGAGCTGTTGGCAAATAGTGCAACATACGACTGAATTGAGAGTACTCTGACCCTCGGATCGCAACAGCGTGCCTTTAGGGCCGCGTTTACCAATCGGCTGCGCCAAACTTGTCATAGTTCTAGGGCACTCCGACAAGGTTGGGACGCTTGATTCCCTGAGAGGTGTTGATGATAAGGGCGACATGTCTTCTTTCATTCAGTCGACCTTGCTGGGTGCGAGGACTGGTGACCTTGGGACGGAGGAGGATGATGAGGAGGCATCGTATTTCATGGTGCGGAGGCATGCGTCCATGTCAAGGTTAGCATAATCTACCAAGTTGAACCAATTTTCCTTATCCTAGGTCCTTGCATGATCACATAGGCCATACCAATGATACTAGGGAAGGACGGGGATGCCGATTAGAACCTTGAGAGGCTTGCACTTAGTCCCCACGGTTAGCGCCAATGGTCAACAATCGAATCATTGATCTTACGAATAGCAAAAAAATCCAAGCTTCACAGAAGAATGAACAGGGGAATGGTATGATATTACCATTTGCTCTTAATGAGCAATTACAAGGAAAAATGCTACTTGCACTAATGCGAAATGATCTTACTACTGTTGTTCTCTTTTGTTTTCTTTTCTTTCTCCCTCCCTCTCCCTTTCGAACGAGCAGGGCTTAAGTAGCGTCGAAGGGTTATTAGTTGCCTTCGTGAACTAGTGCCTTGTCTATTTCATTCGTCTGCTTGAGCAATCCGTTGTTGTCAACGAGAGAGGCCTGATCAAACCATTGACCATTTTATTATCAGTGAGGGAGAACTTTAGTAAATAACCATGAGATTGCTCATGGCCGAACGTGGTGCGGTTGAAGGAAATAGAAGTGCATATATTCTATGACTGGTCAAAGGGAGGCCCATTGTTCAAAGGGAGGCCCATATGTTGGGTTACAAAGCTTTCGAGTAATGGCTAGTCAGATAGATGAACCGTAATTCTCCGACCAGGGGGTACTCGGGACGTGTTGTAGCATAAGCCATTATAACACTAGTCTAAGGGCTTTGATTACGTATTAAAGTGGCTCTTTAATGGATTATGTAATCCTTGTCAACTATCTTTAGTTTTAATTTTTGAATTACAAAGTAACATATATCTCTAAATGCTAACATCTAAGATTGCTATATTTCATCATAATCAGGATCTTTTAGATTAAAGACTAGATGTTTTATGTTTTGAGAATTTCTAGCATATGTCTATTTTTAAATAACATTCAACAACAACTATAGTTCAATTTTAATTAGGATCCACCTAATCAGGTCAGTTACTTTTCTTTTTGTAAATTTCTAGTATATTTATGTTTGTTTTGTGGTATATTTGTCTTTTCTTTTTTTGTTAATTTCTAGTATATTTATATGTAAATTATTGTCACGATTTTTTAATATACAATAGAAGACGTGGATATGCATGGCTCAGGCCGCCGAATCGACAAGGGCCATCATTCTATCAAGATGTACGTCCGTACTAGAAAGCGAATGTGGATAACGCTGTCGCCAAAGGGTTAAACGCCTGAAAGACCACAGGTCATACGTCAGCACCGCTCTAACCAACTCATAGTTTAAGTTTCTAGTTGTGTCTTTTGATCTGTACCGTGTGACTTATATCTAAAATTATACTATTATGACTATTAGTTTTTTCTGAGTAAAAAATAAGGGGAAAAAATAGAAAAAATGGTTATATCGTTATGAACAATATAAATGAATAATGAACAAAAAGAGAAGGCAGAAAAGCAAAAAAACCAAAATTAGAAGTCAACATATTTTAAATGAATTCCGACTTAAATAAATTGACAACCAAAATAAATCAGAAGTTGAAGACTTTTGAAGTGGGGGCTTAACCGTGGCCCATGCCACTTGGGTAGGAAAATTTCTATTATATACCGGTGACACAATCCAGTTTGTGTAACGAGCAAATGAGGTGGCGACACGTGGCAAGAACATTGAAGCAATGCACTGTAGTAGTACTGTAACCCATACAAAAAAATAATATTTTGTACTTCTTACTACAGTACCAGTCGTACGGAAAAAATATTTTAAAATAGCTGCTACAGTACTTTTGCCATATGTCACGATCTCATTCGCGCGTTACACAAAGTGGATTATGTCACAGGTATACAATAGAAATTTTCCTTGGGTAGCCGTGCAAATCCAGGGCAAGTGGATCAAGTGCTTTTTTTGTACTGCATGAGCTGCACCTGGTGGATCAGCACCCTCGCGCAATTCATGTATAATCAGATTTGAAGTTAGGTTTGACAAATGACGTTTCCAGGGATGTGATAGAAAACCATGTAGTTCTAAAAACCACCCTTATGTCTAAATTAAATGGGATCTAAGACTAAAATTGCACTGTCATTGTCATATATCCGTCCTTTTCTTTCAAAGAAAGTTGTTTCCATCCCTGCGCGGTTGGGGATCGAACTCAGGATCTCTGCACACTACAACTCGGAATTCATGTATCCATCCTGACGGTGAGCCGTCGGAGAGAGTCATTAGAGCACAAGGCCGTCGTGCTCGCACTTTCCTAGTCTCTCCAACGGCCTGCATCGATCGCCGCTGTTTTTCTCTCTCCCCGGACGGACTGCGAGATGCTACGTGCAAATGGGCACCTTACCTACCTACATAATAGACCATATTACTACCCCGAAATTGACCTCTGGATCAGAATACTAGTGGTGAAAAAGGAAGCACGCTTTATCGATAAACTGTATTCAGCTGACTCTACCGAGAGGAATAAATGAGTATGCACTCGGCCAAGCTAGGCAGAATGACCCAAGCGTTTATGTGGGCCCCTCCTTTCGGCCTTTCGGTTTCAGCTTCTAATCTCTAGTTGTCTTTTTCTACCATTTTAGTTTTTTCTGGATTTTTTACCTTTTCTTTTCTTTCTCGTATTTATTTATATTATTCGTAATGGGCTAATTGATTTTTTTTACTTTTTTAAATTTAATTACGCTAAAAAATCACCAGCAGCTACAGTGTAAAATAAGCCAGCTATAATATAAAAAAATTATAAACCAATTTATTTTAGCTGAACTAAGCACCCCTAAAACGAAATGGAATCATTTCATAATTCGGTAGGTCCTTTTCGATAGAACAGCTTTGCATCTCCCTTTCAGCATGTGCTAGCTAACTAGCAGCAAGTGGCTGCGGGTTATGTAATACATGCGGCCATTGGACCCTCGAGTAACCACTACTAGCAACCACCCTCTGCAGACCTGGCAAAATGTACTGTGCCGGCCAACCTCGCTCGGATACGATACTGCTAGTCAGATCTAAGCACAAGATTCCTATGAGCTAAATGGATTATACCGTGTTTAGATCAGCACCATAACCCAGTCAATCAGTCTAGCATAGGATGCACATAGCTCGTTTAGACACGATAGGACCCGTTTAGGCATGGTACGACCGTTTAGCCCGTTTAGGTATGATAATAATTGAATTTTTGAATTTTATAACAGTTGAAAAGCTTAAAAATTCAAAACAATCTTTTAATTTTATGCTATAGAATCCTTTTTATAAATTTTAATTAGCACTTTTGAATTCTATAATTTTTGGATTTTTTTATAATTTTTTTAAAATTTTCAAGCTAAGATAGACTAAACAGGCCTATCCTAGTCTGTTGGGCTAAACGTGTCTAGACAGGACTGACATAGCCCGTGACTTCCTTGGGTTATTCCTAGGTCCAAGGCTCTGCCCGTAGGCTGGGTTAGCATGATTCGTTTAGTTAGTCGAACAAAATAGGCTATATCAACTTTTGGACATGCATGCGGTAGAGTAAAAGATCGACAAGTGAGATACAGCATGGCCTCGGGAAATGAAGGGTGGGTTCGATTGCACTTAGCTTGAGCTTTGGCTTATATTTACTACAGTAATTAGCTTTTAAATAGTGTATTTTTTAAAGCGGGATCTATAGATAGATTATAGTATAAACTGTATCGAGTTCAGCTGTACGGGCAAAAATCGCATGCGACTATTTTCCTTTATGTACTGTCTCTCACGAACAATTCAGAAATCAAAAATTTCAGACATAAGCCATAGCCCAAAAGAAGTAACCCAAATTTGTGACAGTGTTGGATGTATGATCTCTTTCGCGAGTTGATGATAACACCGATGCTTATCGCAAGTGTCTAGATGATAGATGAAACCTACAACTATTAAAATAAATGGCATTGCAGGTATTTTTTTTAAAAAAATTGGCTTTTGGATATTCGTTTTTGTAAATCTACTCTTGACCTTAAACCTGCCAAGCTCTATAGGTACCTACCGAGTTAGGGGAGTTCGGTAGTGTCTGCTAAGCTCTAATAGCTTGTCAAGTTACCGTCGGCCACACAATTAGTAAGCGCATTTAATTAGTGCTAATCTTATATAATTAGTACTAATTATATTTGTTTAGCACTAATTATGAGCTTAATTAGCGCTAATCATGTGTTGCCGTTGTGTGGAGGCTTGATAAGTGACTGCTGAGCTCAGTAGGTCTAAAAATAGGATTAGATCTATAGAAACGGATGTTCAAAGACTAATTTTTTTAAAAATGTCTATCAGTGACATTTATGTGAAGTTCTCAAAACCTAGCGATTCACTGACAACTCATTAGAGATTCTACTTCCGGTTTCTAGCTTCTTACTTTCATTTTTTTTTGATGATATAGCCTTTTGCCTTTCTTTTTTTCTTTTATTCCTTTTCATTATCCGTAATTATATAACTTTTGTATTTATTTTTATTTTTTAATTTAATTATGTTAAAAAAGCTATCAACAACTACATTACATTTTCAATCGTTATAATACAAATAAACCATAAACCTAGGTTTTTAAGTCTAAAATGAGCACAACTTTAATTCGGAGGAAGCTTCTCGTTTTCTACAGGGGTTGGTTGTTTGGCAGGGGCGGAGCCACACCCTGAGTAGGGTAGGCTTCAGCCCGGGGTGTGAAAAAATATCTAGTGTACAGCCCGGGTAAATTTAATTCAGTCTGAGTAACATTTTCATGATCCAGCCCAGATAGCCTAGATTATTCCACCACTGAGTCCGGGACGTAACCAAATCCTGGTTCCGCCACTGTTGTTTGGTGAGAGGTAAACTTACGGTGGAGTTGCAGACACCACGAGGCAGTTTTCAGGTTTATGCTCGTATATCAACTTTTTTTTTAGATTGTCAAATTGCTTTGAAACTCTTGCTCTAATCCATTCCATGCACATATGGTTCACCCGTCCGAAACCTAAATTCGTCTTCTTCATGCGGGTTTGGTTGTTCATATTTGTCTTCTTTGATGCAAACTTCTTTCACTCCCGGAAAGTAGGTAAAATTAAACCTAGGAGCACTGTCATTAAACATGTGCATTGTTAATGGTGAAGACGGTGCTCAGCCGTCCCCTATAGCGGGGCCCTAGATCCATTGGAATGAGAAGGAAAGGCATACCGTGGACACAAACAAAGTATAAGGAAAGCAGGGGAAGGGAAATGCACATCTCCGTGTCGACCATCTTCCGCGTATCCAGCGACATCATCAAAATGTTCATGTTAGCCGTCCTCCACATCTCCGACAAAGAAGCTTCGTCAAGGCCAGCTAGTTCCCATCTCCAACGTGGCTTGTTCCTTGTTTGTACAAGGAAAAATACTAGATTATAATTTTCTATTTATTTTGTCCTTCCATGTAATGTCAGGATGTATTATCTTTGCCTCGTGATAAAGCATGGTTAGGTCTTATGGGCCATATTTCCCTAAAAAAATTGATGATAAATCATACTTGGTCACACACTCACTTCTCTCCTTTCTTCTGTCATCTTGCACACCCACTCACCCAGACACCAACGGCCAGCCTACCCCGAGATTCCGGCGCCGGCAGTGGTTTAGCATGTCGCTATTGTTGTGTATACATTTGCAAGTAAACTACACTAGTCTCACCTATGATTTTTAAGTTTTTCACACACATTCATTGACACGTGTGATTTGAAAGTACTTGATCCATACCACCGGTAGTTGGCAGAAACAATGGAAGTGCAATTGTGCGAATAAGTGCGTTGTCTATATTTAGTTGACACCAGTCCTTTTCGTCCACTCGTACATTAGTAAGGACTTGGTCGTTAGTCAAACATGACAATTCGCAAATTGGAACTTGGATATGGCTCGCATTATGGCAGGTAGCATCATGTTAGTGATTGATTTAGCAGTTTTTCCACTGATGCTTGAGTCATTCTGACAGGCTAAATAGTTATCATCACTTCGCAATAGTAAAACCATTAGTAAAAGATATTCCTTATAAAGGTTCGGGGGAAAATAGATCTCTTCGACTGGACAACAATAGTATGGAACTAAACTTAAGATAAGAAAATACAAATAAAAATACTCATCGGAAAGGAAAAAAAATATAATGTAACTTTATTGAAAATTAAAATGAAAAGTACATTTACACATAGAACTTACATAATTGATCATGTTCCAAGAATTAGATAGAACGCGCCAGTCTGATATGGTTAATCGTACTGAGCCTGATCTGGTGACTTTGACCATAGTGTATGGACCTTTCCATTTAGGCAGAAGTTTATTATGATTTGACTGGTTCTGAATTTTTCTAAGAATCAAATCACCTATAACTAGGCTGCGATAATAGTAGTTATTGTATAATTTTTTGGGAATTTTTAGTGCTCTGAATGTACCACGTTTATTCATGATAATTTTATCATAATTATCGGCTCGTTGCTGCTATCGTTTCATATTAATTCAGTCCTCCTTTGAAGTGCGTGATCTCGACATATGTCGACCGTTGCTGCTATCTTTTCTTTTTCACTATGTGCCTCACGCGCTACCTCCGCACTAATGTCGTTATGTCCGTGCCGTACACCCTCGTCCGCTCCCTCGTCTGCACATTTGTCAATGTTGGCATGCCGTCCCCCTTGCCGAAAGTGCTGCGCATCAACAAGGAGTCCTTAATTTGCGGGTTGAGTGCACCGGGTTCACTTTGCGCTCCGCTATAAATACGAATCTATCGTAGTTGGTCATTGGTTTTCTCAGTTGCTCATTGCTCGCAGAAAGACTGGTAATTTTTTTCGAATTGGTAGTCAAATTGTCAGTAATTAATGAACTATTCGTATATAGTTACACGCATGTAATTATGTTTGTTGTAACGCTTACTACGGATCTGGTTGTTGTGGCTTCAGGTAGTCGTAGACATGGAACACTTGGTAATGTTCTACGGCAATGGTCTTGTACGGGCTAGACCCAATGGGTTGGACCTATCAACATGCCAATACAAAGTACTCCAGACCGAGAGACTCGGCATCATGAATATTCATAAGTTACAAAGCTGCATCCGAAGAGAGTTCGCCACAGAGGTAATGGCAATGAAACTTGCCATCGAGGGGATCACGCGCACCAATGGTGTGTGGGAGCTCGTGAAGGTGAATGGCACTATAGCATGGAGGCAGTACATGCAAATTGCCTCCCAGCTTGAGGCGGCCATTTACGGAAGGCTGATGGTGTACCTAAGTTTCACGCACCGGGAGTCTGGAAATGTTGATGAGTCTGGCCCCTCGACACCTGGGGAACCACAAGCGAAGCTTCAAGATGATACCACTCAATGTGTTGTATTGGATGGTACAGTCGCCCGCTTGGGTTAGAGTCCGACGAGGACACTGACACAGGCTCTGATGATAGCGAGGACGACGGACAGTAGACAGCTAGTCCACCCGGGGGAATTGTGTCGTCGTAGGTGCCCTATGTGTCCTCCAGGCACGATGATGTTGTGGTACGTTCCCTCGTACTGCCGTATGAAGAAGGGTCCTGTTGTAGGGGTGGCCCCCACCTAAACCCAGCAGGCCTGTTACAAGGTTATAGGGCCCAAAATGGGACATATGTAATGGCTTAAATACCCCTGGCAGGGAGGTACCGATGTAAGGGCACATTTGTAATAGCACAGCCCATATGAATATATATATACCAAGGGAAGACTAGAGGGAGAGGGACGATCACTCTCTCCCAACTCTCCACTACCACATCTCTCTCTATTTGGTCTGTAACCACAACAGTTGGCGCCGTCCGTGGGGAGGACAGGAGCAAGCCTGAAATCTGAAGAAGGATGGCACCGAAAAAAGCTTCGTCGACGGCGGCGAAGGGGAAGAAGGCGGCTGGGTCAGAGCGTCGCGTGGGTACCAAGGCTTCGGCATCGGCTGTCGCGAGTGCGGGCGTCGACGCTGGCACTGCAACGACCGACCCCGCCACTGGCACTGCGACGACCGACCCCGCCACTGGCGTTGCGACGCCCAACCCCGCCACCGCCGCTACAACGACCAACCCCGCCACCGCCGCTACAACGACCAACCCCGCCACCGCCGCTACAACGACCAACCCCGCCGACGCGACAGCGACCAACCCCACCACCCTCATCGCAGCGCTCGCCGGTAGCGCGGACCGGGCGGTTGGAGATAGCCACAACGGAGCGGTCGGTAGCTTGGGAGCTCGCGAGGCGATCGTACTCGTGCCGACCCGTCCGTCGGGCGTGCCGGCGGCCCCGCCCGCACTAGCGGTGGAAAGCGCCCTGCTGGCGGCCCTCAACGCGTTCCAGCGGGAGCTAGGGGATCTTCGCGGGGCTGTCTGCGACATGCAAGAGGCTCAGAGCCAGCAAGCCGTGCCAGAGCCCGCGCCGGAAAGGGCAGACAGTCGCGACGCCCCCACATCCAGCCGCGCGCCGCTGCGACGCGTCGACCCAGAGTCCCTGCTTTCGGCAGGACTACAGCAGGCGGCGTGGCCCGAAGACTTCAAATTCCCCAGTGTCATCGAGCCATACAAAGGCGATACGGACCCCCGCGAGTTTGTGCGCGTGTATGAAACTGCAATCGAGGCCGCGGATGGAGACGACACCACAAAGGCGAAGGGACTCCCCCTCGCGCTGCAAGGAGTGGCGCTTTTCTGGTTTTTTACCATAGAGCCAAACTCGATCTACGCATGGGAGCAGATCCGCGATCGCCTTCACAACAACTTTCAAGAAAACTATGTTGAGCGGGCCGACGCGAACCAACTCTTCGCCGTGAAGCAGAAACCATCGGAGAAGCTCCGCGACTACTTCAAACGCTTCGCGAAGATACGCTGTCAAGTCAAAGACGTTAACGAAACCACCATTGTCAATGCAGCCATACAGGGCCTTCGCCCGGGCCCGATGGCCGAGTACAACGCACGGAAGCCAATCAAAACAGTGACAAAACTCTTCGACAAAATGGAGGAATACGCCAGGGCGGAAGAGGACACACGGCGAAGACAAGGGGACGACTCCGACACCAACCAGGCCAGTGGCTCGGCGAAAACCGAAGATCCGCCGAAGGACGGTTCTTCGAAGGGAAAACGCAAGCAGGAGTCGTCCAAAGACGCGTCCGAGCGCAAGGACGCCCCGCACAAGGAGCCGTCCGATAGGCCCAAGCGCGGCCAGCAGAAGTTGCGGCGAAGTCGGTATGTCTTCGACATCGAAGGCGGCTCCGAAGAAAACGCTTCCGCTGGTCTTGGCGGTCGGGGGCGCCGAGGTCGGGGACGCGGCCGTGGCCGGGGTTGCGAGGATAAAGGCCGTGGAGATTACGACGATCAGCACCATGAGCTGTGGTGCGAAGTCCACGGTCGTGGCACCCACGACACGCGCGCGTGCACCTCCATAGCGGCGCTCCGCCAAAGCGTCGCCATGGATAGGAACCCGGAGGCACGCCCGCCTATGGTGGTCCACGTCCAGCACCCATACGAAGCCCCCATGCACATCCAGGCGCAAGGGGCGCAACCCCATGAGGGCCCTCTGCGAATTTAGGCCCATGTGCAGCAACCTCGGGAGGGCCTCCTGCAGCTGCAGGCTCCGGAGGCAGCCCACCACAGGGTTATCAATGTTTTCTCCGGAGGCTCTTCGCTAGAGTTCGCCTCGGCACGGCAGCGGAAGGCCTACGTCCGGAGGCTACACCACGTAGCGGCGTACCCAGCGCAGGCACCGCCGGACTGGGCACAGCACGAGGTCACGTTCACACCCGCCGACGCCCAAGGCGTCGAACTTCCTCACCAGGACCCCCTGGTCGTCCGGGTCGTGATAGCAGGATGCGACGTGGGACGTGCCCTAGTCGACGACGGCAGCTTCGTGAACATTCTGTTCGCGGCAGCCTTCGACCAGATGGGGATCCCTCAAAGTCGCCTCGGCCCATCAGGAATTCCGCTGCAAGGCTTCGGAGGACAACCTCTACGGGCGCTTGGCCAAATATGCCTTCAGGTCTCCTTCGGCCAGGACGACAATGAAAGGGTCGAAGATGCCACCTTCGATGTCGTCGATCTCCTATACCCCTACAATACTATACTGGGGCGCCCAATCCTCAACTCCTTCAGAGCGGTGCCACATCACGGCTATTTATGCATGAAGCTCCCGGGGCCGCGGGCCATCATTACCGTTCGTGGCGACCAGGATATGGCTCGGCGCATCGAGTACGGCACCAGATATCCCCGTCGCGACGCTCAACGGCACGCTTAGAATCGACATCGCAGCGCGGGGACCCACGGCGTCATCCGGGGACGGCTCGGCAAGCCCTACAGATAGTGCAACTACTAGAGGCTCCGGCCGCGTCAAAGACAAGTGGTCAGTACCCCCACCCATTGTAATAGAGTTCCGTTTGTCGCCAACCTCTTGTCATTATGCACAAATACGCGGCGAGAGCGCGCGGAGGCCTCGCCTACGTGCGGGCTCCCGGAGTATAAACCAAAGACGCACGTTCGCGTGTGCACTCTCCGTCAAAGACACGGGTATGAGTATAAATCGAAGACGCACGTTCGCGTGTGCACTCTCCGTAGCCAGGGGTACGGGTATGAGTATAAACCAAAGACGCACGTTCGCGTGTGCACTCTCCGTAGCCAGGGGTACAGGTATGAGTATAAACCAAAGACACACGTTCGTGTGTGCACTCTCCGTCAAAGACACGGGTATGAGTATAAACCAAAGACGCACGTTCGCGTGTGCACTCTCCGTCAAAGACACGGGTATGAGTATAAACCAAAGACGCACGTTCGCGTGTGCACTCTCCGTCAAAGATACGAGTATGAGTATAAACGAAGACGCACGTTCGCGTGTGCACTCTCCGTCAAAGATACGGGTATGAGTATAAAGGAAGACGCACGCTCGCGTGTGCACTCTCCGTCAAAGACACGGGCATGAGTATAAACAAAGACGTGCGGGGGGATGCCTCTGCACGCGCTCTACGGAGTATAAACAAGACGCGGATTTCGCGCATGCTGCGAACGTCGTCCTTGCGCATACTCTCTGGAGTATAAAAAAGACGCAGATGTTCTCCCTGCGCACTCTATGGAGTATAAACAAGACGCAGATTCCGCGCATGCCATGGACGTCGTCCTTGCGCATACTCTCCGGAGTATAAAAAAGACGCGGATGTTCTTCCTGCGCACTCTACGGAGTATAAACACGACGCAAATCCCGCGCATGCCATGGACGTCGTCCTTGCGCATACTCCCTGGAGTATAAATAAGACACGCATGCTGTCCCGGCGCGCTTGGCAAAACGCAAACGCGGCGCGAACCTTGCGCGGCTGACGAATCGCGCACCCCCTCCAAGCGTCGAGGCTCGTCCTCGCGCACCGCGGGAGAGGTACGCAAGGCGCGCTACGGAAACCCAATTTCGAGAATTTCAAGAAATAGCGGCGTAGCGCACCACAGGCTGGCCCCAGTGACGGCGCGCACGCGGGCTACGAGGTACACCAGAGGCTACCCCCACTTTGGAAGGTAGGGGGACGAAGCGCGCCTACGGACTTTAAACAGGTCGTGGTGCGAAGGTCCGCCTCCGCACGTGCCAGTCTACGGACTTTAAACAGGTCGTGGTGCGAAGGTCCACCTCCGCACGCGCCAGTCTACGGACTTTAAACAGGTCGTGGTGCGAAGGTCCGCCTCCGCACGCGCCAGTCTACGGACTTTAAACAGGTCGTGGTGCGAAGGTCCACCGCCGCACGCGCCAGTCTACGGACTTTAAACAGGTCGTCGTGCGAAGGTCCGCCGCCGAACGCGCCAGTCTACGGACTTTAAACAGGTCGTAGTGCGAAGGTCCGCACGGACTTTAAACAGGTCGTAGTGCGAAGGTCCGCCTCCGCACGCGCCAGTCCACGGACTTTAAACAGGTCGTAGTGCGAAGGTCCGCCTCCGCACGCGCTGGTCTACGGACCTTAAACGGGTCGTAGCCCCAACGGCTGCCTCCGCACGCGCTAACCCTACGAGGTAATCCACACGCAAGCCCTGCGAGCGCACTTTGAACGTGGGGATCTCGTCCCCGCACAACATGACCGCCCAAAGCACAACATGCAGCGCATATCCTAATCGCCAGGAGGTCTATATATCGGAAAAATCTTACAAGTACAGAGGCCCGCCAACATCTCTGCCGCTCTAAGCAGCTATTCGGCAGGCTCGTCCTTAACACGCGCTAAGGCCGGGGCTTCGCCAGAAGAAGATCGGCCCGCCCAAAAGTTCAGCGACTCCTCGGCCCTACGCCAGCGTCGAAGGCACCGCCGGGTCGTAAGGTCGGACGCAAGTAGTCGGCCCCAGCAAGGAAGCTGCCCGGCACACAGGTGAAAGTCAGAATTTGTAAAGCAAGCGCGCACTTCGTTCACAAGAAAAGCGGGGGACATTGCAACACACGCCTACACCTGGCCACTTCGGCGTCACACCTGCGAGTTTCCGGCGCCTTCGGAGGCCTCAGCGCCACCCTCGTCGCGCCGCGGGATCTTGTCCAGAAATTGGCCAAGACTCCCCTCCCCGTAAAGTGACTTCCGAAGCTCGACCTGCACAGCGGCCTCCCCGACGTAATCCCAGATCCGCTCGTGGAAGTACTTGACGGCGCGGCGAGCGGCGCGGACGGCACCGGACATTACTCCAGCTCCGCTGGGCATCTCCAGCTGGGGGTCCTCCAGCTCGGCGACATGTGTGCAACCGCGGTGCCGTAGGAGCACGCACACCATGCACGACGCCGCGTAAGCACAGTGGTTGCCGAAGGTCGTCGCGGCACCACGCGCAATGTTGGCGGCATCTCCGATCCAGCGAAGGGTCCGAGGCAGCTCCTCCGGGCCAAAGGCGCGATCCGGCACCTTAGCCACAAGCCCCTAGAGATGGCTCTCCAGCGCTTGCATGACATCCCAGGCAATGACCGAAGCCTCGCCAAGCGTCCGGTCACGCTCCGCTAGAGTTAAGGCAAGTTCGCCTTTTTCCTTCTCCAGCGAGGCGACCTGTTGCAGAAGGCCGTCCCGCTCCGCTGCAAACCCATGCCGCTCCGCCTCCACGGCCGATTCCCGCGCCGACGCGGCAAGTCCCTCGGCGTGCGCCTTCACCTCAGCGCACTCCGCTTCCAGCTGGCGGATACGGGCATCCTGGGCAGAGCGGACCCCCGAGGCTTCGCGTAGCTCCTCCTCGGCGACCCGCAGCCTATCCTCAAGCGCCCTCTGGGCACGAGCATAGGCCGCTTGCAAGGCCTGCCCCAGCACAAGTGTCTGCAGAACAGAAAGGCTTAGCAAGCTCAGCATGGCTAGGCATTGTCATACAAAGTGCTTACCCTCACCCCCGACAACTCTAAGGCGTCCTCGAGACGCCCCACCCCATAGGTCTGCAGCGCTTGCTGGCCGACGCTGGCAGCTGTGTCATCCACGATCCCGCGCCACGCCCTCAGCGTCTCCGGCGGAGGCACGAAGTCCGCTGGGCCCGGGCGCACGGTGATCGCCCCGCCGGCACGAGGACCCCCATGTTCCGCCAAGGGCTCCTCCTCCGGAATAAGCGACGCTGCAGGCAGGGATGCAGGTGAGCACCGCACGGCACAACGAAGAAGACACCAGGGCAAACTAAGCCACCTTACCTTCAGTAGCGGAAGGAGGGCTTTGGGGGCCCGCCCCCTAGCCCCAGGCAGGGTAACGACGACGCAAGTCCCCGCGGAGGGCGTGGCCCCGCAAGGAACAGAAGCCTCAATCCCCGCACAAAATAACTGAGGCGCACGACCCGACGCGCCTCTAACACGGAGCCCCCGCCCCAACAGGAATACCCCCGGTCTTTGGCCTGACCTTCGCGCACAGCAAGGTAGCTTCCAGTACTCGGGCCAGGACCGCACACAGAAGATGGCCCCCTCGCGCAAAGGCCAGCTAGCGGGTCATAGCCTTGGCCGAGGAGTCAAAGCCCGTGGCAGGAATACGTTCTGCCGCGTGCCCCACCCACGGGAAGGCGAGTTGCATGACGCGACAACCTGCCCTCTGACAGGCCAGACGTCGGCACGATTCCAGCCGCCATTAAAAGCGCGCTACCAGGCCGTGGGATCATAACAGCTTCGAAGCATAGCAGGACAGCCGGCAGAAACGAGGCGGGGGGATATGGCAAAACGCCACATGGCGCGCCATCCCTCACCTGCCTCGTGTCCTCCTTCCCTGGGGAAGAGGCGAGCAGCCGCGATCACGCAACCGCTCATATAACACCGCACACCAGTTACAAGCCGCCGCGTGCCCCGCACGCCAGGGCGAGTCGCACGGAATGACAACCTAGCCCTGGCAAGCCAGGGGCCGGCGCGATTCCAGGAACCATTACAGCGCATTCCCGGAACGTGAGGTTGCAATCACCGCAGGCGCAGCAGTGTCCGCTGTGCGAAGTTTCTACTTCGACTAGGCGCCAGCTCCGTGGCCACCCATTCGAAAGGGAGGGGACGGAGCGCGCGCGCCTACTTCGACTAGCCTTCGACTAGGCGCCAGCTCCGCTGCCACCCGTTCGAAGGCTCGGGGACGGAGCGCGCGCGCGCCTACTTCGGCCAGGCGCCAGCGCGGGACGGAGCGCTCGCGCGCCTACCTCAACACCAAGGCTCCGCAAGTTCGGAGAAGTTCACAGGCCGCAGGGACGGAGGGGGCCAAAGGACTCGGCAACATGGCTTCGGCCCTGTGAAGCCCTTCACTATGAAAGGCTCCTGTTGTTGGGGTGGCCCCCACCTAAACCCAGCAGGCCTGTTACAAGGTTTTAGGGACCAAAATGGGATATATGTAATGGCTTAAATACCCCTGGCAGGGAGGTATCGATGTAAGGGCACATTTGTAATAGCACAGCCCATATGAATATATATACCAAGGGAAGACTAGAGGGAGAGGGACGATCACTCTCTCCCAACTCTCCACTACCACATCTCTCTCTGTTTGGTCTGTAACCATAACAGGTCTCAGTGGGGGTTTCAAGCTAACACCCTCCTAGTTGGGCAGCGCTTTCTTAGTAAGACAGCTGTGCAACAAGCTATTGCATGGTACACCTTGTCTATCAACTGTGTGTACCGAGTGCATGGGTCCAACCTAGCCAATTATGCTGTAAAGTGCGTAGTGGAAGGCTGATCCGCAAAGATCAGCGCTCAACGAGCCAAGATTTTTGGTTCGGCCTTCTCGATGAAGACGATGATCGACCACACTTGCGTGCTTAGTGAGCCCTTGCGCCATCATCAGAACGTGACTTCAGCATATGTGGCAAGCATCATTAGCCACCTAGTTGCAGTAGACGTTTTCGTCCCTCCGAAGATGCTCATGCCAGAAGTCGCCAATGTGGCTGGCTATCCAGTCAGCTACAATAAAGTTTGACGAGCTAAGCACAAGGTCATTGAGTCCATGTATGGGACATACAAAGAGGCATACAACCTTGCGCCGAGATTGCTTCACCAGATAGCCGAGTCAAACACTGGTACGTACATAAACAAGCTTGAGCGTCCAGATGCTGATGGAGGGTCCAACTGCTTCATACTAAACCGCCTATTCTGGGCTTTTGTCCAGGCCATTGAGGGCTTCAAGTTTTGTCATCCTGTGCTCATGATGGATGGTACTTTTCTCACAGAGAGTTACAAGGGAACCATTCTCACCGCGGTGGCGGCCGACGTGAATGACCAACTTCTCCCAGTGGCATTTGTCATTGTGGAAAGCAAGAACACGTCCAGTTGGCTCTGGTTCCTGCGAACGTGAAGCAAACGATGGTTGGCAATCGACCCAACGTTTGGGTCATCACAGATCACAATGCTGGGTTAATAGCCACGCTGAACACCATGTAGCAGGGGACCAAACCCCTCACCAGTGGAACGATGTGCGAACCCGATGGTGCGTGAGACATCTTGCATCTAACTTGTTCACACAGTTCCACTGCCAGAGTGTTGTGAAGATGTTCAAGGCATTGTGTTTGCAAAACCAGATGTGAAAGTTCGAATCCATCTGGACAGAGCTAGAAAGGCAAACTATGGAGGGAGAGCAACCCCGCGGTGCCATAAGTTTTTTCGAGTGGATTCGTCAGCATGCTCCTGAATTACAAAAATGATCCCTTCTCTATGACATGGATGGTGCGAGATATGGGATTATGATGACTAACATGTCTGAGGTGTACAACAGCATCCTGAAAGGCGTGCGATGCCTCCCTATCACCGCGATCGTGGAGGAGACATCAACTCGCACTGTTGGTTATTTCATCAATAGAGCCGCCGCAGCCAGGTGTCAAATAGACGAAGGCAACAAATGGTCTGAGAACATGTAGAGACATATGGAACTGAAGATAGAAAAAGTCTGAATGCATGACATCCGGGTAATCGATGGCCTCCGAAGGAAGTACGAGATAAGGCTTCGGCAAAATTGTGAATAATCATGCCAAGGGTGAAATGAAATAGGCATGCGTCCTGAGTGATGTGGCAACATGCACCTGCAACAAGCCGACGCTCCTGCACAAGCCATGCTCACATGTGTACAAGGCATGTGCGCAAATGAGGCAGATGTCCGAGCCGTATACCTCAGAGTATTATGACATACAACACCTTTTCAATACATGGAGTGCAGAGTTTCACTCGTACGGCTTGGACATGAACTACAGGGATCTTTGGTCGGACATGCTGCAATGGGCCCCTAACAAGGAGTTGAAGATAACTAAGAAGGGATGTTGGTAGACACGACGCTTCCAAAACGACATGGATGTGAGCAAACATACCAACATTTTCTGCACAGTGAAATGCCGAATATGTAAGACCTTCGGGCTCGTCTAGTCACCACTTAGTGTCATAATCTCATGTATCTTTTACTGTATCGCATTAATTCATATTTGTACCCATTTGAGATGTATTTCATAATGTTTGTCTAATGCATATCGACCCCTCTAGCTTAATGCACATGACACAACATTTCAACAGTCCACTCAAAAAACAGCAACCACAACGACGTGTACACCATTCACTTACATGCTTTACAACATTGAACATAACCATGAGCTACATACTATAACCTTCTCTGGTGCGTGTCTATTGGTAGAAGGTGCCTCGTAGTACCCACATAGAGTGTTGCTATGGGGGGCGCCTCGGACGTGGCTGGCTGTCGTTGTAGTGGTACGCACATATACAGCTAGGGTTCGCGCAATAGCAAGTGGGATCATACGAACTTCCTATATTGACGACCTCCTCGTTGCCTCTTTCATGCTGCATCTGTTGCCGGATGTCATCGTTCTCCTTATTGAGACTGTAAATTTGCGCCTCCATCTCTAAGATTCGCTCCCACAGTGTATCCACATACCTCACAAGATAGTGTTCATGGGGAGGATCGATCTAGTGGACGAAGTCGCATTTCACCATCTGCACGAAAGGAGGATTAACATGAAAGCGCTATTACCAATAAGACAAACTAAACTATTGGTTAATTGTACCCTAGAGAGTGGGCATCGGAAGAAACGTCGCTCGCCATGGAAATGGCCATCGAGGACCTGCACGACCGCGTCCTCCCTATGTCTGCATTTCGGCCATACCAGTTGAGCCCCCTTGTTTGGCCTTAAGCGGTAGTTACGGTTGAAGTCCTCTCTCCTTTCTAGGGGAAGGTCTTCCTCTGGAGACCCCGCTCCGACTGGCCCCTCGGTCTCTGCCATACTATGTTACTATATGATGCAGAAGGTCCTTCTTCTTACAAGAAGCGAAATGAAGTTTACATGAGCGACGAGCGATTGCAAGAGCTCTGTATTTGAAGCTAGCAAAAAGAGAATCCGGTGTGTTCCCACCGGAAATTACGGACGCGTTGTCGACGTACACCATCACGGGCGACAGCGGATACCATGGTAAAAGTGACATATGTGCGCACGATGGAGCGGACGAGACAGGGTGATATGGCTGCACTAACATTTGTGCCGATGAGGGAGCGGGCGAGGAGGGCCGTTATGTCAAGCCAACACATGTCCGAATGACATTAGTAATGAGAGAGCACGTGAGAGGGGCACATACAGAGAGCGTGATAATTATTCAAACCAAATAGCATCAAATAATATATTCCACGATTGGCCGACACATGGCACTTCAAAATATGTGTGAGGATTGTTAAATTCATGATTAAGTTAATCCGAATAAACGTGGCAAATTCGGAATACATAAAATTCTCAAAAAATTACACAATAGTAATTACTATATCGGGAGGCTTCACATAAAATTTCGTAATTTTTGGAGCTCGTTTGCTATATCTAAAAACTCGTAAAATTATCAAAATTGTATGAATTTTTAAGCAAATTACACTGCGAGGTACGTTGTATTGGGAGGCTGTACACAAATTTTTGTAATTCTTTGAGGTCATTTGATATATTTAAAAATTCAAACAAATACTAAAAAAACTAGGACAGGTAATTAGGTCGGCTAATTAGCCGGCCTAATTACCTGCTGCCTCCTCCCTGAGCAGCAGGCACGGCAGGGCGGCAGGCTGCCTACCGCCGGCGATAGCGCCACGTGTCACCTCGCGGGCGCTATCGCTCGGCCTGCCAACGGTAAAAATGATATTTTTTGTTAATATATCTTGTATACTGTTATTTTTATAAATACAGTGCGAAACGGTATCAAAATTAGCTTTGATTCGGCGATGTGCGGGTTGACTGTCCTCTGAAACTCGATGCCAATTTCCAGTTTTCCACACTCCATCCACACCTGGGCTCCATGGACCGTGTCTATATAAGCCGTTCCATGATCCGTTTCCACCGTTGAGCCGGGTTATATGGCCAATCCCTTCACAAGCGACGGCAAGCTCATAAGCGAGCTCCTCAGCGACGACAGTCTCCAGGAACACCTGATGGAAGATGTGCTGCAAGCTCAGGCTGTCGCAGCCATGGCCGTCGACGAGGTGGGCGTCTGGCCCGGCGAGCTCGACGAGCAGCTCATAAGCGAGCTCCTCAGCGACGACAGCCTCCTCGGTGCTCTGGTCCCGGCTGCCGACGAGTCCGAGTACTACTTGAGACACACGGGATCAGGAGCCACCGCGCCGTGCAGCAGCGGCGGCAGCACCGCGGCCGAGCACGAGCTGCTGCAGCCGGCGGCGGTGAGCAGGGCTCTGTGTTCGGTGTACTCCGGCCCGACGATCCAGGACATCGAAAAGGCGCTGTCATTGCGGCCGTACCCCTCCAGCCGCCGCTACAGCTCACTGTATTTGTAGGTGCATGCATGGCTGTGAATATTTAACTAGTATACTGATCAATCTTACATGTGTGCACAACTCGATCAAGGAGAGTAACAATCTATGTATGGTTTTCCTTGAAAAGCCGTAGGTTCGGAGCGTCGAGTAGAGCGCCGGAGAGCAAGTACACGGCCAAGGTGAGGAGCTGCGACGGCAAGATGCCGACGGACGGGTACAAGTGGAGGAAGTACGGGCAGAAGTCCATCAAGAACAACCCCCACCCGAGGTGCAGTGATCGATCGATACATGCATCTAGCTACTAAGCTACCGACTTCAATTCCGCGTCTGAATTATCTTTTGATTATTTGTTATTTGCCATTTTTTATCATTTGTTATTTGCCATTCATGCATATATGGATCATGCACCAGGCAGGGGTACGACATCTTAGTTGAAGAAACAGTACGGTCAGTTACAGGAAGAATGACTATTTTAAAATCTTTGTTTAAGTATCATCAATAATATTTATTAGAAACACAGATTCAAAACCTCATTAAAATCAAGAATCAAAAACCACCCAAGGCACTGTCTTTACCGGACCGTTGGTCAACAAGTGGTCTGACAGCTGACCCGACTGTACGTCAATTTGACCGCTTGGGTTCTTGCAGTTTGACTGCTCGCTTAAAAACTATATAGACAACAATGCACATGATTCAAAAAAAAGAGTCACTCTCAAACCACTTATCTAAATGCAGTGAAACTTGTCACAACTCTCTTTAGGATGCCAGAAACCTATTTCAATTATAGATCGTGAAGATTGATACAAAGTTTCAACCTTTATCCAAATACTCCCCTAAAATGATGCATGAGACTAAGCAAAGGAAGAGCATGTAATTTTTTTTGAACTGAGTCTGATGTACTTTCTTGATTTCTGATGATCTCTCAAAGTAATCTGAGAGAGTCCTCCAGATCTCATGTGCGGATTTAAGATGAGCTACTTGATTGAACACATTTCTTCTTAGGCCTTAGATCAAGAAGTTGTGTGCCTTAGTATTTGTCTCAACCTTAGCTAACTGAATAGCATCGAGGACACGTCATCGGCTACCGCAACTAAGAGACTTCTCATTTTGTTCCAAATGGCTAAGCCTTGAGCTTGGATGTATATCCCTATCCTTATCTTCTAATATGGATAGTCGGCTCTATCGAAGATAAGAGGCTTGTTGTGATACCTCTCCAACACTATTGCTCAAAAAACCGATTAGGATCTATGAAGAAGTGGGGCTCTGATACAAATCGTAGGATCGGTATGGCGAGACAGAGGGGGTTAATAACTCTTTCAAAATCTACCCTCAAGTATCACTAATAACATGTAACGAAAGTACAAATTCACAAGTTCACCAAAATCAGGAGCCAAAAATCACACGAGATGCTCTATTTCCACCGGTCTGACCACTGACCAACATAGTGACAGGTGTAAGGCACTTGAGACTTAACGAAATTGGTGTACGTGGCCTGTGGCCGGCTAGGTGTGCTGCTGCGCGCACACACGGGGCAGCTCATGCGTTGTACCACGAAACACTGGGTTATCTAGCTAGCAGCTGGAAAGAAAAATCGCTGCAGTCCATGTATCCATGGCTGCGCCGTGCGTTGTCAGCCATGCGTGTGGTGGTTTGCACTGCACGTATATGTAGAACTACCTTTCGGTGACTCTGGACGGCTGCTTGGTCTTACCGGCGAGCAACTCTGTTGAATTCATGCCAGTCTCTCGTCGCATGACGATTGACTTTGCCTAGGCTTTTACATGACGGCCGGCTCTGCTCGGGCTTCGGCCGTCGGCTGATACCGTCCCTGACTGTCCGTACCTATAGTTTCTTGAGCAAAAATGCACATGTAGTACGTTTTTGGGATTTCTTAGAGTTTTCGAGGTGCGTGTGCCAATCGGGGACACGCGTTTCTCATGTGCGCGCAAGGACGTCACGGCGCCCATGCATGCTTGCACATGATTTGAGCGCATGGGAGAGGAGGGCTTTAGGAGGAGGAAGACAAGAGACAGACGCAAGCGAGACGTACTAGTACAAATCAAGGAACGAAGCAAAGAGGCAGACGAAATAAAGAGAGAAGCAAGCGAGTGGCGTAAGTTGAAGGAGATTGAAGACATGAAAGGTTT
Source organism: Dendrocalamus latiflorus (assembly GCA_017311315.1). Taxonomy (NCBI): domain Eukaryota; kingdom Viridiplantae; phylum Streptophyta; class Magnoliopsida; order Poales; family Poaceae; genus Dendrocalamus; species Dendrocalamus latiflorus. Next base: position 10,396,486 of record CM029663.1, read on the forward strand.
CAGAGAACATTATAAAGATAGCGCTAGGATGTTGCAGGTCCGACAGTATACTGATTGTAGTAAACAACTTCGTGATGTAGTAATATTACAAACGGTTCTTGTTAATAACTGTCAGTGATACTTCACGGACGGTTTTCACCATAAACCGTTTATGATATTGCCTCTTTACAGATGGGTTTTAGCGCTGGCAACAATACAAATGGTCTCTAAACTAAAATGTCTGTCATTGTATTTAATACTGACGATTTTAGATATCCATCAATAATATGACGTCTAATATTAGATTTTTTTTAACAGTGATTACATCTTAGAGATCTAGCTTGAGGAGTCAAAAATATAGTTAGCTAGATCATCTGTACATGTCCATATGGCAGATGCAGAGCAGTATTCACAACTTTTTATAGCTAGTAGTGCTACTTATAATTAACTGGCGTCTACTTTTGCATGCACATGCGCAGGAGCTACTATAAGTGCACCAGCTCCCGGTGCCGCGCCAAGAAGCACGTCGAGAAGTCCACCGACGACCCGGAGATGCTGATCGTCACGTACGAGGGGTCGCACCTCCACAGCCCGCTGCTGCTCTTCCCGCACCTCCAGCCCTCGGTGATGGACTCCGCCGGTGCGGCCGCCGACGTCTACGAGGCGGGGGAGGCGGCGAAGGAGGCCAGACCCTCGCCAACGCCCGACGACGGCGGCGCCGCAGGGGGTTTTGGCGGGCAGCTAGTGCCACCAGAAGAAACGTGCGACGCCGAGGTACGAGGAGGCAGCAAGCTGCAGGGGCGTCAAAAGGGACGCGCCGGGGACGCCGTGCCGCACGTAATAACCACGGACGACTCGTGCGACGGCTCGAACTCTTCCGTGCCGCGTGCTGCTGCTACCGTGTTTTCTTCTGATTCACCGCCTACCAATTGGGCCTGCCTGGATATCCCGTGGTCCCCGGAAGCTCTGTTTCTGTAGCCGCCCACTGTATTTGGGCTGAGTTGACTAGGGTGAGCTTGTCACAGTGAGTACGCACTACGGTACTAGCTAGGATGGTGTAATAAGATACGTATGTGGAGCGGAGAGATCAAAGGATCAGACCCTAGGGCCGCCAAAAAAAACCCACGTAACCTATGGCTGGTGGGACTAGGCGAAAACAAGCTAAGTTGGGTGCTATTCCAATACAATGGAAGATGTTTACATGCTTTACTCTGCATTAGTTTGCACCTCTAACTGATTTGATTATAATGGGCGGTTAAAGTAAAGCACAAAATTGTGTACACCGCGCAGCTAGTACTCACTGACAATAGCAATACTGATCTACCTACCTCATGCTAGCACGTAGTCACTGTGACACACATATATATCCAAAAAATTTCAAAAAATTTCACACATAATACATAGAAAAATACATATTCTAAACCATAGTGTCTAGGCACCATGGTACCAAAATTGTTATTGAACTTGATTCCATCCAATTAAAGCAATCATGTTCTAGGTCGTGACAACTTCTAGATCATCTCTCACACGTCTTAGCAAGATGATCCAAATTTAGGTTTGGCTAAAGAAGCCACGATCACACAATCACAAATCTTGGTCAACAAAGGGAAGAACTGGGCAAGATATTGATTCTTGTTATAGAAGGGATCTAGATGGGCAAAGATTGATCCTAAGAATCTACTAATACCTCTTACACATTATGGATTGCAGCAAGATCAAGAGGATAACAAAAAGAACCAAATCATCAAAGGCAAAAACAAGAACTCATACAAAGAGAGGCAAGAGCATGAGGATTATAAGAACTTGATATATTGCATAAGGAGGGATGATTCCTTACAGCTTGCTGGTTTACAAAAGACTTTTCACAAGTCCCACTCTTACTCACAACATGAAGGAGAGAAGAAACTAGCCTAAACTTGGATAATCTCCCTATTTCCTTGCAAACCCTAGCTCTCCTCCCCTTCGTCATATAGACTAAACCAGCTTCCTTAGTGGGTATAGACCCATTAAGGATTGGGAAACCCGTCAACCCCATAATACTGGGTTTTTCACTCATACTCACACTTTTCAAAACATTTATAAGGATCAACCTATTTACACCCAAGTGTTTGATCCACTCCACACATGACCCTAGCTTAACCCTAAACCATTTCCCTTGTGTCTCCCCGCGCCGCAGGTTCGGTGTTGATCTCAAATTCGGTTTTGAGTATTTTCCCTCATTGTCCCTAACGAAGATTCTAGGCACCTTCCCTTGACTCCTTCTCCTTCTTGTCATGCAAGTCACCATGCACGTCACGTGTAAGTTGATCAATAGCTTCCCTTTTATTAGCAAGTCTCTCGTTTCTGGTTTCCACGAGACTACGCCTCGCTTGAATCGATAAAGCCACTAGATCCAACCCATTACTCAAATCTTCCCTTTAATGCATCCCTTGACTTTACCATACACCATGCTTAGCCCAACCATCCCACATGACTTCCTTGATGGCTCTAAAACCTCGATCCACCCTGACCAAGTCCCAGTCATCTGCCATTGAGCATAGTTGCCTCCAAACTTTTTTGCACATCCAAAGACCAAAAAATTATTCTTCACAACTTGACCCATGTTAACATAAATATGAAACACAATACAACCATGACCTGAGTTCCAAGATCATCCTATGATCAAATCTTTCAAATTTCCAATATTTCAGAACCAAACCGCTTTAGCCGGTATGACCGCACTCCCAAGGTGGTCGTATTGCACTGATGGCACCGCAAACCATTGGCCGGTTTGACCACCCTTTACCCGGTGACAGGATAGCAGCATGATTACTTGCCGGAGGCCGGTACTACCTCCCTAGTAGTACCGCCAAGCAAAGCTAGTCATACCATTCTCTGGTAGTACCATGATTTTGTACCGATACTACCGGACCTAGCCAAACCCAAAAACGACCAGAAAATAGCTATCACCATCTAGGGATTAGTCAAACCACACCTATAGTAGTACCAGTGGTACGACCATTGCCACCAGGTCAGTACTAGCACCATTGTCCAGCCGGTACTACCGTCTGAGGCAAACCCTTTGCAAAATCTTATATTCAACTTAACTTAGGAGCTAATTGTTCATCATAAATTGATCTAGACCTACCCACATGGTCTCTCAAAATAATTAAGATAGCAATTGGTTAGTCATGCTGTAGGTCTCGTTATCAGTGTTGCTTTCACCATTATGTACTGTATTAATTTTTTAGAAAGATCCTCTAATTTATATTAATAACTCATAGATAAAGTATACAACTACCCAACTTTTATATTGAAGGTTCTCAACGAACAACATGTTAGTATCAAGTCTCTGGGTCGATGAATGTGATGGACTTTTTTTTTTATCTTCTTCGCTGGAGATTCTTGATCTTGCAACAGCATTATGATTGCCGATGATCACAACAGTGGAAAGTAAATTGCCAATGATCTCCATTAATAGGTGGGGCGTACGCCTATGTCTCAATTTATTTATACCCAACTTGGCCTAGTGTCGATCTCCAACGTAGACACCGCCATCATCGCCCAGGTGCATCGGTCTAATAAAACTCACCATGGGTAAAGAAAATCTGGCCAAGAACTCATCGGAGAAGAACAAACTAGATAAACTTGATCTAGGGCCAAAAAAAAAGGAAAAAAACTAAAGAAAAAGAGCACTTTTCGAAATCAATGGGTCGCCGACTCACTCAACAAAGGGGAGAGGGACAGGCGGCGTTTGGACGGAATTACAACCCGCGGCGGCCGTCCCTTTTCTCCTCGCGGCTACAGTTCTTTTAGAGGGATAATCTTTTACGTACTTCATTAATCGGAAACTAATTAACTGAACTCTGCCAACTAACAATGGTCCCCAGGTATGCATCTGATAGCTAGCTACTTGATTATAATGTGATCCGTTTGGTAATTACTCGTATAATAGAGACATGTTTGATCAAATCAAAAGCAACGTAACTATGTTCTGGCCTCTTAGTGTCAACGTCACCGCAGCTTTGCCATTGCCGAGTATATTATATCCTTCCGGTGCCATTTACATGTCGTTTCAGGCTTTCAGTAAAGTGGTTTTGGTTTGCAAAAAGATTCTACGGTTTCATCAATAGTCACTTTTACAGCAATGCTCCTATTAAAATACTGATTGGTAGGATTTATAGTATCTTTCTTTTGCGACTTGGTAGACTTTCCATCCGATTGTCATCTTAAGAAGGGATTTCTTGGATTAGAATAATGTTAAAAAACTAAGTTGCTAAGCTTTTTGTTAGGTTGTTAGGGCATTCTCATTTCCAAAAGCTAACTTGTGAGATGAGTGATTTTCTCAGATCCCTTGCTTTATTTCAACAATCTCTCCCTTCACACATTAGTCATCAGGCATTCGCATTCTAGTGCCTATTGACCTAGAGATGTTAGAACTGGTTTCTGATAACACTCGTTGGATCGTAAGAGTATTCTCATTCCAAAAGCTAGTTTGTGATTTTTAAGTTAAATTATTTGTCCTTCTGCAACCAATGTTGAACTATTCTTATATTTTTTTTCTTGTTCAGTGTGCAAAGAGCTGAAATAATATATATTTTGCATTGATGGGAATAGCCATTTTCGCTTGTGATCAGACTTGACCTTTCGGTGGGAAAAACTAAGTCGGCAGCACGTCTTTTCTTGGAAAGCACGAGTATTACTAGCTTAAGAGTACCACGCCAAGCAATCCCCTTGATGGAATGTTTCTTAGGGCTGTCGTTGGGTAACTAGTGACAGTGATCCTCCTGTGAAATTTCCTTGGCGTGAGAATTTTCTGACGATTCTGTTGAGTGGTCAGGCTATTTCATTCATACGACTGACGAGTCCGTTTTTTCTTTCATTCCAGCATCATGCCTTTACTTTCTTCCTTTCTTTTAAGAAAAGAAGAATTCCACTGTCATGCCTCATGCTTGTAGAAAGTAAAACAAGGGGGAAACCTGACAGTTTATTATAAGTGCTTATTGATTTGTCAGAATTGACAATTTTTGTTTTGTATTAAAACATGGCCTTGGACTTGTTTTGATTGAAGGCAGTAAACCTCGACCTGTCCAGTATTCAGGAATACAGAATCGTAAAAGATTTAGAGCCTACAGGGCGGTAATTTGTACGGAGCAAAACTAGCTGCAAACTAGCATCAGAGACGAGTGGCCTCATTTTTTTTTTCTCCACTTTTAAGACTTCTGGGACGATGAGTATGCCGGTTTGGTCCGACTTTGGGCAACGTATGGCGAGTTATGGGCTTTTTATTGGGTTTGGGCCAACCTGCAGCACAGCTCCAGGTCTACGGAGTCATCTCGTCCTCTGCGTTGGGCCTCTGGGCCAACCTGTGTATCCTTGTCGCTTGGCAGTAATCACTCCAAACCAAACTACACCATCAGCAACCCCGAAATCCGTGTTAGGCTCCGGATCGGTGGTAAACCCAGCAACGTGTCGACCTGCCCGATCATAAGCACCGCGCAACCATCGCCCGCTCGCCTGCGCCGCCATCGACCGTCGTCTCGTCAGTTCGTTCGCGACCCCCACCGAAGGCACACGACACGAACTCTCCCCCGGGAAAAAAAAATCGATCGCGCGGCGCAGGAATCAGAACCCTAGATGCGAGCGCTTCCCTCCCCCCTCCTCTCCGTCTCCGGCTCGGTGTATCGAGCGTCGCGTAACGGTTTGCCATGTTCGGTGTTTCCCTAGGGTTCTCTGTTCGGTGGGAATGGCGGGCTCCGCGCGCCTCCGCCGCCCGGCGGTGGGAGCGGCGGGTTGGGGTTTGTGCGCGGCTACTTGACGTCCGCTCTCGGGAGCCGGGCTGCGGCCGCCAACGGGGCGGGGAAGGTCGGGGACTGGAGGTGCCTGGTCGCCAGCTCGCAGTTCCGGCGGCTATTCTCCGACCAGTCGAACAAGAGTAAGCTTTCTCTGCGGGTTTAGGTGATCTTTTGATCCGCTTAGTGAATCTGCTTATAATGTGGCCCTTCATGATTTAGATTACGAGAAGTACTTCCCAAAGGAGAAGATGGACAAGCCGAAAGGGGCTGGGAGCGACAAGTCTGATTCGAAGAGTAAGTTGTGTTTTTTATTTGCATTGCACACTTGTGTAGAGACTAGAGAGATGGTTATTTTTGTTGTGTGTTTCGCAGAATAGTTTGTAAATCGTGTAGCTTTTCTTACATCAGTAGCAACTTGAGTTACTCATTAACTGTAAGGAGAATGCTACGCTAAAAATAGCCTTACATAACTTTGTGATTTGTACACCTATTACCTGGGTTTTGGTAAATTAATTAATAGAAATCGGTGCTAAGAAGATGATAAACAGAGCTTTTGCAGTAGAACTAGATGATGGATGGAGCGCTATGCTCAGGAATAGTTTATTGTTGGGGGAATCCATGGAGATGTTTTACCAAACTTATCTTATTGCACAAATATCCCCAACAGTATTGAAATATCATATATAGCTTAAAAGCTAATATTGGTGTGTTAGTGCCACATTTGCTGGCAGCTCGCCTCTAAAGGGAGAGTGTACTGGCATGACCATTTCGAATTTTCCTGCAATTTTGTAGCTTTCATGCAGCTGAATGCTTATAGCTTTTGGCATACAAACTGTGCACTTCATGTGGTCACTTCTTCTGTGCAGAGGAATCCAAGTCAGATGATCAATGGAATTTTCAGGAGAACTCTGTCAAACTATTCCAAGACATCCTTGCTCCTTAACTCCTTCTCGGCCTATTACTATCATTCGTATCTATCGATTCATCTGAGCAGGAGGTAGTCTTCTTACTGGCAAACTGACTGTAAAACATGCTTATAATAGTTCATTACTTTTTTTTTCTTTGTGTCATTTACCTGGTCTATTGTGCATAGGAGATAACTGGTAGCCAAATTTGCATGTGCTTTCTTCAAGGTCTCCACCATTGATGTATCCTGTAAATTTCAAAAAGAGTTGTTTCGTGTATAAGTTATTTGCTAATGACCATTTTTTAGCATCCAATTTGAGTGGTGGCAGGCAGTTGTGAAAAAATATTACACTTTCTTGAAAAATTTATTTGGTGGTGTGGTCTAGCGAAGTGGTAGAGAAAACATTTGTGCTTTCACCTTTAGATGGTCTTAATTTATGAGTATTTGTACACACTATAGACGATGATTAATTAGCAATCTCTAAAGTAGAGGCAATTTTATAGTTGTACTAATGGAGGCGTAGCAATAGCATTAATGTGATTCTTTGGCACAACAAAACATCCCAGTAATTCACTAATTCACAACTAATTGCATATCCTGCTATCCTAGTTAAGATTTTGATCTAGGGCATTGTTACCATGTGCCTTATTTTTTTTAATCTCCTGTTAATACGAATGCAATATGGAACACAGTTTAATACGATAGAACTATATCACACTGCAGTTCCCTATCTGTTTCATTTTCTATGTATGGAACACAGTTTCTTTTACTAGTCCATTAGAACTTATAAAGCTCATCTGCTTCTAACTTTTGCAGATAAGCTTCCAAGAATTCAAGAACAAGTTATTGGAACCTGGGTTAGTTGATCACATTGTTGTTTCAAACAAATCAGTTGCAAAGGTTTATGTCAGGAAGTCGTCCTCAACCAACCAAAGCCAGGATAGTGATATCCATATCACTACCAGTCATCTTCCTGGAAGGGAGGCTTCTAGCAGATACAAGTATTACTTTAATATTGGAAGTGTTGATTCCTTCGAAGAGAAGTTAGAAGAGGCCCAGGAAGCATTGGGGATATATCCACATGATTATGTTCCAGTAACTTATGCTGCTGAAGTAAATTTGTTCCAAGAAATGCTGAAGTTTGCCCAACAGTTTTCATTATTGGATATTTGGATTGATATATTTTATGGGGAAAAAGATGCATAGTGGATTTAGTATTGGTGGTCCTGGGAAAGGGGGTCATGGTATTTTCAATATTGGAAAAGCTCAAGTGACAAAGATGGATAAAAATTCCAAAAACAAGGTTAGCCTTTTGTCTGCTATTTCATTCCATGACTACATCTGTAAAAAGATCGTGCTGTAGTAGTGCAGGAGCCTTGGCTTGGTTCATCATCACCAAAAGAACAGAAAAACTGAAAAATATAATACACATATAAGTGATATAACATTTTTTGAAGGCTAATATACATATAATTCAACTCAAGTAATCCTTGTTTTGTTGTGTGCTGCAGGTGTTCTTTAATGATGTAGCTGCTGTGATGAGGCCAAACAAGAAATCATGGAATTTGTTCATTTCTTGAAAAATCCCAAGAAATATGAAGAACTGGGAGCTAAAATACCTAAGGGTGCTCTTCTTGTGGGTCCCTCCGGCACAGGAAAGACTCTCCTTGCTAAAGCTACTGCGGGCGAGTCTGGTGTGCCCTTCTTGTCTATTTCTGGCTCAGACTTCATGGAAATGTTTGTTGGTGTTGGACCATCCAGGGTGAGAAACTTATTTCAAGAAGCTCGGCAATGCGCACCTAGTATTATTTTTATTTGATGAAATTGATGCAATTGGTCGTGCTAGAGGCCATGGAGGGTTTTCTGGTGGACATGATGACCGCGAAAGCACATTGAACCAGTTGCTTGTAGAGATGGATGGGTTTGGAACTACATCTGGAGTAGTAGTTCTTGCTGGCACCAATAGACCTGACATCCTGCTTTGCTCAGACCAGGAAGATCTGATCGATCGCATATACCTTAAAAAGCTTAAACTGAACAAGGAGCCATCTTTTTATTCACAAAGATTAGCTGCTTTGACACCTGGATTTGCTGGAGTTGACATTGCCAATGTTTGCAATGAGGCTGCTTTAATTGCTGCAAGAAGTGAGGAGACACTGATTACAATGCACCACCAGACATTGTTTAATGCATCTTAGCCTATTGGGGGCTTGGAGAAGAAAAATAAGGTAACTTTTCAGTACCAATTTGTCATTTTTCCTCTGCCAATTGATTTTCCAAATTTACATCAATTTGTGTTCCCTGACTGACACATATATAAGGCTTGTCCGTAATGCTGCTAGACTACAACTACACAAATGCATGAAAAATGTCGCAAACTATTGTATTGTTGGGCTCCCCTACTCTTTTTTTATTCTATTGATTGATCCAGGAAGTAGCAAATTTGATGATGTATAGGTTCAAAGATATCCACATTTTTGTTGAGGTTACCACATGCTTATATATCTTTGTCATCTTAGATTGTGATTGATCAAAATCATATTTTGCTTCTGTGGTGACAAAAGGTGGGAGTGTGTGAAACACCAATACTGGCTGGCAAGAGCATTGAGACTCTTTAACGGCCACAATTTGAAATCCAGATATTGTCTGTGAGATGCCTGCCCCCCCCCCCCCCCCCCGCGTGTTTTGCTTGGTTGTTATTCACTTGAGAACACCCTGCAAAAGGTTGAATCCAGTAGTTTATTCCACTTGTTAAGTGTAATCGAACTTAATTGTAATTATATAGGAAAAAACTATGTATTTGTTAGAATATACAAAACCCTAAGCAGAATTAAGTGTCATTGCCTTGGATGAGCTATCCAGTGCCAATAATACAATATGGAGCACAACTACTTAAAGCTACACCTTGCTTTTATATGATGTAATTAATTGAGCTATGGACAATTGGACATATGGTACTGATATTTATATTTATTGACTATGCACTTCATCTGTCTGCAGGTCATTAGCAAACTAGAGCGCCGAACTGTTGCTTACCATGAATCTGGTCATGCTGTTGCTGGATGGTTTTTGGAGCATGCAGAGTCACTCCTTAAAGTCACAATTGTCCCTCGTGGAACAGCTGCTTTAGGTTTCGCTCAGTACGTACCAAATGAGAATCTTTTGATGACAAAAGAGCAACTCTTTGACATAACTTGCATGACACTAGGTGGTCGAGCTGCCGAGGAGGTACACAACATTTTATAGATCTTTGTGTAACTGAGTTTTATCTTAATAGCAAACGATGTAATTGTATTCTTTTTTTCTCGGGTTTTGATTGGGAAAATCTCGACTGGTGCTCAAAATAATCTGGAGAAAGTTACTAAGATGACTTACGCCCAGGCTGCAGTATATTGCTTCAGTGAAAAGGTTGAGCTTCTTTCTTTTCCTCGAAGGGAGGATGGTTTTGAAATGAGCAAGCTATATAGCAGCCAGACGGCGTCCATCATTGACACAGAGGTGAGGGAATGGGTTGCTAAGGCCTATGAAAAAACTGTAGAGCTGATAAAGACGCACAAGGAGCAAGTTGCACAAATTGCAGAACTGCTGCTTAGGATGATCTCGTTCGGGTTCTAGGGGAACGCCCATTTAAGACAGCCGAGCCAACTAATTATGATCGCTTCAAACAGGGTTTCCAAGATGAAGATAGCAATAAGAGTGCTGAAGTTGATCCATCATCATCCCTTGGCGAGGCTGTGCCAACATGACAAAATTGTAGCTGTATATTGCATATTTATTCCACAGGTTTTTTATATTTTCTTTGGCATGAGAAGCTGTATAAAGGAATGTCTTTGTCAAGTTATGGCACTTTTTTTTTTGGCCAAATTGAAATGTAGTCGACTTTCCATAGGTGATCCTCCTGTCGAATCTACTGAGAACCAGTGGGAGTTCACGATTTGTCCCTGCAATCGGCACCACAAAATGCCCTGAGGTTTGTTGTTAATCCTGTTACTGGCACTAGTGTGATGAACTCGTGTTCACTGTTGACTTGCTGAGCCAGCCTGGGGGTATATTTTGTTTTCCTTCCGTAGTTTGACGGTTTTGGTACAATCTTTTTCCCCCTTTGAGAGCAGGATTTGTTACATTCTTACAAAAATTAACTAGCGAGTTGTACCTTTTGTGAACTTACGAAATGAATACATATATCATGTTTAAAGTAACAGTAGTTTTCACGTTGCTGCAAAATCTACCAGAGAAGAAGTACACTTCTTTTTTTGAAAAAGACGATGCATATTTTTGTCTGAAAAGCTCCTGATGGAAAGCGGAGCACCAGATGCCGCGCCTAAAATCTGAGAATATTAACTGGCAAATCAGGCACAATATATACCCCCGTGTATCCTGAGTTTTCTTGCACACATGTCATATTTTGAACTATATTTATAAAAATATCAGTATACGTATGACAATAGCAAAAATATCTGTTTTGCCGCTCAGTCACTGGGCAACAACGTTGTAAAGCTGACATGTGACACTTGAAACCCTGTGGCCGTGTGGCAAGGACCTGGCCACCGTGCGGCCAAGGCCCTGCCTCCCGGCCACTAGGTTTTAGGAAATTAGCACTACAATTAATTAGTTTAATTGCATGATTACAAAATTTAACACGCACTGTTTGTAAAATTTTTTAGATATAGCAAATGAGCACAAAAACTTACAAAATTTTTCGTTTAGCTTCCCAATGCAGCGTAGTTCATTGTGTAAATTGCTTGTAATTTTTTTCCATTATGAATTTTACTCAAAAATTTATTTACGTAAACTATTTGTAGGAATTTCTGAATATAGAAAATGAGATCGAAAATTATAGTAGTAGATTTAATGGTGTAATTTTTTTATTCAATTACGCAGGGAGTACATATAGTAGAACAAAAAACACATGGCACGAGATATAGCAGTACAAAAAGCGCATCGCAAGGGATACGATATGGCTCACTCATCTGAGCCACTATTATCTTGTCGCCTCTGCCTCTGCATGCGTGGCCTTGTCTTCTGTTGAGCATGTCTCGTGGGGTACGATAACTGGTCTGGAGCGTGCGTGTCGGATCAGAGGAGGTATGGAGACTGTTCTGTCTATTGAATGCCTGATGGTGGTCCAATAGGCTAAGGTACATTAAACAATGTCTGGTGGTAAGTGTTGTTTTGCTCTTGCTGAGACATGCCGAATTGGGGGCCTCTGAAGTCGTGAACGAGGGACTCTAGAGATCCCCTTTGTGCAGAGGAGTCTTGGCCTTCACCGTACGGTGTGCTAGCGATGCCGGAGGAGCTCTGCCCATTGAAGTCTCCAAACCCTACGTATGGTGTGAACGGTGAGCTCTGCTCTACGTACGCTGCAAATCCTGGCACTATGTATCGCTCCCAAGAAGCAGCTGGGAGGCTCGTATCATCATCGATGGACTGGTCGTCACCCCGGATGTAGAATTCAAATCTCGTACCTCCCGAATGTTCAGCGAAGATAATTGACGGGGAGCAGTAGCCTGTGTAGGGTGTGCAGAGGGTAAAAGTGGTGAATCTTGATGACAGACCTACAGCGGGAGAACGCTATGATGTTAGCGGAACGTAAGACATAACGGGAAAACAAAATGCAGGTTTGTACGTAAGTTACCTCTTCGTCGATTTGACCTGTGGATGATTGATGGCTAGTACTATGATACCAGCTAGACTCGCTAGGTCGCAATGGCCGGCCGGACTAGCTAGATCGTGATGACCTAGAGAGTGAGCACGGTGCCCCCCACTGGGTGCCCGATGTGCATGACATGGTCCATCGATCGGTCATAGCTCAGGTTGTCCATTATTTTTTAGCTTGCGATAGGATGTGGGCCTATTATTTTTTGCTATGGCTTGTGGCTTTTGGCTGCGGCTTATAGTTTTTGAGCTGTTTGTACAAAAAATTATAGAGTAACAAAAACTCACGTGTGGTTATTGCCAATATAAATGAAGTCAGTAAAGTATGTACTACAATTAACTAGTAGACCCTATCTTAAAAAATACTCCGTTTAAAAGCTAGTTATTGTAAGCTGAAAAGAACAGGGCCTGTACTTGAAAGTTTTCTGTAGAGCCGGTGGTGTGTCTGGGCTGTTCATGGCGGTTACAGACATGCTTGAAATGCGATGTGCCCACTCCAACTGAAGTGACATACAAAATAGATTCAATAACGATCAGACTTTGCAACTGTCTTACGGTGTCATGGCACCGAGAAGCGCTGTGGCAATCGATCGAACGTTGTAGACTATCGTCACACGTGACCTGCTCTGGGCAATCTGGTGGAGAAACGATGAATCTACCACGCAACCGGGGTACGTACCACTGTATGTACTCATCGTACATCCGAATGTCATACGGACGCTGGTCCATTATGACATCTGTTGTAGGGGTGGCCCCCACCTAAGCCCAGTAGGCCTGTCAGAAGAATGTAAGGCCCAAAATGGGACATGTATAATGACATGAGTACCCCTGAGAGGAGCACTCATATGTAAGGGTATAATTGTAAAAGCACTCCCCATATGGATGTATATATACAACACAGGCCATGGGGAGAAACCCTAAGCCATTACTCACATAACTCTCCACTACCATACTCTCTCTCTGTTTGGTCTGTAACCACAACAGTTGGCACCGTCCGTGGACTGCGCGCGGAGGCAAGCCTCTGCGCGTTGCGGGCGGTGAGGTGCGTGCGGAGGCGGACCTCAACGCTTCGTCTTATTTATACTCCGTAGAGTGCGTGCGGAGGCGTCCCTCCGTTCGTCTTTGTTTATACTCATACCCGTGTCTTTGACGGAGAGTGCGCGCGCGGACGCGTGTCTTTGTTTATACTCATACCCGTATCTCTGACAGAGAGTGCGCGCGCGAACGCGTGTCTTTGTTGCGGGAAACAAGAAAAATTTGTGCAAACGGTGAATTTTATTAAATTCCCGTTTGCGCGGGTGAGCGGTTACAAAAAAAGGGGAGATATCGACCACTAACTGCTTTTAGGATGTGCGGCCTCCTCGCGTAGGCCTTCCGTTGTCGCGCCGAGGCGAACTCCAACGAGGAGCCTCCGGAAATGACGTTTATGACCCTGCGCTGGGCTCCTTCTGGGGCTTGTAATTGCAGGAGGCTCTCTCGAGGTTGCTGCACATGGGCCTGAATTCGCAGGAGGCCTTCCTGGGGCTGCATTCCTTGGTCTTGGGGGTGTTGGACGTGGGCCACGACGGGCGCGCGTGCCTACGGGTTTTTGTCCCTGGCGACGCTCTGCCGGAGCGCTGCGATAGTGGCGCAAGCGCGCGTGTCATGGTTGCCTCGACCGTGGACTTCGCACCACTGCCCGTGGTGCTGGTCGTTGTACTCTTCGCGGGGTTCTGTCGTCGCGACCCCGCCCACATCCCCGTCCGCGGCCCCGGTGCCCTCTGCCTCTGCGACTTGCAGAGGCGTTATCTTCAGAGCCGCTCTCGATGTCAAAGACGTAACGAGGTTTCCTGGACTTGCGTTGGTCGCGCTTGGGCCTATCGCCTGACGAGTCATTGTGTTGGGAATCTTTGCGTTCGGAGGCGCCCTTCGACTGCTCTTGCTTTCGTTTGCCTTTCGAGGAGCCCTGCTTCGGCGAGCCTTCGCTTTTTGCCGAGCCTTCCGCCTTTTTGGTGTCGTAGTCATCGCCGTGTCGCCGCCGTGCGTCCTCTTCTGCTCTGGCGTATTCTTCCATCTTGTCGAAGAGCTTCGCGACCGTCTTAATCGGCTTGCGTGTGTTGTACTCGGCCATCGGTCCCGGGCGGAGGCCTTGTATCACTGCATTGATTACGGTTGTTTCGTTGACGTCCTTGACCTGGCAACGTACTTTCGCGAAGCGTTTGAAGTAATCCTGGAGCCTCTCCTCAGGTTTTTGCTTGACTGCGAAGAGCTGATCCGCGTCGACACGCTCGACGTAGTTTCCCTGGAAGTTGTTGTAGAGTCGATCATGGATCTGTTCCCACGCGTAGATAGACTGTGGTTCGATGGTGAAGAACCAGGATAGCGCCACCCCTTGTAACGCGAGGGGGAGTCTTTTTGCCTTCGTGATGTCGTCTCCGCCAACGGCTTCGATAGCGGTCTCATACACGCGTACGAATTCTCGCGGGTTGGAGTCACCCTTGTACGCCTCGATGACACTCGGGAACTTGAAGTCCTCAGGCCATGCCGCCTGCTGCAGGCCCGCGGAGAGCGGGGACTCCGGGTCTACACGCCGTAATGGGACGCGACTAGACGTGGGGGCATTGCGGCTGTCCGCCCTCTCCGGAGCGGGTTCCGATGCCACCGCCGGGGGGCGTGTTGGCTCCGGGCCTCTTGCATGCTGCGCACAGCTCCGCGGAGGTCTATCAGCTCCCGCTGAAACGCGCTGAGGGCCGCCAACAAGGCGGTCTCCACCGCGGGCGTGGCTGGGGCCGCCGTTGCACCCGGCGGCGCGATCGGCACGGCGGTGACCACGGCCTGCGCGCCCAGGCTGCCCGCCGCGTTGTCCTGGAGGATCCTGGGGCTGGTGACGAGACCCACGTCGTCGCCGGGACCGCTCACCGCTCCTGTGCCGGGTGGGAAAGTGGACGTGCCGGGGTTGCCACCGTCGGGGTTGGTCGTCGGGGCGGTGGCAGCGGGGTCTGGCGGCGCGGCGAAAGTGGCGGGGTCGGGCGTTGTGTCGCTGGTGGAGGGGTTGGGCGTCACGTCGTCGGTGGCGGGGTTGGGCGTCGCGTCGTGAACGCCGGTGCTCACAGTCGCCACACCTGCATCGCCACCCGTACCTGCAGCTGCTAAAGCCGAAGCCCTGGTATTGACACGAGATTTCGCCGCTTCCGCCTTCTTCTTCTTCGCCGTCGATGGTGAAGCTTTCTTTGGTGCCATCCTCCTTCGGATCCGGAGGCTTGCTCTTGTCCTCCCCACGGACGGCGCCAACCCTGTTGTAGGGGTGGCCCCCACCTAAGCCCAGTAGGCCTATCAGAGGAATGTAAGGCCCAAAATGGGACATGTATAATGACATGAGTACCCCTGAGAGGAGCACTCATATGTAAGGGTATAATTGTAAAAACACTCCCCATATGGATGTATATATACAACACAGGCCATGGGGAGAAACCCTAAGCCATTACTCACATAACTCTCCACTACCGTACTCTCTCTCTGTTTGGTCTGTAACCACAACAACATCCAATAGTGCCCTGCCCATCCATGTCATCGTCCACTCCTATTGCATTAGCTGCCAGTCCGTACCATGTCGACCTGCCCTTGATTGCCTGTATTTCTGGAATCATCAATGTTACAGAGAGACATACGAAGTGTAAACATTATTCGGATGGAGTTTGACTCACTAGTATATGACTCGCAGTAGGAACCTGCGGGCCGGAGAAGGCACGGCCTGTTACAACCAAATCATCGCAAACCATGTATTAGAACACTAGATGGCTGGTTGTCGCCAAAAACTCCGCGTCCTGGAGGCATTGCACGGACAGCCCGTGCGGTGCTACACTCAGCATGAACTCTGGAGTCCATGGAGCCCAGATGATGTCGCTGTCATGCAACGACTCGAACTCATTGTGCCACAAGAAGTAGCACCTCATCGGTTTGTCCTTGGCCCAGCATAGACGGGCACCAGTTCACTGGAAGGCTATAGTGGGCCCATCTATATGGTCGACGAACTCGCTAAACAGGTGCACTGGCCTCAGGATGGCCGGATGTTGAACAAGGAAGCGCTCCCAACTCCACAGCTGCAGGAGCACGTAGTAGATGGCCAGGTTGGGGGAACCACTGGTTCCGCACTGGCAAGCATCACACAACGCACGGCTGATCCCTAGTTTTACTGAGGCATCACCCTAACCTCCATGTCAGCCAAAGACATGTATATATATTTATATTATATATATGTATGTATATGTATATACACACATATATAATGGCAGCATATATAAACAAACATATATATACATACATGCATACATACATACAATGGCATTACAATACTACAAATTAAAAATTACAATGAAATAAATAATTACATAAACACACACACAGATATATATATAGATATAGATATAGATATAGATATAGATATATATATGTATATGTATGTATACACACATATGTATTACACAGGAAGTACCTGCTAATACGACTGCTAACTAGCTGTGAAGAATTGTGAGACTGTGAGAGCGACTGTGAGAGAGATTGCAGAAAAGAGACTGCAAGAGCGACTACAAGAGAGCTCTCAATTTATAGCGCGAGTGAGAGGGTGGTGAGCTAATGAAGCACCGATAATGGCGGGAGTGAACTACGCGCGGGGAGACAAATGCGACGTAGCCTCCCTTTTTGTGGTTTGTTCCCTCGTCGCGCCTGCACAAGCACTCAATTTCCATACCAGCCAAATGGCTTTCGGCCCACTCCATTCGTTCACATGCGTAATAAACTAAGTAAACAAACACACAGGGGCCACCTTTAACCACACGGTGCCAAGAGCCTACCGCTCGGCTGCCGTGCGACAGGTCATTAGCGCATGATTAACTGGGGTTATTTGGAGTGTACATAGGGATGCTAATTACCTATCGTCCGGTGGCCGGGAGGTAGGTAACCTGAAGCCCAGTGGCCGGGTGGCAAGTCCTTGGCCGCACGGTGGCCAGGCAGCAGGTCCCTACCACACGGCCACGGGGCTCCAGATGCCACGTGTCAGCTCTACGGCATCATCGCCTGGTGACCGGTGGCAAAACGGACCTTTTTGCTATTGTCGCGTGCATACTGACATTCCTGTAAATATGGGTTCAAATAGTACCACATGTGCCAAAAATTCCCGTATTCAAGAATTCTATCCTACGTACATATTCGCTAAAAGGAGAGAATATAGACGTGGAATGTTTAGTACACACCTGGCTTATGTTTCAAGTCTACATGATAGCCATGCGTTGTGATTAGTTGTTGTTGAGAAATAATATTCTCCAATGTAATCCTCGCAACCAATCAACAGAGAATATTTGGGAGAAAACACCAGGGAAACGAAGTCTTTATTAATCTCAAGACCTCCTTGTACATAGACTTGTCTATTTATAGTCAAAACCCCTCAGGGGTAGTTTTGGTATTTGCCCACCAACGTAACCTAATAGATTTCATAACACTCCACCTTAGGCGAATACCACGACATGCATATGCCTCATTAAAATCTCCTCCCAAAAACCTAGTAGGAAAAAAGGGATGGAGAAAAGAGTACATCGTATCTGTTTTCTTGTGTCACACTTGTTGCCCCATTAAAAACCTTCATGTGAGAAAACTTCAGGAAAATTCATAAAGGAAAAAATAGTACAACATTAGATCTTCATGATCATATCAGTTTTCCAGTCTCAAATAAGGGCTATTGTTCAGATTTACCCCCTGAACCTTGTAATTCTCTAAGTCATCTTATCCCTATGCCTCGCATGCACTTCTGGAAGCTAGAGGTTGGGAGAGATTTTGTAAATATATCTATTAGATTATCACAAGACCTAGCTTTCAATATCTTCACCTTTTTGTTCTTTTGGATTTCATGACAATAAAAGAATTTAGGAGCAATATGCTTTGTGATATTGCTTTTAACATATCCTATTTGCATCTATATCACACAAGCTGCATTATCTTCATAGATAATAGCGGGGGTCATCAATGGTGTTCATGCCACATGACTTTTTGATGTGGCTAATTATTCGCCTAAGCCACACACATTCTCGTGAGACTTCATACAACGCTATTATTTCTAAGTAATTAGTAGACGTAACTACCAAGGTCTGCTTAAAGGACCACCAAAAAAGGGTTGTACCACCATAATGAAATACAAATAATGTCTGGGATTTAGCATTATACAGATCAGACAACTACCCTGCATCTGTATATCCAACAATAGTCAATCTTGACAGTCCAAGATCTTGTATACCCTGAAGATACCTGAGGAGAGTTTTAATGCCAGCTCAATGTCTTCGTGTTGGAGCTGCGCTATATCTGGCTAGCGAGTTGACTACGAAAGCAATGTCCGGCCTTGTACAATTAGCAAGATACATTAGTACCCCAATTGCACTTAAATATGGAACCCCAAGTCCAAGAACTTCCTTATTTTCCATCCTTGGTCTAAAAGGATCTTTGTCCGCTTCTAGGGATTAGACTACCATCAGGGTTCGTAATGGATGTGACCTATCCATATTAAATTTCTCTAACACCTTCTTCGTATAAGAAGATTGGTGTACTAAAATCACTCTAGGGAGGTGCTCCAGCTACAAGGGCAAAATTTGGTTCGACCCAAATCCTTCATTTCAAACTCCTTAACAAGATAGGAACTTATTTCCTTTATGTCCTATGTCGTTCCAATGGTATTCAAATCATCGACGTACACCAAAATAATACAAAATCCATTCTGAGATTTCTTTATGAGCACACAGGGACAATCTTTATTATTAGTGTACCCTTTCTTCAAGAGGAATTCACTAATTCGGTCGTACCATATTCTTTCGGACTGTTTTAATCCGTACAACAACCTTTCCAATTTGATGCTATACATGTTGTGATTTAATTTATTTCGATCCAGAACTTTTACTCCTTTTGAGACTTTCATATAAATCTTCAAGTCCAGTGACCCATATAAATACGCGGTCACTACATCCATTAACTGCATACTTAAATTCATACCTGCTGCCACTGATATTAAATATCCTAACGTTATTCCACTCATGATAGGAGAATAAGTTTCATCATAATCGATGCCAGGTCTCTGCATGAACCCTTGTGCTACACGTCTCGCTTTATATCTCACCACCTGATTATTTTCATCTCTCTTCTGGATGAAAACCCATTTGGACCTACAGGGAACACTTTAGGTGGTGTTCAGGCTACTGGGCCAAACACTTTCTTTTTATTCAGCGAGAGTAATTCTGCCTCAATTGCTTCCTTCCATTTACCCCAGTTTGAACGCTTCTGGCATTCAGTTAAGGACTTTGGTTCTGGATCCAGTTCAAGGTTTTTAGCAATTTTTGAGGCAAAATAGATATCAACAATTGTAGTCTTTCTTTTATATAATTCCCCTAACTCAACAAAATTGGTGGATATTTCTTTATTTGGTTCATCTAGCTCCTCGTGATTTCCCACAATGATGGAGTCTGGTTGTTCCGATTTCTCAATATTAGACTGTGTGCATGCAATTTTACTGGGGTTACTATCTTCAAGATCATTTGCTTCAGGGAATTTCTCAACGTCAGGTTGAGTCTCTTCTACTAATTTGAGAGGTGACTTATTTTCTTCGAGTTTCTTTTTCTGTGGACGTCTCCGTGGAATTGAGGCCTTTTTCTCCGGTGCTCTCCCCCTCTTCTTCATATGAGGGGTTGGAGTGGTTCGAGTATCCGTCTGGGGTACTTCCACTCTCTCTGGAGCATTTACTGCTGGTATATAAGATTTCTTACTCGCTTTTGATCAGTAAAGGCATTTGGCATATTATTTGCGATTTGATGTAGGTTTATAATTTGCGGAACTTCTAGTTAAGTTTCTTTGGTGTGCGGATCTAGGGCTTGAATGCCCAAGACATTCCAATCTATTTCTCAGCATTTTTTAGTGAGGCACTTCCCCCTTAATGTCGAGAAATTATCTTTATAAAAAATACAGTCGGCGTGACGAGCCGTCAACACGTCTCCAGTAGTAGGCTCAAGGTATTTGATAGTCGACGGGGATTCAAATCCTATATAGACTCCCAACCTCTAGTGGGGGCCCATGGTCATATGTTGTGGTGGTGAAATTGGCACGTATACGGCAAAGCCTAATTTCGCAAATGGAAAATACTTGGTTCTTTTCCACGCACTAATTGTAAGGGGAAACCTGGTGGTATGCAGTTAGTCTTAAGTTTATTAGTGCGGCAGCGTGCAACGCTGCATAGACCTAGCAGCTAGTAGGAAGCCTACAATTTTGCAATAGTGGCCTCGCAATAAGCATAATTCTTTTAATGAATGACTCTGTAAGGCCATTCTGAGTATGGGCGTGTGGTACTGAGTGCTCTACTTTAATGCCTAAAGCTAAACAGTAGCCATTAAATGCCTTAGAGGTAAACTCACCGGCATTGTCCATTCTAATGGACTTAATCCTTTCATATGGAAAGTTTGCTCGTAATATGATAATTTGTGCTATTAGTATAGCAAAAGCATGGTTCCTAGTAGACAACAAGCATACATGGGATCACCTAGTAGCATCCAATACCACCATAAAATATCTGAAGGGGCCCAACAGGGGTTGAATAGGTCCACAGATATCACCTTGTATTCCCTCCAGGAAAATAGGTAATCCCCCCTTAATTTTCGATAAGAGGGTCTAGTTATGAGTTTTCCTTTGGCATAGGCTGGGCACAAGAAATCTTCAGATTTAGAAAAATGATAGAGTTTTTAAGCTATGATCAGTAGAATTGCTTATAATTTTTGGCATCATTCCAATCCCAGGATGCCTGAATCAATCATGCCAGATCTTAAAGGACTCTAAGGTTTTATATTCTATTTTCATTGCAACATATTATTCAAATTTGATGTAGGTATAGTATAATCCAGATGAGAAGGAAAGGAGTTTTTCAAGCACTCGTTTCTAATCGCCGTCAGACTTAGTTAGGAGGAGACATTCTGTACCCCTTCGTTATCAGTCTCTACATGGAGATTGTTCAAGCGAATATCCTTGAAACTTAATAAGGTACGCTTTGATTCAGGATACACGAGAGCATCCTCTATCATTATTCATGTACCCATAGGGAGAATGAGTGTGGCACTTCTAGTGCTAACGATTAGAGCATCACTTCTAACGATGGTCATGATAATTTCTATTTTCTTGATTAACATTTGGAAATACTTGATATCCCTTTAAATGGAGTTGGTAGTTCCACTATCTACTAGACAAATCTCCTCCCCCGTCATCGGATTTTTGGAGTTGTTCTATATAGAGCATAATATAATCAAACAATAATTCAACGGGAAAAAAGCTCAAAAGAATAGGCAACCCAATTGATTAATCTAGAATAATATTTAAATCCTAAACAATTAATGCTCCCCAAGAGCATAAAGAATTTATTATTCTCCTAGAATGACCTAAAATGATAAAGCAAACTTAAGAAAAAAACATGATTTCTAGGGTTGCCTGGGGGAGCTGCCTACGGACTACTTTAAGTCGCCATAGGTCAAGCTCCATGTGATCACCCCCTGTTGTAGTGTCAAGCTCCATTTCTACATTTGGTGCATCACTCTTATCAGCATCAAGCTGATTGACAAAGTGTGACTTTGTCTTCTTCCCTGGCGCCTTTTTGCTCATGCCAATGGACTTCTGGTAGAGATCTACCAGATACTTCTGAGAGCAACAAGTATAGGACCAATGATCTATACAACCACACCTATAGCAAGGTGCATGGGGTAGACTGTCTTGCTGCCTAAGTGTGGCTTCTGCTGCTTTCCTCCCCTCTTTTCCCATCCAACAGGGTTTACTATTCTCCTTCTGCACATTTAACTTCTTCCACTTTTCACCCTTTTGTTTGGGTCTCTTTCCATGGCCCTAGCCACCACTGGTTCTCTAGGAATTAGCATGAACTTCTGGCTGTGGTTGTGACACAATGGGGTGAGCCTGATAGTTCTTCATGAGCAACTCATCTTCTCTGCCTTGAGAAGGATGATAATCAGTTTCGAGTACTTCTTGTACTTGGCCTGACGGTACTGTTGCTGGAGCGTTCTATGGGTGGGGTGGAAAGTGCTTAAAATCTTGTCTATTATCACGGCGTTTGTAAAATTTTGGTTACAGAACTTGAGCTTGGAGACAAGCTTATGAATGACAGAATTATAAGTCGACACCTTCTTGAAATCCTGAAACCTTATATTACTCCACTTACGATGTGCTTCAAGTAGCATTATGGACCTTTGTTGGTCATATCTTTCCTTCAAAGAATTCCACAATGCCAACAGGTTCTCTTCTAGCAGGTATTTAGACTTCAAGTCTTGATGGATGTGGTGCCTCAAGAAGTGCAGTGCCGCACATTTGGCAGCCCTAAGAATGGCGGGAACCCCAACTTCTGGCTGGGTAATGGCAGTGCCTAGCGACTGAGATGTCAAGTTGATCTTAACATCCATTGCCCATATGAGGTAGTTGCTACAGTCCAGGACGAGCTTAGCAAACTCCTTAGCGATGTCAGACATTTCCTATATTATTCATGCAAACTTCTAAATTTATGATAGGTTAAAAGGCATGAATATTGCTAAATTCGTAAGGTATGAATTTTTATCTATTTAGTAGATATTATTTAGGATTTTTTAGAATTTTCTATTAATTCAATGAATTTCTGCTGGTTAATAAGCAATTTTTAGAATTACTAATAACCAGAAATAAAATAGTAAAGAAAATAAATTCAGAGAACATGATAATACAAAGGTTCTAAGTAAGATTATGGTGAAGCTCATACAACCTAAAAGTAATTTCTTTGGAGAAAAAATAGTCGGTTGGACTTATCCGCTATACTGACAAACTTCAGGGTCAAACTTATAATATTACCGCATTTTTCAGCAAACCACTATAATTTTCCTAAACTTCAGGGGCTAAACCAAAAAAATATCCAGCCGATTTTTTTTCTCTTTTTTCTCTCCCAGGCCACCCTCGGACCTCCCTCAAGCCTGCTTGCTTTGGCCTGGTGGGCCGTGTGTTGCCTTGGCCATGTTTTGGGTGAGCTAGGATTTTAAACCCTAGCAGCCGTGGGGTGACAGCGGCTCGGTTGCAAATTACAACTGAGTGGAGCGCATCACCCACGAGAGCAAGGAGGTTCGGCGGCAGCTCCTTGGGCGCGGTGGCGCGCGTGCATGCTGGCGACGTGCCTTCAAGCACGACGGCGACGATTGCTCCCAGGGTGTTGCGACGACGGGCAGTCGTCGATGGAACAGATGTGGCATCACCTTGAGGTGAAGGCCGCGCGACGGCGGGCCAGCTTTGGGCGTCCGATGATGACGAGGCGCGGATGCGGCGGCCGCTCCAGGCGGGTGCTGTTAGCGAACTAGTCTCGGCGTGCCGTAACGCTCGCCATGCTACGGCGGATTCTAGGATAGTTAGTTGAACTAACGTTCTCTTGTACATGAATAAATTGTATACTTGAGATCAATGAGAATCACGGTTGATCCATTCCAGCTTTACATGGTATCAGTTACCTCCAGATCCTAATCTTCCGCTTCCACATTCTTTCTCTTCTTTCGCCATGGCATCGCCGAGCCACTCCTCCAGCTCTTCCAGCGACCTCTCCGTCAACGCTCCTCAGCCTGCCGCCGCTGCTGTTATTCAGGCTGTCAACATCCAGTCTCATGTGCCGGTTCTCCTTGACATCACTGAATCCAACTACAGCCAGTGGCGCTGCTCCTTCGACTTAGTCCTCGGCAAGTTCGGCCTCGAGGCTCATGTGCGCTCGCCGCCACCGCTGGATGACTGCGACGCCGAGTGGCACATGCTCGACCACTGCGTCGTGAACTGGATCTACAACACCGTCACCAAGGATGTGTTCGACATCATCCACAAGCCTCGTGCCTCGGCGTACCTCGTCTGGAACGACATCGAAGGTCTCTTTCGTGACAACGAACTCCAGCGCGCGGTCTACATCAAAGCTGAGTTCCGTTCCCTTCAGCAGGGCGACATGTCAATCGGCCAGTACTGCACTCGCCTCAAGCAGCTCGCCGATGCGCTTCGCGACATCGGCCACCCCGTCTCCGAGCCGAGCCAAGTCCTCAATCTCCTCCGCGGGCTGAACCCGACGTACCGCCACGCCAAGCCTGTGATCACCGCCAAGTTCCCGCCTCACACGTTCATGAGTGCTCGCTCTTATCTTCTTCTTGAAGAAGTTCAGCTGCAGCACGACAAGAAGGCTGTGGCGGGACAGGCTCTCGCCGTTGGACATGGCTCCTCCGCCGGACACGGCTCCGCTGCCGGTTAGGGCGGTTCCTCTTTCTCGACTAATGGCGGTGCTCCCGGCAACCGTTTCAAAGGCAAGGCGAAGAAGCGTGGCCGCGGCGGCGGCTCCGCTCCCAGCAACGGCGCCCCGCAACGCCCGGGCGCACCCAACGTCTGGAGCACTGGCGTCCATCCGTGGACTGGGCTTGTGCACGCCTGGCCCATGCCCTTCCGCGCCCCTGGCGCCGGCGTGCTCGCTCCTCGGCCACCGTTCAACCCTCAGTAGGCCATGATGGCTCACTACCCGTTCGCCATGCCCCCGACGCCCGCGGCACCAGACGTTACGGCCGCAGGCGCTTCCGGATGGGATCAAGCCGCGCTCTACGCGGCCCTCCAGTCCGCCGGCGTCGCGACGCAGTTTCCTCCCAGCGCCGGCGACTGGTTCTTCGACACCGGCGCTACCACGCACATGTCCTCGGCTCCTGGTACTCTTTCTTCGCCTCGCTCTCTTCCTCTTTCTACTCATATTATCGTCGGAAATGGTGCTCGGCTGCCTGTCACGCACACAGCCGCCGCCACGATTCCCACAGCTTCCTCTCCACTTTTCCTCAATAATGTTCTTATCTCGCCTCCTTTGATCAAGAACCTCATTTCAGTTCATAAGCTAACCCGAGATAATAACGTTTCTGTCGAATTTGACCCCCATGGCTTCTCTATCAAGGCTCTGCCGACAGGAACGGTGATGCTCCGATGTGAGAGCTCTGGCGACCTCTACCCTCTTCGCCTGCCACAGCACCAGTCCTTCAGTGCCTCGACGTCGGTGGATCTGTGGCACGCGCGTCTTGGGCATCCCGGCGCCAGGTCTCTCCCGTTTGCTTCAGAATTTTGATTTCCAGTGTAGTAAATCGCTTCCGCACGTATGTTCTTCTTGTCAGCTGGGCAAACATGTGCGGCAGCCCTTTCATCATTCACAAACAATCAGTTTTTTTCCCTTTCAATTGATTCATTCGGATGTATGGACCTCTCCAGTTTCAAGCAATTCTGGTTACAAATATTATGTTGTTCTTCTTGATGATTACACGCATTTCATTTGGACCTTCCCATTGCGCCATAAATCTGAGGTTCTTCCCCTCATCCGTTCCTTCTTTGCCTACGCGCGCGCACAGTTTGGCTTGCCGGTCCTTGCTCTCCAAACGGACAATGGCCGTGAGTTCGACTCCTTTGCGATGCACACCTTCCTAGCCGAGCATGGCACCAGCTTCCGCCTCTCGTGCCCATATACATCTCAACAGAACAGGAAGGCTGAGTGAATTATACACACGATCAACGACTGTGTTCGTACTCTCCTTGTTCACAGTGCAGCACCGATGAGCTACTGGGCTGAGGCGCTGAACACAACCACCGTACTGTTGAATCGGCGGCCGTGTCGTGCCTCTGGCGTCATCACCCCGCACGAGCTCCTTCTTGGCGTGCCGCCTCGCTACGACGACCTTCGCGTCTTTGGGTGTCTCTGCTTCCCCAACACGACATCGATGGCGCCACACAAGCTGCACCCGCGGTCCACACCGTGCGTCTTCCTCGGCTACCCCAACGACCACCGCGGCTATCGATGCCTCGACATCCAGACACGGCGTGTGATTACGTCTCGACACGTCGTGTTCGACGAGAGTTCGTTCCCCTTCCGCGACACACCATCGCCGTCCGTGCCGCCGCGTGCTCTGACACCAGTCGACGACGATGTCGCTCTTCGTCACGCTGTACGACTACACCAGGGGCGCACCAACGTCGACCATCCCGCCGTGACCGCGTCCTCGCCAGGCATCGTCGAGCCGTCTGCGTCAACCCCACCTGCTGTCGCCGTGCAGGGATCCCCTACAAGCTCAACTCCACTATTGGAGCCTCACGCTTCTCCAGCGCCTGTTCATCACATGGTGCCCCGGGGAAACGCAGGCATCTTCAAGCCCAACCCCAAATACGCTCTTCAGACGGAGTCTGCTACATCGACAACGCGACAACCACGGTGTCGCCCATCCCCTCGTCGGTTCGGGCAGCACTCAAAGACCCAAACTGGCGAGCTGCGATGCAACTCGAGTTCGACGCCCTGCAAGCCAACAACACCTGGACGCTCCAAGAGCGGCCGCGCGGCGCTCGGGTTATCACAGGCAAGTGGGTGTTCAAACACAAGTGGAACCCTGATGGGTCTCTTGACCGGTACAAGGCCAGGTGGGTCGTACGCGGCTTCAACCAACGTCCCGGGATAGACTTCGGCGACACGTTCTCGCCGGTCGTCAAACCAGCCACCATCAGGACGGTTCTCACCCTTGTGGCATCCAAGCGGTGGCCGGCACACCAACTCGATGTCTCCAATGCATTCTTGCACGGGGACATGCACGAAACAGTGTACTGCAGCCAGCCGACTGGCTTCGAGCATCCTGAGCGGCCCGATGTCGTGTGCCTTCTCTCCCGATCCCTCTACGGCCTTCGTCAAGCACCACGCCAGTGGTTCCTTCGCTTCGTCGCATACGTCACCAGTCTTGGCTTCGTCCAGTCTCGCGCCGACACTTCCCTCTTTGTGCTTCGCCAAGGCAACGACACCGCGTACCTCCTCCTCTACGTCGACGACATGATCTTGTCAGCGTCGTCTTCACGGCTCCTTCAACACATCGTCGACAAGCTGAAGCTCGCCTTCGCCATCAAGGACATGGGACCCCTCAGGTTCTTCCTTGGCATCGACGTTCAACGTGACGAGGGTGGCTTCTTTCTGTCACAAGGGAAGTATGCCCAGGACGTACTCGACCGTGCCGGCATGAGCAACTGCAAGGCCGTTGGCACGCCGGCTGAAGTCCGACCGAAGGCATCTGACAACGACGGCACACTCATCTCCGACCCATCCTGGTACAGGAGCATGGCGGGGGCGCTCCAGTATCTGACGCTTACTCGGCCGGATATAGCGTACGCCGTCCAACAAGTGTGCTTACACATGCACGCGCCACGCGACGTCCACCTGACACTGCTCAAGAGGATCCTGCGCTACATCAAGGGAACAACAAGCCTCGGGCTTCGTCTTCACCGGAACTCAACGCTCGGGCTCACGGCGTACACCGACGTGGACTGGGCAGGTTGCCCGGACACGCGGCGATCGACGTCCGGGTTCGCGGTGTTCCTCGGTGATTCGCTCGTGTCCTGGAGCTCCAAACGACAGACGACCGTGTCTCGGTCCAGCGCGGAGGCTGAATACCGAGGCGTGGCGAACGCCGTCGCGGAGTGCTCCTGGCTCCGGCAGCTTCTCGGCGAGCTGCACTGCAGTGTTCAGGGTGCCACGATTGCGTATTGTGACAACGTGTCTTCCGTGTACATGGCGCGAAATCCTGTCCATCATTGGCGGACAAAACACATCGAGCTCGACGTTCATTTCGTTCGAGAAAAGGTGGCGCTCGGCGAACTACGAGTCCTGCAGATACCGAGCGCGCGCCAGTTCGCGGACATCTTCACGAAGGGATTGCCGTCAGCTTTGTTTAATGACTTCCGAGACAGTCTCTGCGTTGGAAAGCCACCAGCAGGGACCAGGGTTGAATCTTTCGGCGAAATTTCGTCCGAAACAACGAAATTTCGTTGCTTTCGTTGCCCTCCGAAAGCACAGTAATTCGGACAAATTTTGGCCGAAATTTCCATATTTAAATTTTGTCTAAATTTTGATTAAATTTCATCAAAAATTTTGAAATTTTCGTCCGAATTTTTGAACGAAATGGACGAAATTTCGTTTTTCGTTGCTTTCGTTCACTGGCGAAATTTTTTTCTGGGCGAAAGATTAAACCCTGGCAGGGACTGAGGGGGGGGTGTTAGCGAACTAGTCTCTGCGTGCCGCAACGCTCGCCATGCTACGGCGGATTCTAGGATAGTCAGTTGAACTAACGTTCTCTTGTACATGTATAAATTGTATACTTGAGATCAATGAGAATCACGGTTGATCCATTCCAGCTTTACAGGTGCAAGCCGAGCGGTCGGCAGTGGCTTCGGGCAGCCATGATGGCACGGAACGTGTGCGGCGGCACCGGTAGAAGCGAAGGCCGAGTGGCAGCGGGCATGGCGGCGCCGATGGGGAGACCAAGTGGGGGCCGGTGCGTGCCATCGGGCGTGAGGTGCGTGCAGTGGCGGCCGCAGCGGCTTCGGGGCGCATGGCCAAAGGCGTAGCGGCTGGCCGATCTGGACGTTGCTTGGCTTCAAGCCAGAGACGCGTGGTGAAGGCCGGTTGTCAAGCGAGCGGCTTCGGGCGGCGCCGCGCGGCGGCTTCGCACAACGCAACCAATTTCATGCGTGTATGGCTCAATCTAGTGCATGATTTAGACGATTGAAACATCAATCAAAACCCGGTTTTACTCTACCTTTGGAACCGATTTAGGTTCTAGTAGATTGGTCTAACATATTCACAGAAGTGCATAAAATTATGCCAGCACATTACAGATTAATTTGAGATTATTGCAACTGGTCTACCCGGAGAGAGAACAATTTATCTAATCATTGCATTGCAAACAATTGAATTTCAATCTAAATTTATCTATGAAATTAAAATGCATAATAGATTAGTTGAGGTTTGCATACCTTGCAACTTGTAGCGCAATTCATACTGATAACTTGTTTAGAAATAATAAACTTTAATGCAATCCATACGACCAATCAACAGAGAATCAACAAAGAATAATTAGGAGAAAACACTATGAAAAACCTATGAAAATAAAGTATTTATTAATCTCAAGATCTCACTGTATATATGTTTGCCGATTTATAATTAAAATTTCTCAGAGATAGTTTTAATATTTTCCTACCAACCTAACCTAATAGGTTTGGTAACAGTTGTAACCATCGAAATGTAGGAAAGCAAGAGGTGAGGTTGGGTCAGGCATCCTTTTCTTCCTTTGGAGACTTGATGGGGAAGATACGTCCAAACCATCCACAGGAGACGTACCTGCTTCTAACCAGCCCAGCTTACAAATTACGAATCTCCCGGTTTTACATTATATAAATCATGCAGGCCAGACCATTTGTGGACGATGCGAATGTGTTGCCAATCAAGAACAGGCTTAGACTACCTTCCTCCACCTCAGGTCGTTGTCTTTACTAGCTCCAGTCCGTCCGCATGTAAGGATATGGTAGGAGTCTAAAGAAAAGTTGTGATTTGCAATTGGTCCACTTGGTCTCGCCTCTGACCTTTAGATGCCAGTCATTTCAGCTTTTTGGTTTCTGGTTTATTTTTCACTATTCTTAAATTTTATATTTTTTTAGCTTTTTTGAGCTTTTTTGCCGGTTCTTTTTTCCCGTATTCGTTTGCGTTGTCCGTGATGAGCTAACATGTTTTCTTGATTTTTTAAATTTTTTTAAAATTTAGTTATGCCAAATAAGCCACAATCAGCTACAGTGTAATTTCAGCCAGCTACAGTGCAATTTCAGCCATAAGCCAGCTTATTATTTCAGTCCAACCGAGCGACACCTTAGTTTCAAAGCGAAAATTCAACTACTTCTGATTTAACACATTTCTGATAGTTAGGTGAAAAAAATCAAACACATATTTAGTTCAACATCAGTACTTTTTTTCCAGATATTAACGTTAGTAATGGAAAGTGACATTTGGATTTTCTCACATAACCCTAAGTATGCACAAAAATGCAAGAAATTAATTTGAACGGAAGCCGAGCTCCTGGCGGCACAGTTCTGGCTCCCGGTAAGCAGCGGTGACAGTAGTGGCCGGCCAGAGATGGCATGGATGTGGTCGCTGGCGGGGAGTTCTTGCCTTGTATTCAGATTAACTTGTGGTTTTGTGTCACGTTTAAGCCAAAATATCAGGGGTTAAGTACCACTCACCAATCACATGAGATTTTATGCAATTCGTGCCATAATTCCTTGAGTTTTGTTTGAGTAAATCACACTTCATATGGTTCAATTTGACGTAAAACTGGTGAGCGAAAATCCTCTTTTGGAAGCAAAGGTGAGCTAAATTAATATGTGCAGCCAAGTCGAGAGAAAACGTTGCACAATAAGTCAATAAATACCCATGATCTTTTTCGTGGTACTATATATTTGCGTTGCAGCATAATATCGCCATATTCTGCGTGTTAATTAAGTCAAGAAAAGGCTATGGGGACGGTCAAGATGGCATATAAACAGATGATCAGTGGTTGACTTAGCCACACTCCGAAGATATCCATGCATGGGCCCGCCCACAGTGTTGCCCTGCGGCGACCTCGTGCTCAATAACCAACCATGCACCAAATAAAGCTTACTAAAGTGGGTTAAGCGATTGAAGTACGTCTCGACAGAAATGCCAGAAGCGTACAGATAAATTAATCTCGTGCCCTGCATGCTCCTTACTCTAGTATATATAGACACCTCTAGGGCACACCTGGCATCTCGAAACACATTCATAGTCATTACTAGCCATCGAGACTTCGAGAGCTCAAACAAGCATACGATACGAGCGTAAGTCGTCAAGAGCTCAAGAAGGCATAAAAAAATAGGAAGAAAATACAGGGGGAGAGAGTCTCACGTAAGACTCTTTATCTGTCGTTGGATCGAGATGATCAATTTATCCAACGACGGATGGAAAAAAAACCTCACCTGAGGTCATCCTCCGTAAAATTCCCTTCCTAAAAAATAGATAGCTCCTACTTCTTCCTTCCTCTCTCCTCGTCGCCGTGCTAATGCTCGTCAGCGCGGCAGAGGGCGCCACGAGGGAGTGCCAAGTGATTGCGACATGCATGCGGTACTATGTTCTCAAGTTTTTTTTTCTTCTTCTTTTAGTTGCACGGTTTTAGAGACAGCATCTCGATAATGCAACGTTGCGATGCAGGTGCAAACGGTGAACGTGACACGGCTGTGCAGCTGCAAGAGCATCGTGACGGTGAACGGGCAGTTCCCCGAGCACACGTTGTTCGCGAGGGAAGGCGGCCTCGCCGTCGTGCGGGTTGTCAACCACGCCTCGTACAACATGAGCATCTACCGGTACGTACACATGCACTGCACCACGTCACTTACAGGCAGAGTTTACGAGCAAATTGTGACCGACCGGTGCGCGGCGTGCAGGCACGGCGTTCGGCAGCTGCGGAGTGGGTGGGCGGACGGGCCGGCGTACATGACGCAGTGCCCGATCCAGCCGGGGCATAGCTACGTCCACAAGTTCACCATCACCGGGCACGCGGCACGCTGTGGTGGCACGCGCACATCTCCTGGCTCCGCGCCACTGTCCACGGCCCCATCGTCATCCTTCCCAAGGTCGGCGTCCCTTACCCGTCCGCCGCACCGTACAAGGAAGTTCCCGTCATGTTCGGCGAGTGGTGGACGGTGGACACAGAGGCGGTGATCAGCCAGGCACTTCAGACGGGAGGAGGCCCAAATGTCTCCGATGCTTCCACGATCAATGGGCTCACTGGGCCTCTCTACAATTGCTCTGCCGAAGGTGGTGTTCTTTGCATGCACACGTGCCCAACTCTGTACTTGTACTGCGCAACTACGTACTGTACGAAGTATACTGATCAAGCAAGTTGACTAAATGCATGCGTGTGTCATGAAGACACGTTCAAGCTGAAGGTGGAACCCGGGGAGACGTACGTGCTCCGCCTCATCTTCTTCTCCATCGCGGGCCACCCGCTCACCGTCGTCGAGGTCGACGCCGTCTACGTCAAGCCCTTCACCGTCGAGACCCTTATTATCACTCCGCGGCAAAACACCAACGTGCTCCCCACCACCAAGCCGTCCCACTCCGGAGCTGTTAGACTTAAACCCGTTGTATTACTTATATTTTACTCCGTCAAAACTAGTGATCTAAGACGTGCTCATATTCACGTCGTGGCCATGATTCTCATTTAGTCTGCTAGTTAGTGGAGCTATAGTTTCGCTGGACATTGGATGGCACAGCTGAAGCAGATCATAGCGAAAGAATAGAAAATAAGTTTAGCCTTTGCTTTGTATTTGGATCCTATAAATTAGAGAAGAAATATGTGAAAAGCTGCACAGTTGAGCGTGGCACAAAAACTCCTCTGTCTCGTGGTCGTAGTTGAGTACTCGTGGTCGTGGAAGTAATTGTGTGTGCCGTGGTCGTAAACGAGTACCAGGTACTCATAATCGTGTGTACCATGGTCGTAAACAAGTACCAGGTACTCATAGTCATGTGTGCTGTGGTCGTAAACAAGTACCATGTACTCGTAGTCATGAGTGTTACAACAAGTGGTATCAGAGCCGTGTAAAGATCCTATCGACAATGTCAGGCAATGGATCAGTCTCTCCTT
This sequence comes from Dendrocalamus latiflorus, assembly GCA_017311315.1. NCBI lineage: Eukaryota > Viridiplantae > Streptophyta > Magnoliopsida > Poales > Poaceae > Dendrocalamus > Dendrocalamus latiflorus. The sequence continues at coordinate 10,429,323 of CM029663.1, forward strand.
CCAGGTCCCTCACTCCACCGAGGATCCACGGGCGTAGTAGGACGAGGGTGCAAGGCCGTGAGGTGGTGGTGTAGCAGGTGACAAGGGAGAGTGGGGGGACAATGGTCTAGCCCCCCTGCTAACACGCACGAATTACTCCAACTGGACTCTCGTCATGAGAGTCAACTTGCAGGCACAGGGACTATGGCGAGCAATTGAGCTGAACGACACTGACTTCCGCGATGACAGGATGGCACTATCTACGATCCTCCGTGTGGTACCGCCGGACATGCTGTCAACGCTTGTCGTGAAGGACATGGCAAAGTAGGCATGGGACGCTGTAAAGGTGCAGCGGATGGGCGTCGACCACGTGCACGAGGTGAACACGCAGAAGCTCCGCAAGGAGTTCGAAGACATCACATTCAAGAATGACGAAACTGTCGACGAGTTTTCGATGCGGATCACCAGCTTCATCAACAACCTTCGCATCCTCGACGACGCGATTGAGGAATCCAAGGTCGTGAAGAAGTTTCTATGTGTCATACCCCCATAGTACGCGTAGGTGGCCATCTCCATCGAGACGCTCCTCGGTCTAAGCACACTCTCGGTCGACGAGCTCACCAGGCTACTTTGCACTATGGAGGAGTGATACGGTCTCGACGACAAAGGTAGCTTAGAAGGGCGTCAACTCCTCACTAAGGAGGAGTGTCTCACGCATGCTAAGAAACAGGAGTAGGGCAACGGCTCCTCAGGTGGAGATCGAAGAAGCAGTAGCAGCAGCGACAATCATCGTCGAGGAAGGCAACAAGGCCACGGGCGTGACAAAGCTAGGCACAACGCCTGGGGCGGTGGCTTGTCCAGCGTGCGTCGTGACATGTCACAAGTCAAGTGCTACAACTATGATCAGATGGGGTACTTCTCCAGGAATTGCCGCAAGCCCCGCCACGAGCACAAGGAGGAGGTGCACCTGACACGTGCGCAAGATGAACACCCCGCGTTGCTCATAGTCGAGCACTGCGAGCTGTCACAAGCTGATAGCGAGATCCAGCAGCAAACGGTGTTCCTTAATGAGGAGCAGGTGATCTCAACGGATGTAGGCGACGGCGTCTGGTACCTCGACACGAGAGCAAGCAGCCACATGATCGGGTCTCAAGCGATGTTCAGATCGCTTGATGAATCGGTGAAAGGGACGGTCAAATTTGGCAACGGCTCGCTCGTGGACATCCACGGCAAGGGAACTGTCATGTTCCAGTGTCAGCATGGGGAGCATCGGCTCCTCACCGAGGTACTTCATCCCGTATCTCCGTAGCAACATCATTTCTGTTGGGCAATTGGACGAGAACGGTTGCAAGGTGGTGATTGAGGATGAAGAGTTCCTCGTGTTTGACCATGAACGAAAGTTGCTGGAGCAAGTGAGGTGGACCAGGAACCAGCTTTACACACTAAAGATGAATCTTATTGGTCCCATGTGCCTACTCACACTCACGGATGATGAAGCTTGGCTGTGGCACAGACACCACGACCACCTTAACTTCTGAGCACTGCGAAACCTAGCGCTGAAGGGAATGGCGACTGGGGTTCCGCTGTTCGATCATGTTGAGTAGTTCTGTGATGGGTGCACCCTCAGCAAGCAGCACTGAGCTGAATTCCCCTAGGCCATAGATTACCGCGTCGAGCGCCCACTGGAGTTGGTCCATAGCGACTTGTGCGAACCGATCACACCAGCGATTGCGGGAGGTAATAAATTTTTCTTGTTGATCATAGACAACCACAGTAGATACATGTGACTCGAGGTGCTCAGGTCCAATGACAAAGACATTCAAATTCTTCAAGAAGATCAAGGCGCTAGCAGAAAATGAGCACGGTGGTAAGCTTATGGCGTTCCATTCGAACCACGGTGGTAAGCTTATGGCGTTCCATTCGAACCACGGTGGCAAGTTCAACTCCATTGAGTTCAGCGAGTACTACAACGAGCTCGGCATCAAGCACTGTACCACTGCACCATATTCACCATAGCAGAACGAGCTCGGCATCAAGTTCTGGATTTGCATGTTTTTAGATCATACTTGCAGTAGATTTCTTTTTAGTTTTAGGCTATAATTTGTATAAAAACCAACTTCTATTTTCTTTTAATTATTATTCCAAATTTAGATTTTTAAGGGTTTATTTGAAATTCATATGGAAATCAAATGGCTAGTTTTATTTCATTTTTATTCTAAATTTTAGTTAATTTGAATTGTTCTTGAACTCTTTACTTTAATTTGCTAATTTTTGTTTAATTATTATTGTGAATTTTAGTTACTTTGGAAGTCGTATGGAAATTAAATTGCTATTTTTTTATTTTTAATTCCAAATATCTCTTAATTTAGATTGTACTTGACAATGACTCTTTCTTTTAATCTGAGCCATTGTAATTCGGGTCCACCAAATTAAGGGCTGGATGTTTAGCTTTTTATGAGAATTTATATCATATTTCTCTTTTTCTTTAGCAACTCTAAAAGGTCTATCATCAACTTTTAGTATATATTAGATTCAACGGTTCATGCACTACAAAAATAAGATAATCGTGACATATTGCACAACAAAAAAGCTGGGTGTTGAATAAGCAAACATGAGTTGTGTAGAATCTTAACTGCTTCTTTCATGTATGTAGGGGCAGGGATAAAAACGGATCAAATACGGATCAGATAGTGCTCAAACCATATTCACATCTATATTTTTTTCTCGGATTCGAATGCGAATTGAACAAATATCAGATACGAATACGGACCAAGCAAATGTCACATACAAATTCGAATCGAATATCTACTCAATTAAGTCGGATCCAGATGTCCTCATAGCTTATGTAGTATGAAGATATTAATGACATTTTATCCTCATACAATTACACTTAATCATTCTAATTCATTTACTTCACCTAAAGAAATACGAATTCATGTTTAATTAAAAAACTTGTCCAATAAATTAGTCGTATTGTACTAAAATATGTATATTACTTCGTCGAATACGGATACGGATAGTCTGAATAAAATAACATTTCGGATAGTAAAAGTCTATATCATATTCGCATCTGTATTTTTATACGAATTCGAATACGAATAGCATAGAAATTGTTAATCAGATGAAAAAATTCATACCATATTCGCATCTTATTGAATACGGTAACCGAATAATATGGATAATATAATTCATATCCACTTTTCACCCCTACGAAGTGATATGGTCCTTGCATTGCCACTTGGAAGTGCACGTCAGCTGGGGCCTGAAAATGGCGTGGCTGGTGCCGGACGGGAGCCTCCCCAACCAGAAGCTCCTTCCTCCGCCGTCGGATCTACCAATATGCCGGAAGATAGTTACATATCACCACGGACGGCCGTGACCAATCGACCGTTCGTACGCATCGTACGCACTGAGATTGCGTCTTCTCCAATTTCCATAGGATCGATATTCCTCTGCTTTTGCTTGCGTGCGTTCTCGATTGCTTCCTTGTGTTGCACGCGGTTGGTGCTGTGCACTGCTTTCCTACTTCCTAGTGTGGTTTTTTTTTTCAAGTTGAGTCGTCATCTGATTAGCTGTTGTGGGAGTCATGGGCAGGTTTCTTGATCAGAGGCAAGGCCTTTTAATTTTGGACTGCTTATTAATTGCCATCTTTTGTAACATGTGCGGGTACTGGTCATATATCCACGTGCCTGTCTGATAATTTGCACCAGTATTTGACTTATGCAATTGGCAAGAAATAGTTCTCTCTTATTTGCATATTTCCCGTTATTCAATCATTGCGTGTACATCCAGTGCAAATTAACTTTCAAGTGCTATTGTGCAAACTCTGTGGTTGTTGGATGATATTTGGATGGTTATTGGACTACAAAATCTTATTGCTAGAGAGTTTCTCCGTATGCAAATTCAAATTGAAAGTAACTCATATAATGCACAGCCTTCAAGATACAAATTTGACCACTAACTTCTATTATAATTTGTTGCTAAAACGTTGTAAGAATATAGTATTAGAAAAGTATTTTTATAACAAATCTAGATACTTTTACTAATATTATTAGTCAAAGTGGAAAAATTAACTACATATTGATACGGATCAACCAATGGTAAACACTGATTAATGCGTGAATAACCCGAATATTAGCACCCCAAGGGACACGGCCATAGATCAACTCACGCATGACATGAGGCCAACACGACTCAAACACAGCACAGGCCAAATCACATATAATCTTAACACACACACGGCAAAGGCCAACTAATCCTAAATGCAAAAAGCTCGGACTCAATCAAAACCCGACTCGTACAAAAAATAAAAACAACAGACCCGATATTGTTCAATTCAGTTTGGCACCGAATCAAAGGGTAATTCAGATATCTCCAACGTATATACATCTATCCCGGCTTGTTTTCTCCTGGCTAGATCCGAATATTCCTTTTCTAGCTCCTTCTCTGGTCTAGCTTCTGGCTCCCCTTTTCTAGCTCAATCTCCTTCTCACGTGTTGGTTTCAGACTCTCTCCTGGCTTGGCCGAAGTGGAGACCAATTCAGACTCCTTTCCTTCTATTTCTCTGAGAACCGAGCCTTCCTCTTTCTGGTTCGGTCCACACGACATCCCTCCTTGGCTGGCTCACGTATTCGGCTTGATGCACACCTTTGGCTGGCTCAGTTTCTGGCTCAAATGCCCTCCCACTTGCACCGTTGCACGCATGGCCAGCCCCACCTTTGCCTCCTTTCTTCATCCTCAAGAAATAACGGTGGCTTGGCTTGGTTTGATTCCTTAGCTTGCTAGCTTGATTCTTGGCTCTTTCTTCTCCCTCATTGTTGCACACAGCAATGAATCTAGCCACACGGTCTTCCACCGTGAGCACACGGACTTGGCTTGTTCCTTTCTTGGCTTGGTTCGGCTCCATACGACTCTCTTTTCTGTCTTGCCTCTTTCTTTACATGCAAGAAACAACTTGGCATGGCTTCCATGTGCCTCACGAGCCCTCCTATGCAGCCGAACACTTAGGTCCTCCTTGTGCATTTCCTGCGTCCTGTTTTGTCCATGCGGTCGAACTAGGGTTTTGCTCCTCCCTTCCCTTCCCATTCTTGGACAGCACACAACTCATGTGGCCGAACATTTGGAGCTCTTCCCTCACGCACGCCAACCTTTCCATATGCTAGGGCTTTCTTCCCTTTTCTTTCACCAGCCTCCCTCACCTCTCTCTTGGCCAAATTAGCACAACCTTGAGAACTATCTTCAATTTGTACAATGGAACTAGCAATCAAAGTTGGTGGAGTAATTGGGGCCGCATCACGTATCCTCAAAACTGATTTACCACATATTCGTAAACAGAGGGATCCTTGCGAAAAAAGGCAAAATAGAGGAAGTAAATTTTTTGAACCATGTTTGAGAATGCTGATCACCAATTTTGTGTGGTAACAACAGGAGTTAGTATTGAGGCTCTGCATTTTTGAAAAATGAAGAAAAATCTTCTAAGTCAAGAAAGACTTAATGTACATAAATTTTATTTTGTAAACAAGAAGAAATATTATCTATATCTGGTATGGCCTCTTTGTCCTTGACATCACTTTTGGCTCAAGCGAGCGATGCTCGAGCTCGAGTTGATGTTGCCTACGAGCACAGCAGCACGGTCGGATGTGCTCCGCTATACCTACAACACCCCACACTAGCAATGTGAGTTCACTACTTTCAAAATGGGAGCTGCTACAGGATGGCACGTTCCCAACAGTATAGAGTTTTACTATGTTTCATGAAGTTTCGTCTCTCCTCTCTCTCCCTCCTCCACTGCTCCCCCTCCCCGCCTTCTTCCTCGGTGCTGGCTGCAGCTCCGTGCCCCCACCTTTGCCTCCCCCCACCCCCTCCTCCCCCACTGATGGTCGCTAGCGACCTTGCTGTCTCACCGCGCCACCGCCTCCCCTTCCCCTGCCACCTCATCCTACCCAACCCAATATTCAGTGCATCACTGCCTCGTCGTGCCTCCCTCCACCACCGCTGCCGCCCAACATCCTCCGTCGCTGCCCACCACCAGACCATCACCACCCACTCCTCTCATTGAAGCTCGAGAAGATAGGGGAGAGAAAGCTAGAGCGTTGGAGCGAGGGGCATACCAACGGTGTTGGAGCTCGGGCAACCGGTCAACCTTATCCCTGTCGGAGGGTAATCAGATCTAGCAGCACCACGACCGGGGATGGCGATACGTGGTGGAGCAGTGGCTGGAGACGATGGATCCGATGGCGGTGGCCCCCGTCGACATGAACGAGAGAGAAGAGAGAGATCTACACTACTACAGAAAGCCTAATAGTAGACGCTAAATCACAGACGGTTTTGTGAAACCGTCTGTGATGTACACTATTACAGACGGTTTTAATTTGGAGGCCATCTGTGGTATTTGTGGCGGGAAAAAGGAGTATCACAGACGGTTCTTACCGCTGAACCGTCTGTGATATTCCAATATCACAGACGGTTTTATAATAAAAATCGTCTGTGATAATCTGGAATATCACAGACGGTTTTTATTATAAAACCGTCTGTGATATTGGAATATCACAGACGGTTTTTAATAAAAAACCGTCTGTGAAACCAGATTATCACAGACGGTTTTATAATAAAAACCGTCTGTGATACGTTTCCCGCCTTGCAATCCCTCAAAATTTCAAATTTTCCCGCTTAAGTCCGAGTATGATTCAGTTTTGAGACACCTTCAGTAAAACGGGCATAACTTTTGCATACGGTGTCCGTTTTCAACGTTCTTGTACTCGTTGGAAAGCTAACGACGAGCCCGATCCAAAAAAAATGACCCGCTTGCGCCCGTCGCCCTCCAAGACCCCGAAAATCGGCCATCTTTGGACCTAAACCTGCATCGCAAGTTTTTGGTGTCTGTTTTTGCCCTTTTTCTTGGTCTTCCTTTCGGAATTTGGATTTTGCTTCAACTACAAAGTTGTAGATCTCGTCGAAACCTTTTAAATGAGTATATATAAGCTATATAAAACGTTGCTATTTTATCTTTTCAGACTAGTTGTTTATATTGCATCGGTATATAAAATTCTGTGCTCTAATTCACAGACGGTTCTATATATAGAACCATCTGTGATATGCATTCATCATAGACGGTTCTAGCCAATAGAACCGTCTGTGATAATCTGACCGCTGGGCCCGTCGATCCTCCTCAACCCAATCTCCGTTCCCGCGCCAAAAATTTCGAACTCCCGCCTCTCCCTCCCTCTCCCTCCCCTATAAATATAACCAAACTCAGCCTGTCTCCTCTTCCTTGCTATCCTCTTCCTTGCTATCCTCCTCCTTGCTGTCCTCCTGCTTGCTATTCTCCTCCTCCTTGCAGACGACGCACAAGTCTACGGGAGACAAGACACCGCAGAAGCAACTAGCTCGTGCCAACCGTGCAGGGGTGAGAAGGCATCCAGCTCATGCGTTGCATCAGGGGCGAGAAGACATAGAAGATCTTTGCTTTTTCTCTGTTCTTGTTGTGTAACCTGCTTGTTGTTTTGGGATATTGTAATCTTTTTCTCTATTCTTGTTGTGTAACCTGCTGTTCTTGTTGTGTAACCTTCTCGTTGTTTTGGGATATTGTAATGGTAGGCTCTAATCTTAATAAAAATGGATGTTTTATGTTTGTGAAATGAATTGAGATGTGAATTGGATGTATATATATATGTTGATCTGCTTGTTTCAGAGGGCATGGCTAGCATTTCCTGAGGCTAGCCAATAAACAGAAATAGGTTTAGGAGTAGAAGAGAATATCACAGACGGTTTTATAATAAAAACCGTCTGTGATTTATAAATATCACAGACGGTTTTTAGTTAAAAACCGTCTGTGATATTAAAATCACAGACGGTTCGAAAACCGTCTGTGATGACCTCGTATTATCACTGACCCATAAATTCAGACGGTTCACAAAACCGTCTGTGATGACGTTTCTGAACCGTCTGTGATGGCCTTTTCTGTAGTAGTGCTAGAGAGCGAGAGTGAGAGACAAGACCGAATCATAGAGAGCTACACCGTTATTTTTGGGTGGAACGGTATGCCATTCTTTAGTTTTTCTAAATCCAAAATACCAGCAATTTACATGCGTTTGTCTCACATCATAAGCCAGCTTAATTATTCTACCTTCGTTAATTAAGCGCCTACTTCTCTCCTACCCTTGGCTCAAAACTCTGACAGATCCTTCAGAATTTGCATGAACAGCCCCAACCCCAAGTCCAGAATGATTCAACACGAAATGTCGAAGTTACATATATTGTCGCATCAACTTAGGCTACACTAGTGAATAGTGATGCATTTTGATAATGGATGGGGAATTAATTCATATATATTTTCACCTTCAAAATATCTGTGTAGTGGATTAGTTTTCGCTTCACCCTGCTGATTGGGATGGACTGCTTGTATTTGTTTCTAGGGGTGTTCTTTTAGGCTGCAATTTATAGTTTTTAGTTATGGCTTATTAGTATAATAAATAGTAATTGTGGAAAGAAACCGAAACCAAAAACTAACTGAAAAGCCGAAAAGAACGGAACCTCTGTCTAAACTTCAACTAGGCTAGCTAGAAACCTCACTACTTCAGTTTATGCGAGACAACGGAAAACTATTGATGTTTGGGTAATTAAATTGAAATGCATGTCTTCACTGGTGTTCTTATATTAAAAACACTAATAAAGTGGCAAAAAGAATGTATGTAGCCAGGTAGTCTAACCTGCTAATTGTTACTCAGACATTTAGCGCGCGTCGCGACGCCTTATCATACATTGGAGAGAACATTTGATCATATAGATGGTCACCAACGAAATATTGCGCAGAGAAGGTGCACCATAATATGTAGTTAAATAGGTACCCTTAAAAGAACCAAAAGCGCAGGAGTGACGGAGCCAACCCAAAAGCAACCACGCTGGGTGATGGCCTGACCCACAGAATTCTTAGGTGTAAAAAATTTGGTCAGCATCATTTGTCACCTTTTTGTTCAATGGAAATGGCTGATTGAGAGAGACATGAAAAATTGCAGTGTGTGATTTTTTTTCCTTTAAAGGTTCGTATCTTATGGTAGTTACATGATATCAGTAACCCAATAGCGAAATGTTATGATAGTTAAATAATAGTAACGTTGCATTATGCTTTTGAATAAAGCATACTGTGGCAATTAAAATATCATGTACCTTAAAGTTCAGCCTAAAAAATATACCTTAAAATTAAAAATTAGGTGATATATATATATATATATATATATATATATATATATATATATATATATATATATATATATATATATATATATATATATAATTAACAGGGGCATCATAATGGTCTAGATACAGGGGCGGATTTAGGCCCATGGCAACAAGGGCTTTAGCCCGGGGCGTGCAAATATTTTTAGTGTATAGCCTAGGTCAGCCTGGGTAGTAGTTTGGCCCATAATCTTCTCGGCAGCCCGGTCTACTTCTTCGGCGGCCATATCACGCAGCCAATGTGGCCCAGTCCTCCCGGTCACCCCAGCCCACCCCCACATCGCGCTCGCGCAAAAGATGATCCCTACCCGCACGATATTCACAAATCAGTCTCCTCAGCCAATACCCCAAAACCCTAATCAGTTTCTCTGGCAGCGCTTGGGTTGCAACAGGCGGAGACCCGGCGGCAGCGATGGAGGACCTAGTTCTGCAGTTATCAAGCTGCCAAAAAGGTATAGATCCTAGATCTACAGTTAGTGTTGGACCTAGTTCAATTTCTTGTTTATGCCCCCCAAAAAATCATTTGTTTTCTTAATTTCAAACCATCATTCTTGTAATATGTAATTGCAAATTTGTTTCTGTAGTTGTGCCAATTTCTATGCCCAAGATTAGGTTGTTTTTTGTATGCAAGCCATCTTTTCTGAAAATTTCTAGCAAATTTTGTTTCTGCGGTGATTCTAATCTCTAATTTGGTGTATGTTGTTACTATCCATGCAGCTATGAGATGCTCTGTGAGTTCTTCAATTGCTTCGAGAGCTCCACTTGACTTCCCCGCATAAAGGGATCCAAGGCAACATCCCCCCAACAGCCAACATCTGCGCTAGCATTCAGCATTTGTCTTAACAGTAATAACCTCTTTTTATAAATAGTCAAAGAATTACTGCTGTGCTGGATTGTCATAATTCAATCTCTAATTCTTACAATTCTGTGTGCAGGAGGTTTACCTACAGCCATCTTGTGCAGATCTAGTACATAATGCCTATGGCAATTGTCATCAATAAAATCCTTTTGCGTGACAAAAAGACATGCTGCATGAAGCCAGATCTTCAGGTGAACCTCCTGGTTGATGAAGTTGAGGGCAATGCGAAGCAAAAGAGGGAAACCGGGTACTCGGCCTTGAGAAGGATCTTCAGGCAGAGGTTGTGGATTTCTTCAGGGACCATCCTGAGGTATTCATCTTGTATCCTTCACTCTTGGCTATTTTTTAACTCAAGTACTTATGCAAGTTTATGAGGGGAATGAATATAGACTAAATAAATGTATGACTAGTGGGCTAGTGCTAGCTCTTGCTAAGATAATATGTATGACTCAGTTTTCTTCCGAAGTCCCTCTCACAATAAGTTCTTGCTATATTGTTTAGATTTTGCCATGTTTTTTTTCATGTTTTATATTGAAGAATCGAACTAAATTTCCATATCAACGATTCATTTATAATGTATTTTTGTTATGCCGTGGTGTGGGTATAAATTTGTATTAGTTTTAGGATGCTAATCTGCTAAAGTTCAGCCCGGGGCACGATAAAATTCTAGATCCGCCACTGTCTAGATATATATCCTTGACACTTAACCAAAATTCAACAGGAGCTGATGTCAAAAAAATGTTGACGTCTAACCAAAATTCAACAGGAGCTGATGTCAAAAAATTTTGACGTCTAATTTTGAATTAAATGCATTATAGATAATATGTGAGAGCATATGGTACGTTCAAAGTTAGGTTGTGCAGCTTAATCGAAACAATCACTCGATCGTATGAGACACGCGCGCCAACAATTCCTTTACAAGGGAGAATACTCCTGTTTCATCAAGATTAGCTCCTTTTTGAAAAGCAGAACAATGGATAGATAATTTTGTTGGTCATCGTCACCAACCTATATAGCTTAGCCTCCTCAATTTCCAGTTGATCTCCAAAGATCAGAAGTTCACAAATCGCTACGCGGTAAACGTTACTTCGTGATGCTCGTCTTCTTTCACCTACAGTATGAATCTAGGTTTTATATAGTATGTTCAACGACGTTTGCATGCACGATCACTTGACATGGATCCCAAGACACTCATCCAGTAGGTGCAACCTGCATAGTTGGTGTCTTGGCTTTGGCGTGTCTTCTTTCCTTCTACTATTCCAAATGGAGAGAAGGATGCTTGACCCAACCCGATCGATCGAGCGATGCAACATTTTCCTTTTATTTTATTGGCTCGAAAAGAAGGAACGAACAGTAACAGAGAATGGGATCAACGTTCAACAGCTCACACAGAGATCCCTCCAGTTCATACCTTTTCATACACTTCTTCCCTCTTGTTTATTAATTTGGAATGTTGCACATATGAAAATTAGCTACTAGATCGAACCGCTATATATACTCAGAATGCGTTTTAAGAACAACTTACTTTTAGATGTAGTACGTACTGCAATAGGTCAAAGCTTCAATAGTGCTCTATTAATTTCACCAAATATATCGTGGGGTTAATACACACACATATATACATATACATATACATATACTGGGTACCATGATTTCAAATATACGAATTCAACCCAAATCCGGATATATTTTTTAAAAAAATCAGTTTTAGGGTATATATCCATCTATAATAATTCAAATAAAATGTATACCTTTGAAAAAATATACTAGAATTCAAAGTTTTAAATGAATTTAGATGACATATTTTACTGATTTATATATATAATCAGCACATACCTACAATCAAACTATCCATAAAAAGACAACTACACAGTTCAAATTTCAGTTTGAACTTACTCTCTCTCTCTATGTGTGTGTGTAGAGGCACACACCCCATCAGCTCCTGATGAATTTTGGTTAAATGCCATGGATACATGGAGTAAAACTAGTTCATGAAATTACATTGGATATTTGGTCCAGTTGATTTTGGCACTTGATCTCTCTGAATTCATTGAGGAACCAAAACTAGCAAGTACAGAGTTTAAGAACCATTCAATTTATTCAACATTTTGACAAATTAGTGTAGGCTGCCAAGATTTTTTGGAACATGTATAGGACAAGGTTTTCACGTGCTTGAAATGTATTATTTGGATTTCTCATCGGTTCTTTCCTTCGCAACCAATTTGCCAAGCCGACGGGTTTTTACTCATGTGTGGTGCCGTTGACCTTTCACTTCTCGGCAAGTCCTTTGCATCGGAAACAGTACGTGACTACGCATGCAAATTAAACCAGAGGCCGGCGATCGATCGAATACATGCTACAACATGGTCAAAATAAATGGTTGCCGGGCCGCTGGCTTTAGCCACACTCCAAAGCTAGAGCGCTCCAGCTCAAGCTCCTGCCTTGATAGTTCATCCACCGAATCACCAAACAAAAATTGCCGCCTAAGCTGAGTATCTCACTTGTGACCATGTAGGAACCTCAGAAATGGCGGTGGTAGTTGCCATACGCCTGTCATCTCCTATATATATATATGGACAATTCAAGGTGCCTGTTCCAAGACACACATTCCATCCTCACCTGGCCATCTACTCAAGAGCTGATCAAGAACTCCAGATAGCAGCTCAAAGCCTAAAAACATGGCCATGGCTATCTCCTCTGTTGTTCCTAGCTCTCTCCTCCTGGCAACATTAATGCTTCTCATCATCCAAGCACAGAGCGTCACTAGGCACTACGACTTCAATGTACAGTACATGTTTCATTACATATCAAGCTACTAGGTATAGATAGCCAAACATGCATGCGCCCATCTTAATTTCTCATGGCTGGTCGTCTTGAAAACCTTGTTCTGCAGGTGCAAATGGCGAACGTGACGAGGCTGTGCGCCACCAAAATCATCACGACGGTGAACGGGCAGTTCCCCGGCCCGGAGCTCGTGGCGAGGGAAGGCGACCGCGTCGTCGTCCGCGTGACCAACAACGTTCCGCACAACATCACGTTGCACTGGTACGTACGTGACTGTCGAGTCTCCAAGGTTCTGCGCACGTCGGTGCAACCACTCTTTAGCTTTAGTTTGCTCCGCCGCAAAGTTCCACCGTTTCTGCGCAAAGTTATCTACCTCTTTTTACACGCGCGCGCGTACGTCGTTGTCAGGCACGGCGTTCGGCAGGTGCGGACCGGCTGGGCCGACGGGCCAGCGTACATCACGCAGTGCCCGATCCAGACCGGCGACAGCTACGTCTACAACTTCACCGTGGATGGGCAGCGCGGCACGCTGTGGTGGCACGCGCACATCTCCTGGCTCCGCGCCACCGTCTACGGCGCCCTCGTCATCCTCCCCAAGCTCGGCGTCCCCTACCCGTTCGCCGCGCCGTACAAGGAGGTTCCCGTCGTCTTCGGTGAGCAGCGTTCTAGTTTGTGCCGCGAAGACGAAAGGTGTAGCGATTCGTACGTACATGGTTGTGATGATCACGACATTGGTGTGTTTCGGGGTGTAGGTGAGTGGTGGACGGCGGACGTGGAGGAAGTCGTCAACCAGGCGCTTCAGACGGGCGGAGGCCCAAACGTCTCCGACGCTTTCACGATTAATGGGCTCCCTGGACCTCTCTACAACTGCTCTGCCAAAGGTACGTGTCTTTTTTAGAGGAGGAAAAATGTTACCGTGCATGGAGATGGAGTCACCAGTACCGCTAAACAAAAGTGTTTGCCGCTCGCGCGCACTCTGTGCATGTGCATCCATGCATGCATCTTTTAGTTTTGAAATGCAATCACGACAAGACATGTCTGCTCGGAGGTTGGTTGATCAAATCACCAAAAGCGAAGAAGATTCGGTGTTTCTTTCTCGAAACGGGAACGGAACTGTATATGCATTAGTTGCTCGAGTTAATGCGATGTTGATGTCATGGGATCTCAGTGGTCCTCGACCTACAATAAAAAAGCAATCGATGGTGCTGGGTCCGGCCGGTGCTACGTAAACAAAACCTTTGTTACACCTCAGGCTATGTGTGCTCTCAATTCATTCAAGTCGGCGCCGAAGATTTGTAAAACGTGCTAACTGATATAGTTACCTTGCATGCATGACACGCAGACACGTTCAAGCTGAAGGTGAAACCCGGGAAAACATACCTCCTGCGCCTTATCAACGCCGGGCTCAACGAGGAGCTCTTCTTCTCCGTCGCCAACCACACGCTCACCGTCGTCGAGGTCGACGCCGTCTACGTGAAGCCGTTCACCGTCGAGACCCTGGTCATAGCCCCGGGCCAAACCACCAACGTGCTCCTCACCGCGAAGCCGTTCTACCCCAACTCCAACTTCTACATGTCCGCCTCGCCCTACTCCACCGCCAGGCCCGGAACCTTCGGCAACACCACCGTCGCCGGCATCCTCGAGTACCACAACCCGGACTCCCCCTCCGCATCAAGCTTTGACAAGGACTTGCCGCTCTTCAAGCCGACCCTGCCGCCGCTCAACGACACCGACTTCGTCACCAACTTCACGACCAAGCTCCGCAGCCTCGCCACGCCGCAGTACCCGGCGCCCGTGCCGCAGTTGGTGGACAGGCGGTTCTTCTTCACGGTCGGGTTGGGCACGCTCCCGTGCCCCGCGAACACGACGTGCCAGGGGCCCAACGGCATGCAGTTCGCGGCGGCCGTGAACAACGTCTCCTTCGCTCTCCCCTCGAAGGCGCTCCTGCAGTCGCACTTCACCGGCCTGTCCAGGGGCGTCTACGCGTCGGACTTCCCGATCGTGCCCCTGTCGGCGTTCAACTACACGGGGACGCCGCCGAACAACACGAACGTGGCCACGGGGACCAAGCTGCTCGTGCTGCCGTTCAACACGTCGGTGGAGCTGGTGATGCAGGACACGAGCATTCTTGGCATCGAGAGCCACCCGTTGCACCTGCACGGTTTCAACTTCTTCGTGGTCGGGCAAGGGTTCGGCAACTACGACCCGGTTAACGACCCTGCCAAGTTCAACCTCGTCGACCCCGTCGAACGGAACACCATCGGCGTGCCGGCCGGTGGGTGGGTGGCCATTCGCTTCCTTGCCGACAACCCAGGTGAGTTGCATACAATTAATCCATACGTGAAACCGAATGTCTTAATAACTCATCAAGTACCAAATTTAGTGGTACATTTACGTATATATGCTATGTATGTACGTGCAGGTGTATGGTTCATGCATTGCCATTTGGAGGTGCACACGACGTGGGGACTGAGAATGGCATGGCTGGTACTGGACGGGAGCCTGCCCAACCAGAAGCTGCTTCCTCCGCCGTCTGATCTTCCCAAGTGCTAGTTGGATTGGACCTGATCACAGCTACTGGAGTTTTTTTTTCCTCATTTGATTTGTTCGCCAGTTTGCGATTGTTTTCTCCAACAAGAGATTTTTAGTGAGTTTAGTCCGTTTCTAGCTGACCTTCTTACGATTTTCTGTAATTTTCTTCTTTCATTTGTTTACCACTCTACGATGACGATGTTTTGATACTTGTTGAATAAACAATTGCGTTAATTGCACGAGAAAATCCCGAAACTTTTTTTGCAAGTCGTGTCTTTTTAGGCCCAAATTGTTCAAACAAATTTCCACTTGTGTCCTTTGACCTTATCTGTCAAACTACCTGCGAAAAACGTACTAAATGGCATGGCCTTGCAATTTAAGCAGAATTGGGCTGAATGCGTCGTGTTGTGTTGTGAGTTAAGTTACGGCCGGAATGTGATAAGGGATAGCACGTGTTGTGCTATCATCTGGCGTCTTATTAATTAAAACTAGTCAAATTTTCTACGCAAAATGCATATATGTATATTTAAAAATATAGTTGTTATATAACTCTAGTGCTTATAATTAAAAATATAGTTATATTTTTATGTTGCTTTGGTGCCTTAAAATGACAGGGCTGCACCTGATATTTGCCGGTCAATGGACGGTTGCCGATCAAATAAAAAAAATACAAAAAGGAACTTGCAGAATTCCGGTACCACCAGCCGAATTTTTTGTATGGATAATCCATTTTTTATTCGAAATTACATAAATATATCTGCGGGGAATATTTTTACAAAAATAGGCTCAAGTCGCTCAATGGGAGGGCGACTGGAGCCTATCGCCCAACCAGAAGCCGATTCTGTTCCTGTCGCTCTACCATCAGGCGACTGCATCCAGTCGCCCTCCCATTGGACGACTTTAATGCAGTCGCCCAATGGTTGAGCGACAGGGATCAAACCTTCGCCAAAAATAGTGAAAATTGGTGGAGATATTCTTCATACATCCAAAAGCCTTCAGAAAAAAATTTGAGCAATTTTGGCTACAGAATCAAAAGTTATAGCAGTTTCAATCACTCCCCGTTTCCTCTCTTTGTGTTCCTCGATTGCTATTACTTTTGATTCCGTAGCCGAAATTGCCCAAAATTTTTTCTGAAGGCTTTTGGATCAATGAAGAATATCTCCACCAATTTTCACTATTTTTGGCGAAGATTTGATCCCTATCGCTCAACCATTGGGCGACTGCATTAAAGTTGCTCAATGGGAGGGCGACTGCATCCAGTCGCTTGATGGTTGAGCGACAGGGACAGAATCGGCTTTTGGTTGGGCGATAGGCTCCAGTCGCCCTTCCATTGGGCGACTTGAGCCTATTTTTGTAAAAAAATTTACCGTGGATATATTTCTGTAATTTCGAATAAAAAATGAATTATTCGTACGAAAAATTCACCACCAGCCCACCACGGAAAATGAACAAAGCGCGTCGAAATTGAAAGGATGACGGAGTTGTGGAGGTTGGAAGCGGCGCGGGCCTGTGCGAGAGGTGGTGGACCTGTTGCAGCCCACCCTTGAACGGGCCATGTGGTGTCGCAGCCCAATTGACAATCGTCACCACCAAGGCTGGAGGCACCAACCCTAAGTATAAACAGAGATGAAGGCTGAACAGCCCAGTAGCACACAGGCCCATGGAGCAGGAGTGCTGCCCAAGTAGTACGGCCTCGATCCGTGCTGTGCATGGTGTGGCTAATGGTTCTAAAATTTCGATAGTCGGCAACGCGAATCTTAACAAAAAATCTCTCTCTCTCTCTCTCTCTCTCTCTCTCTCTCTCTCTCTCTCTCTCTCCCCTCGTCTGCCCCACTTCTACGCAGCGCGCAAAGCCTCCACGGCACCAGGAGGAGGAGCGCGCCAAACCTCCATCACCGCTGCGGCACGGCCGTACGGCCTCGTTCGAGGTTCGTCTATGTCCGTAAATTTTGATGCGCCCTCAAGCCTTGAGCATGTGGCTGATGGCAAATTGGAACCCGATTGCGAGGAAAGAGATGATCATGAGGAATCAGTACAAGATGGTCCTGCGATTTTGGAGGTACGCAATCTTATATAGAATTAAATTATATATGTCAAAGTAGCAAGATTTATCGAAAAATTTCCTTAAATTTGGTGAGGACCGTCTCTCTCGATAGGGATGAACGAAGGGAATGCGGTAAAGGAGAATACTGTTTCTGAAAATATGGTATGACATCATTGTAGGTTGATGACCAAAATTCTTTATCTCAAAATGTGAAAAAAGTTGGCATGATGTTTGAATTAAAAGATGATGCATATAACTCCTACAATTCATATGTTAACACAATTGGATTTAGCATACATAGGAGCCACTTGAGGTCGCAAGTGGATGCCACAGGGAGTACCAAGTACTTTTGTCCGTAGCAATGAAGGACAAAGGAGCACTCATACTAGACATGAAACCAAAAAGGAACGGGGCCTCCATAAGAACAGGTTGTAAGGCCCGTCTCCAATTTAGCATTTCATTGCAAGGACTTTGGACAGTGCAAAAGGTGAAACTTGAACAAAACCATTATATGGCTAGTCCAAATAAGGCTAACAAGTAAATCTCTACTCCTTAAAAGGAGGAGTTCAAGGTGATGGTGCATCCTACATTTCTCTTTTCACTGCCTTTTTTGACTATGCTCGTGTGGGCCCCACTTCAAAAGTTCCTCAACTACTACCCCTCTCTCTCTCCCACCCACCTGCTTTTTTCTTAAAAAAGAAAGAAAAGAAACAGACGGCGGGGGCGGCGCCGGTTGGGCACGGAGGAGAGGAAGGAGGCGACGGCGGGGGCGGCGCCGGTTGGGGCGGAGGAAGGAGGCGACGCGACCTTCATCTCACCGGTTGGGGGCGGAGGTAGGAGGAGACGCGGCTGCGGCGGCTGGCTTGGAGAGGAAGGAAGCACCGGTTGGCAGAACTCTAGAAACCATGCATCAGCTTGAAGCCGACGCCGGCCAGAAGCCGCCGGCCCCACCGCCGGATTGACACCTGCCGCCCGCATGCGGCCGGCCTCTCGCCGCCATGCGCACCGCCCGAAGCGAGCTGTCTCGGCTCGGCCGCGCCCGTATGCGCGCACTGTCCGGCCAACGGCCCAAAGCCGCCGCCGATTGACAAAACCGGGCCGCACCTCGGTCTATTCGGTTTGCTCCGACATGCACCCGGTCTTACCTCGGCCGTGCACAACTCCGATCCGCGCCGCCCTGGCCGCTCCGCCTTCCCACTGCAGCGCGCTGCCAGCCCGCAGCCACGCGCTAGCTTCGACGCCGCAGCCGCCTCGTTTTCGCGCCCGCACGCGCCACAAGGCCGCCACGGCCGCCGACCGTACGACACCGCCTCCGGACGGCGCCCGACCCCATCCACCTCGCTAGGCCCGCAGCCGTATGGTGCCCGTCCGCCTTCGCCTTACCCGGTGCGCCACTGCATGGCGCCCGGCCGCCTCTTGCCGCGCCGGCCGCGCCGTCCGCACCGCCCGCGCCTGCTTCGGCCGTGCGCTGCTCCCACACTGTTTAGCCGCCGCCCAGCTCCACCGCGCCCGCACGCGCGTGTGCGCCGCCGCCCGAAGTGGCCATGCGCGCCGGCCGCTGCCTCGGGTTCTTGCGCCAGCACGCACATCACCACTCGGCCCCGCCGCCTTGCGTCGCCGCCCCGCCGCCTTGCGCCGCCGTCTCACCGGCCGGAGCCCGCACCCGCGCTCTCGCTCGAATCGGGAGCCGCCGCCACCCCCATGTGAACAGGGGTAGGGGAAACCCTACCCCTACCTTTGATCCGGACGAGAGTGGGACGTATGGGCCGTGTGAGTAGAGGCGTATGGGCTGGAGATGGGAAGTGGGCCGGACGGGAGGAGAGAAAAAAATAGGCCCGGCCGAGAGGGTGGGAGGCAAAATTGCGAAAAATCCCTCCACTTTCTGTGATATTACCGAAAGGCCTCTAAAACTTGCATTTAAGTCCTGAATTTTGCAGAAAGGTCCCAGTAATTCCGAAAATTACAGATAGGTTCTCAAATTTACGAGTGGGTCCAAAATTTTGCAGAAAACCCCTCGGTAAATCAGAAAATTGCACGAATTTTCCTCTGAACTGAAAATTTGCGTATAAACCCCAGAAATTGCAGAGTTTGCTGAAAATTCATATTCTACCCTAAAAGGGCCTCGGGAATCCGAATTTTGTATTATTTTTTGCATTTGAAGTTTATTTATTTATGCCATTATTATTCTTTGTATTTTCTGTATTTATTTACTGTTTTGGTTAATTGTAATTACTGAAAATTGCTTTTAGTCAGTGAAATTAGCAGTAAAATTATAGAAAATGCATAGAAAATTATGAAACATTGCGAGAACTTGTTGTACCATTTATTTACCCGCAATAAATTATTCCGTGCATGTTTACCAACAGTAAATTTATAAACACATATAGATGACTGGCATCACGAACCAAGAGTCCGAGGAGCTGGCCTAGCATGGCTAAAACTATAAGACATGGGCATCCGATATCGAGATTGTACTTAGAGCCAAGAAGCTCCGCGCTGCTACTGGAATTGGCGGACTGACGCTCAACCCAAGCCTGAGGAGAATGATCAGGCACTTCATTTTCTCAGACACCACCTTTGCCTCACTCTCAAGAATGAGTATATGGCGGAGAAAAGCGCGCTAGCACTCTGGACCACACTCAAGAAGCAGGTTTGAGAGGCTTAAGTACACCATTCTTCCTCAAGCAGAGTAGGAGTGAATTAGACTGAGATTTGCCGACTTTAAGACGGTAAGGGAAAACAATTCTGCCTTGCACAGGATTTGTACCCCAATACAGAAAATTGAGAAAATCCTTCCACCCCAAATGTAGTACAATCCGCACATAACTATCGTCAAGATGGCTACGAGGAATACACCGAATTGATTGATATGATGCAAGTTGCGGAGGCTCAGGACAAAGTTCTCCGTAAGAACTACGTCACTCAGCCACCTGGGAGCTCCGTTGGCCGTGAAGCCAATGCCGGGAACAACAAGGTGCAAAAACCCTTGATAAAGAAAAGGGGGAGGAAGGGTAAGGCCGCAGCCCAGAAAGGCAAATCAGATGCTCCACGTGAGAATAAGGCTATCAAGCCAAAGCGGGATGGCAAAGGGCAGCCTGAAGCCCACTTTGCAACAGTTGAGGGGGAGCATGTTGAGCAGGTGCCTGAGTTGATGGAGTTTGAACCCATCCTGGCAGCAGCACCCCCTCTCGACCTTGAAACAGCCACCGCCATGATTTCTCTTGAAGAGAACAACTCGGCCTCACTAACGGGGCCCGGGGGCGGGGGGCCGGATCTCAAGTGTAGAACAGATCGAGAGCGCGTGCGCCCACCGCAACAGCCCCGCAGCTCGAGCACACGCAGGTGCGTGAACGGCAGGAGCGAGAGCGGTGCCGGATCGCGCTCAAGCCCGGCGCCGACGGCCACGACCTTGAGCGAGGTGAGGAGGCGCAGGATCCGGCGGAGCTGCACGAGCGCGCGGTGGTCGCCGAGGTAGGCGAGACGGCGACGTAGGTGCGGCCGCGCGGAGGTAGTCGACTGTGCCGCCGGCGCCCGGGCGTGAGACTTGAGAGAGTTAGGGTTGTATGTGACTGTCGCTTCGCTGAGAATGAGAGCAGGAGAGATGAGGAGGCCGGAGGCGCACTGGGCTGTTTGGGCGTGGGAGACCGGAGGCGCATTGGGCCGCTCGGCGCATGGGAGGTAGGGGTCGGCCCGAGCTCCTTTTTCTCTTTAAATTCTTTCATTTAAACCCAATTACTAATATATATATGTATATAGTATATCTAATGTATAGCAGATTTTTTGCAAATTTTTTTGGGTATTCAGTTGAATACCCATGAATTACTGTAGATCCGCCCCTGGCAGGCAGGACGGTAGCCGTCCGGCAGGAGCATTGCGCATTCGCGCCGCAGAGAGTGGAGAGACCGAGAGGCGAGAGCGGAGAGCGGACAGGCGACAGCGGAGAATGCGATAGTGATTTAGAGGAGAGACCGAGCGGACAGTGGACAGCGCCGGAATCCGTGAGTGGTAAAACACTATATTTATGTCAATTTAGTTTAGTCTGACAAAAGATTCAGCCTAGCCTCAATTTTATTGCTAGCTTCGCCACTGATCTATAGTGTTCTTGTTTGATAGACTAATTTTAGAGTATTTCCTTTGCTCCCTATCATTTTGCAATTAGACTTTTTAAATGTTACGATTATGTTTTAATCCGTAGCAACGCACGGGCATCCAACTAGTTGTTGATAATATGAGAGCAGCATGAATCATATCGGCCGAAGTATTCAAATTCTATGAACAATTGTTCAGTGAAGCTAAAAGTGTACCTTTCTTGCAAAAGGACTGTAACAATTATATTACTCGTGTGCATAACAAGTACATGGAAATAAATGATGCACAAACACTATTGGAGTACTTGAAGAACAAACAAGCAGATAATCCTTCATTCTTTCATGCCGTTCAATTAGATGAAGAAGATGGTCGCATAGTTAATTTCTTTCAGATAGACAGTCAAGCGATTGTGGATTATTGATGCTTTGGAGATGTCATGTGATTTGACACTACATTCCAAATGAATAAGTTTGATATACCATTTGCTCCACTTCTTGGAACAAATTATCATAAGCAAACCATTGCTTTGCAGCTGCTTTGTTATATGATGAATCTGCATAATCATTTGTTTAGCTTTTTAGAACATTCCTCATAGCAATGTCAAGCAATCATCCTACAACGTTTTTTTACAAATGAGTGTGTTGCAATAGCAAAAGCAATAAGGATGGTTTTCCTAAGCACAAGTCATCCCCTTTGTTTATGGCACATATATCAAAATGTTGCAAAGCATCTTAGTCATGTGATCATTAACAAACAATAATTTAAATGGCGTGTGTATGAAGAAAGGTCTGTCGCTCAATTCAACAACAATTGGCGTGAGGAAGGTGGTTTGGCACAGTGTTTGGTTCATGGCGGTAATGGCGCGTGGCAGAGTCGAGAAGGCGCGGTGCAGCAGGCTAAGGGGATTTTTGTGCTTCCTCGGGCTAGGCATTGCGGCAGTCAAAAGGGTACAAGGTATGTCAAGTCGATTGTGAGGGTGTGAGAGCAGAGAGGACGGCGGCAGTGAAATAGCCATGGCGGTTTGATCAAGTGGGGATTGCATTCCTTAATGTGGGTGTAAGGTGTTAGGGAAGCTATGCTCTAGTTTGGCAGTAGCTGGCGGGGCGTGCAACGCGTTTTGTGGCGTCTTCTATCAGCAGTGAGACGAACCAGGGGAGGCAGCAATGAATCGGGTCATTGTTGGTCCAACGCGCTGCTAGAGGTCATTAAGGGCTGTCGGGGGTGGGAATGTTAAGATGTACGAGCGTCAACTCGGGTGCAGAGGCGTGGCAGCAGCGGTAAGATCATGGTGGCGGCGAACAGGCTGTGGCTAAGTGGGCGGTGATTTTTCAGACAGTGAACAGTGTCGTCTCTTTATGCTGTGGATTGATGGATAGATGGATTGGGAGGATGCTTTGACTGAAAATAAAAGGCTTAGATGGTGGAGGAACGTGATGAATTGGGTGAAAACCCAAACGAAATCAAAACTCAAAATAACTCAATTTTTTTTTCAGGTTGTTTCACTTTGGACCAATCTTTTCTCCCCTATGCATGACGACAGAGGACGGGACGATACATCCGGCAAAAATGGCTGCTCTACGTTGGCAGGTGCGCCGTGCTTTCTAGAAGACAGTGATGTCCATGGCGGGCGATCGGTTCCAGCAGTAGCTAATTAAACCTGGATCTTTGGTGTGATTTGTCATATCGGACAGTTCACACGTTGCCGACCCTTCTTCTAGAGACTCCCAGGCTCCCAGCTACCATACACTGATTACACATCGGGTGCTATAGCATATACACGTCTTGTGGTGTATCTTGCATCCATGGTTGCATATTTGCACTGCCCAACTCAAATGCAGCAGATAGATGCGGGTTAAACAAACACACACGAAGATTAGCTCTTCACATATTGGAATTCATGACAAGGTGTATTTACAATTGTAGATTAAGCAAATGAAAACGGCAAGACCAAGCACATACAAAACTTGAAACAGCACCGAATAGTCTGGAAGAAATATAATACAAGATGAGACTGATCCATACATGAAACAATCCTAGGTCTAGAGCTTAATTAACATACCTAGCCTGCTCCAAAAAATGCACTAACTGTTCCTGTCAAAACTAATCACACATGGCATTAGAGGAATATATATGCAGGTTCATCATCTGCAACAACAGAGAAATGAACCATGTCGCTATATAAGAAGGCAGCTAGTGAACAAATGATTCTGTTTTTCAGTACTAGTTCAAATAGCATCACCTACTAATTGGTTGTTGGCCAGGAACAATCAGCCCAAGTGCCCAAAAATATGAACAGGTCTCCATTTACAGTATTCTGCAACCGTAGAAGCTGCAGATGCTAAGAAGATCGGTGATCTGGCTTCCATGTCGACAGCGCAAACAAGATGCGCCCTTTCCATCCTTGCAGTAACCACTTGTTGTCCTCATCGATGATGAAGTCCTTGTGGTAGCACTTGACCTTCTCCCGAGCACGCTTCATGATATCATGGTTCAGTGGCAGCTGCTTGAACCCAGCCCTCTGATTCCGCACTTGCCATTGCTTGTATGTCTCGGGCCTCTCCATCCTCTCCAGTCCCTCACAAGAGATCACATTGACTGCCTCCCGACTAAACAGAGCAGACTCAATGAGCAGCCTCTGCTTATTGTCCCTTGGAATGTTCGTCTCCAACATGTCAAAGATAGCAGAGTAGTGGAACAAGGCCTCCCGGAAGCGTGTTACGAAGAATGGTGCATTGTAAGATCCATTGGTGATCCCATGAATGAACACATGTGGGTTCATCTTCCTTATGGTGTTCAATGCCATGTTTCTTGGACACTCAGCCACCACGCTCTCATCCATCAAAGTCTTGAACTTGAACATGCAGTTGACAATCAGAATCTCGTCCTCCTCAATGTGGAGATCCTCTATCCGAACAGCCTCAAAATGAGATGCGATAGGTTGGAATTCAAAAGGAACATTAAAGGTCTGAGCATAATCACTAAGGTATCTTCCCGTCTCCTCTATACGCTCTGCTGGGCGAAAACCAGGCTGAGGTGTGTCAATTCCAGTGATCCGAAGTTTTGGAGGGCCTCCGGGCCTATTAGATAGCCGTTGAATGAGACACGGCCATTGAAAGCCATAGTATATGCCATAGTCGACAATGTGAACTTTCTTGGCCTTCTCCACAGCATTCATAATGGTTTGATTGGCAAAGTAATGAGAGATCTTCTTGAATGGGCAAGCCGCCAAGTACAGCTGGTAGGCTTTCAGCACATCAGTGCATGCAAACCGTGTAGTTGTAAAGGACTTGTAAATCTGACTCCCATTACCAGCAAGCCTCGCCTCAAGGCCATTGGCAAAGCATTGCGCCAAACGTTGGTCACCATCACCGTTGGCATGAGCATGCTGCCTGATCTGCTTCAGAAGCTCAGTCGCACTGCGCCGGTCACCAGTGGCCACAGACTGAGCACAATGAATAAGGAGCGTCTCCAAGTCAACCACTTCCTTCTTGGGCTGTTTCTTGCCACGGCCTTTGCCATGGCCGGAACCTTTGCCATGGACACCATTTGAGTGCTTCGCAACATCATGCTGCAGGGCCTCACGCAGCTCCTTGACACCTTTTGAGCACGTCTCACCGTTGCATAGCAAGACCTTGTCCATCATCTCCCGCACAAGGTGGTCTGTGTCAATTGCTGATGCGTCTGATGCCGAATGCTTGCTGCATCTTCCTTCCTCTGCATCCAAGTCGTCACCATAGAAATGCTTCTTTCCTCGGTGAATTGCTGCTTCAAGATCAGCCTTCTCGATCTTGACCTCCACAAACCTCTTCTCTTCTTTAACCTCAGCCTGCAAGCTTGGAACTGACGGCTTCTTGTCCACGTCAATCACAAGCTTGCTCTCATCAGGCAGAAACCTGCTTGCCTCTTCAAGCCCTCGGCAGAACTGCACAGCCTGCTGGCTCTGCACAACAAAATCGTTCAAGCCAACATCAGGCACAACACCAGCCGAGCTCAGCAATGACTCGAATCCCTCTGATAGTGTAACACTGCTGCCGTTCGAAGACGCGAACGACGATGACTGCGAAAGCATGGCCTCGGGCACCGGGTTAGTCTGGAGTTGGTAGAATTCCCTAGGGTCGTACGGCCACACGCCGCCCGCTTCCACCACGCTACTCTCGGGAGTCAGATCCCGATACAGCGGCGGCGACTGCAGGAACGCGGCCGTGGAGAACTCGAGAACCGGCGGCGTCTGCACGACGCCGGGGCCATCGGACGCCGCGCCGCACTTGCAAGAACTGAGGCTGTTGCAGGAGTTGGTGACGCTACTGACGTCAGGGCTCTCGACAGCGCTGCCGCCCGAGTACGGCGGCTGGTCGGCGAGGATCTCGAGGAACGGCTTCTCGGCGGCGAGCAGCGCGGCGTGCCCCGGGTAGTGCTCGAACTTCTCGTCGATGTCCTCGGCCATGAGCATGCGGTTGATGTACCCAAGCACGATATCCGAGAACGCCTCCGAGTCGTCCGGCTGCGCCTGCCCCGCCGTCGCCGCCGCCGCCGAAACGGAGGCATCTCTCGGTGGCGACGCGCTCTCGGCCGACGCAGCCGGTAGCAGGGGGGCGGCAACATTCAGGTAGCCGCCCGCGTCGACACCATCGGACGGCAGGAACAGCATCGACTCGAGCTCCTCCGCCGAGAACCCATTGGCGGCCACGAATTGGGGGTAGATTGGCAGGTGGCCATCGCGCTTGGATCCGGGCAGCAGCGTGCACAAGTCGTGCAGCCCAGCATCCATGGCCATCGATATGGGCTCCTCACCACACCAACAACACTACCACCGCCACAGAGCATGCAAGGCTAACACACTCCAATCTCTCACCTGGTAAGTGCACAAAAACAGAACGAGAATAGTAGAAATCAGCGCTAAAAATGGAGGCAGGAATCCACGGGTTGAAACGCGCTGACTAATTCGATGCGTCACTGGAAGGCACGGATTTCGGAGTCGACGAGCTCCTCCTCGTCAAGGTGCGCGTATCCGCGCTGCGACCCAGGAGGAGGCGACCAAGCTATTTGAGACGCGAGGGGGATAAGACTGAGCAAAGGAAGTGACGAGGCGGACGCGGGGGGAGGCGGACCAGTGTTTTCGAGAGGCGCAGGTTGGCCTGGCCCGAGCCGAGTTTATTGCCAACTCGTGTGAGTGCGAAAATGTCGACACCACTATAGACGATTAAAGATATAATTAGCAATAAAAATTAATTTTTCTTGTCTATAGAATAAATAAGGTGCTTATTTTGAAGCATCGATACTTAAATAAGCATCGGTGCTTAGCAGATGCTTATACATATAACTATATCTAATTAATAAATAATATAGCATCTAAGCGCCCACGGAAGATATGTTTGTATTGAAGTAAATAACTTTTGCATAGGTGCTTAATGATATGACTATACTTTCTCTCTTTAAATATTTATATATAAACATCTTATATTATACATGTGCTTACAGAGCGCGCCTCTACTGCCCGTGCGCCCTGTCCACGTCCACGGCGGCCGGCGCGGCGCGGGTGGTTGCGATGGGCGGCGCGGGTGCGGCCCGGTCGGTTCACGGAGGGACGTGCGGTGCGCGAGGGAAGTTTCGTCGAACCAGCCTCTTGGCCCGCAGGGAAGAGCTGGGCACGGGTGCTCTGTGTCCGTAGAGCTGGGCGTAGACCGCGTCATGCTGATCGTTGGAGACTGGGCCCAGTGGAAGTGTTGTGCTGTGTCGATACTTGATACCCGACTTGTGTTTGACTGCCCAGTGCTATTCGATCAAAATTTGATGTTTGAGTTCATTCTCTGTCGACGAACCGAGACTGATTCTATACTTTACCCATGCACCGTACTGCTCTGATTGCTCAAACACACATGTATATCGTACTACGTGACCATCTCTTACTGGATGTGGTCGGCATCAAAAGCTTCGATCATTGCTGCCGATATATAAAAACCGTAACATCAAAAGGAAACTAGACAGCGACCTCTCCACGGGCGGCCCCCAATGCGGCACGTCTCAGATGGCACGTGCATTGCTGCAGTAGCATATGGGCTGCTCTCGCTGTATGCTGGGGAGCCACAATTCCCGTGCTCAGTCGGAAAAATCTCGTCAGAAGACAATTCCCGTGCTCAGTCGGAAAAATCTCGTCAGAAGATTTGTGATTGGTGCGGCACGCAGACACGCAGTGGGGGTCTGGTGCGTGAGCCGGGTGCACAGATGTACGGGAAACAGTTAGCTTGGCCACCAAGCTCCCAGTGGCCACGTGGTGGTCCCGAGCCAGCCACGCCGCTTCCACATACGAGACCCGCGGCAGCGCGAGGCCGACTGGCAGTCGATCGACACGTCAGCACGGTGGGTGCGATGCAGGCCCTCCACGTCATCGTACGCACTTACGCAGGCAGGATGGCCAAAAAAATTGCGTGGAAACTGTTTCCACGCGGACTCGCGTGCATACATACCCTGGATGATTGCCACGCGTACGACCAAACGATCCAACCGTGCGTGTCTGGGAAAGCTCGTCACAGGCTCTGCTCGGCTCTGACGCACGGCACCGCTTGGCTCCCGCACGCCACGGCTTGGCTGGAAACACGGCTCGGCCAAATCAGAGACATCTCCGGCGGCTAAATCACTGATCCATATTTTTTTATCGACAAATCACCGCTACGAACCGTGCCTTAGCCCTAGTACGTTGTCGCCGTCACTGTCGCCTCCGGGCAGCGTGCATGGCCTGCGAAGGCGCAGCGACAACAACACAGGTGCCGATGGCCATCACGGCAGGAGGAAGGGGCCAGAACGCTGTCGTCGACGCGGCCGCGATGAGTCCCGAGGATATAATGTCCGCCATGGCAGAAGGACGGCGCCACAACGACGACACAGCTGCCGCACTTATGGGGTCCTTTTCTCATGCGCCATCAGAACTAGGATCGCACGAGGACTGCGCGATCACGGGTAGTCATGGAGGCAACATCGAACAGGTATAGTTCTTTTTTTAACCTATTTCCTTTGACTATCATGTACGTGTCCTCCGCCTAGTACTGATTCGTGAACATTTCCTATTGCACAGACCACTGAGCCTATCGTTGCACACCAGGTGGTTGATAAAATTGCACAAACATTGATCGTTCCAGAAGTTGGAATGGCTTTCGAATCAGAGGACAAAGCATATGAGATGTACAACAAATACGCTGGTAAGGTTGGGTTCAGCATTAGAAAGAGCCTTACAAAGCGCAGAGCAGACAAAACTATATGTCAGAAATATATAGTTTGCAGCAGCCAAGGACATCGAGAGAATGAGTCTTCACAGAAGGACAATACAAGGACAGGCTGCGATGCTCGTGTTCAGTTTAGTGTCAGCACAGGGGGGATTTGGAAAGTGCAAAAGGTTGTGCTTGATCACAATCATTATCTTACTAGTCCAAATAAGTTACACAAGTTGAGGTCCCAACGACGTGTTATAGAGGCGGACAGAAAGCTAATTGGACAGATACGGGAAGCCGGTATGAAACCAGCTCAAGTGTATGAGTTCATGAAGGAATTTTATGGAGGAGCAGACAAAGTGCCATTCTCTCAGATGGATAGCAATAATGAGATTGGTCGTGAGCGTAGGAAGTACTTAGAAGCCAATGACGCGCAAACATTGTTGGAATACTTGAGAAATAAGCAATTAGAGGATCCTACATTTTTTATGCTGCTCAGATAGATAAGGAAGATGGTCGGATAGCGAATTACTTTTGGGCAGATGGTCAATCTATCATGGATTACAAGTGTTTTGGTGATGCTATATCATTTGACACCACTTTTCAGACTAATAAGTTTGAAATGCCTTTTGCTCCGATTCTTGGAACCAACCATCACAAGCGGACAATAATTTTTGGGGCTGCACTATTATATAACGAAACTATTGAATCATTTGTTTGGCTCTTTGAGACCTTCCTAAAAGCAATGTCAGGAAAGCATCCAAGCACAATTTTCACTGATCAAGATGCAGCCATGGCAGGAGCAATTGCATATGTATTCCCAAATACAAGCCATCGTCTTTGTTTGTGGCATATTTATCTAAATGCCGCTAAACATCTTGGGCAAGTAATTCACGACTCAGATAACAAGTTTCTAATTGATTTTAAGAGGTGTGTTTATGAGGACAGATCAGAAGCTTACTTCATTGAAAAGTGGCATGAATTGTTGCGGGAATACAACCTTGAGGATAACGCATGGATGAAAAACTTGTATGATATAAGGGCGAAGTGGACTGCTGTCTACCGTGACTCTTTTACGGCGGATATGAACTCAACTCAAAGGAGCGAAGGTATGAATAATGTCTTCAAGAAAAGATTTCGTCGGAAGCTCGGTCTTTCAGAACTCCTTGTAGAATGTGAGAAGGTTGCAGCTAGTCTCCGCGAGAATGAGTTGGATGATGATTTTAAGTCACGTGGAAAGATCCCAGTTACCTATATCCCAAATTTACTTATGCTGAGAATTGCAGCGGAATCATATACAAGGAGGATGTATTCGGAGTTTGAAGAAGAATTTAAAAAACAATTCACATTATCTTGTACCTTATTGAAAAATGAGGGGACATCCTCAACATTTATGGTTACATATATGCAATCTGATCGTAGCGCAACAGTGGTATTTAACACCGCAGATTCCACCATTGCTTGTTCTTGCAGAAAGTTTGAATCCATAGGTATGACACACATTTTAATTTGCAATATAATTCCTGCTACAATTTACTAAACATGTCAACCATATCTTATAGGTCTACTGTGTAAGCATGCACTTAGAGTATTTAATACAAATGGAGTTTACATTTTGCCATCGCAATATATATTGAATAGATGGACAAAATATGCAAAAAAAAAAAGAGGGTTTTATATTGAGAAACAAGGAAGTGAGAAAGAAGATTTGAAAACACGTGCTGCTCTTTTCTCTCGAATGGCAACATCTATTGCTTTGAAGTCTTCAGTGTCAAAAGAACTTCTTGATGATTTGCAGAAAGCCTTAGAAAAGCTGGACTTGGAAGCAGATACTTCTCTAAGGAAGATGCAAGAAGAATCCAATGACATTCCGCTAACTCTGAATGTGTGTCATAGTAACACAGTAAACAGTACAATATCATTTAGAGTTCCTCAGGTGGTAAAAGGCCCAAAGACTTCACGCTTCAAAAATGTTGTTGAAAAGAAGTCAGGGAAGAAGAAGACAAGTACTAAAAAAAAGGTAGTGATCCTACCCATTGTAGCTGCCTGCAGAAAATTTATTTCATATTCTTTTATCTTATATATATTTGATTGTAGGTGAGGATCCAAATAAAGTTGTGCAAACTAGAGATGATGGTGCTAATCCTAATCAATTGATTGTAAGACATGACTTTGACTTTCTTTGTCATTTTCATAATTTATTTACTTGCATGCATGTCTTATGGAGACTTTCATATTCTATAAAACAGGATCTTAATGTTGGACAATCTTCGACCATGACTGCTCCATTCATGCAAGACGGGCATGATAATGGTACAATGCCACACTTTAATTTCATCCCAAATTTTCCGGCTATGGCTACTCCATATATACAAGGAGGATATACAAATCTCTTAGTTAATCAAGATGCCACATTGCAGTCGGCTGTTAGGAAATTACATTTTGATGGAGTGCAAAATCATGAAAATATGTAATTTGCTATGCTGCATTTTGAATCTTAGATATGCAAAAGTTTTACTGGTTGCATCCAGATGATATATGTTTGAGAAGGATTATACATTTATAGGACCCATTTCTTGTCTAATAATTTCGCATGACAGCATCTGTCATCCCATTTTTTTCATGTACAGTCCCAATT
This sequence comes from Dendrocalamus latiflorus, assembly GCA_017311315.1. Lineage (NCBI taxonomy): Eukaryota > Viridiplantae > Streptophyta > Magnoliopsida > Poales > Poaceae > Dendrocalamus > Dendrocalamus latiflorus. Next base: position 10,460,684 of record CM029663.1, read on the forward strand.
TTTAGCTATAGTAAAAGGCAGATGCACACCATCAGATCATAATTCTTGTAACACATTCATCAAACTGTAAATTCCAAAACGGCCAAAATCCCATGTATATTTTAGGTAAAGAATTACAATGTGTATATTACATCTTATAGCATCTGTACCACTGACTCTTACAAAACAAGTTCAGAACAAAAAGAAAAGTCTCACAGATTGTTCCTTCTAAGTAGAAGCACATCCATACATTGTGCACTAATTCACTCTGAAGAGGGCTAAACCTTGTAGGCATTTGATCGAGCATGTTGTGGGCGTCGTCCATGGCGCTATCGCCCCTAGCTGCTGGGGCATTAGCTGGCACGCTCTACGGCGCGGCAGGGAGCACAGGGGCCGGGAACGCGCGGAGCAGGCACCCTGGCACCGCAACCGGCAGTGATACGCGCGGACCAGAGCACACCGGGGATCTCCCTGGTCTCCATGAAGGGAGCCATGCACGGCCCCTGATGGCGCCGCCGGCGAGGTCGTCGAAGTCGCCTAGGTTCGCCATGGGCTACCGCGAAGGCGGCCATGCGGGAGGAGAGAGGAGGCTGTGGGGCCGCGGCCATAGGGGAGGAGAAAGGCTGCGGCGGTGGAAGATAGCCGCGACTGAGGCCGAGCCGCAGCCCGGCAGCCGCGTGAGGGAGCCGAGCGTTAGGACTAGGAGGCCGTGCGTCAGAGCCGAGCTGAGTTTTTCCAGGCGCGCTGTTGACTGGGCGTACGCGTGGCAATCATCCAGGGTATGTATGCACGCGAGTCCGCATGGAAACAGTTTCCACACAATTTTGTTCCAGGATGGCACATCCGGGTGGGACGCGAGGGCATCCACATGGTGAAACACCCTCACAGAGGACACGTCCGACCTGTGCCGCCGGCTCCGTCGTATCGCCGTGGCCGTCGCTGGCTCTGTCGTTTGTCGGGCGTCGCCCCTGGATCTTTCCCGTTGAGCCACCATCCATCCTGGGTGTCACCGGCGTTGCCCTCTCGTGCAGTCGTGCATCTTTGTTGCGACTGCCTCCTGCAACAGCTGTCAACACTCGCATTGGCGCATTGCTCGTTATCGTCATCACCTTGTGCACCGGTTTACTGGCGATTTTTTTTAAATAATCTATTTTTTATTCGAAGTAACAGAAATATACCAGCGCAAAAATTGTTTACAGGAGTGACCTTCAGTTGCCGAGCTGTTGGACGACTAGGACCTTCGCCCAACGGCCGCGCGACAGGTAGGTTGTCCATAGGCCGTTGGGCAACATAATTATAGTCGCCGAACAGTCAAGCGACTGCGATCAGTCGCCAACAATTGGGCAACTGTAAGATCAGTCATCCAACCCTTCAGCAACTAGAGACTCATATAAATCGGCCGCCCGGTCAAGCCTCCGGCACCATTCTCATTTCATCCGAGAGAAGAGGGAAGAAAAAGAGAGGAGAGGAGAAGGAGAGGCTCTGCTACTTCCGTGACGTAAAATTTTCTTCATCTTGTAGTCAATATTTTTTGTATGAAGTAAATATTTTTTTAGTGTATAGAAAATTATACCTGTAGAAAAGAATAGTACAACTTTGGTATAAAAGTAAATAGTCATAGAAAATTTAATCAATGTAGTTATAGAAAAGTAGCATCCATAGAAACATATAGTTGTAGAAAATTTAGTGAATATATTTGTAAAAAATTAGCATCCGTACAAAATTATAGTTGTAGAAAATTTAATCAATATTATGTACATAATAAGCATCCGTAGAAAATTATAGTTAATAAAAATTCAGTCAATACTTTTTATACGAGGTAAATAGTTCATTTTGTGCAAAACTTTAATATGTAACATTTATGGTTAATTATGAATGAATATAATGTCATTAGTACATTGAAAAATCATGTATATCATTATAGCTGGTATATTGGTATTTAAATCAATATATTATATAAATTGTCGACACCCATTATGAATTATTTACATTAGAAGAGAGGTCGAGTAGTGAGAGAAGAGCGATGTCGATGCGTGTGGGAGCTGATAGGGAATTCATGCGTATTGGGTCGGAGGAATGGGAGCGATGTCGGTGTGAACAAGTATGGATTATACTATGAGGGTAATGTAGTTGGTAATGATAGGCGAACAGTTGTTGAAATACAAATTACAGTACATCGGTACTTCTGTAATGTGTGATGCGATTTTAATAATTGCAACATTGAAAATATTTGCAGGCAGATATTAGTAATGTTGATACCCACTATATTGAAAGTGCATTACGGTGTCAGCACAGTTCGTGAAGGTCCTAACGGTGTCGACTTGAGTTGTTTTGCGCAAGCCACTCTGGTATACCCGGACAGCAAGAATGCTCGAATCGCAGATGTAATGTACTGGCTCACCCGTAGTTTCTCCTTAGACCCTGAAGTGTGCAGCGTCGTCATACAAGGGCTTTGAAGCTGGTCTCCCACAGACATTAGATGGGAGTTGAGAACATTGATACGCACTGTTTCGTGGAAGAGGTTTGTGCAAGGGTGCCGGTGGCATGGATACACATGTGTGATGCTTGTGCAATCATGCTCAATAGAAGTTGTACACGGTCGTGCCGACGGCTATCAACTGGGAGGTGCGAGCAGCTCGGGCACCCAGCATGTTGGTCAAGAGAAGGAAGTTGCTCGTGATGAGGCTGACGCGGTACATGGAGGAAAGAAAGAAGGGTCATAGCATGGTGAGTCTATAGGACAAGCTAATGAAAGGGGGCATATGGAGTACATAGTACCAGCTTTGCGTGGTGATAAGACCACACGGGCCAGCTTTGCGCAGCGACAAGACACAAGGCCAGCTTTGGGCAGTGACAAGACCATATTGTGCAACTTTGCGTAGTGATAAGATCAAGTGGTGCAGCTTTGCGCACTGAAAAGACCAGACAGGGCATGCTACTCATATGAAATAAACCACACCATACCAACCCTTTGGCTTATAAAAGGAGCTGGAAGAGATCTAAGAGAGAACACTACGTAACCAAACCCAACACTACACTAGAGCTTGCTTCACCACGTCGAGATGGACAAGAGGCAGAAGAAGAAATGGGACAAGATGATAAAGCAATAGGAAGAGACCCGTGAACTAGTAAGGTCTGCTGCTGCCCACAACGAACAAGCAAGGGCTACTGCGCTTAGGCCAAACAAGCGGAGCATACTAGGAAGTCAGCTCCCTACAATGACGTCACCCGTAACAAGAACCCTATCCTGAATGTTCCAACCGAGTGTTCGTCGCAACACCCGCCCGAGGGAGAGACGCCGCTCCTCTGTTGGTGCAAGGACCCATACAAGTTTTTCAATTCTAAGCAATAGCTCAGCCTTGGCATGTGATATTGGAGTTGCGCAAACAACTCATGTGACTCTCTCGACCATCATTGGGACACGAGCAGCTATCAACAGCCGGTAAGAACCAGTTACATTATGTTCCCCTACTATTTCTCTTTTAAAGTATGCACTAACAACCTCATCTGTCTAACGACAACAACATACGACGATCGCAAACTGTTATTGTGAATCTAACAGATTTTCTACCATTTATAATATACAAAAATCACAACTGGGTGGAGATGCAGTCGCTGAACAGTTAGGCGACTTGGTCTGTAATCGTCGAACTATTAGGCGACAGGTCCTAGTCACCGAGCCGTTGGGCGACTGAAACCAGTCGTCCAACGGCTCACTGACAACCTGCCTATCGCGCGGTTGTTGGGCAACATGTCTCAGTCGCTTAACAACTCGGCGACTGGAGGTCACTCCTATAAAAAAATTTTACGCAGATATATTTCTGTTATTTTGAATAAAAAATAAATTATTTAAAAAATTCTTTACTAGCACCAATCCCAAAACCTAAACCTAAAATGACTTTTGGGATTGTCGCCGACCATCCATCGCCCAATAACCAGTCTATGGCCAGAGGTTGGTGAACCCTCGCCAACATAAAGCTGCCGTCATTGTCTCATTGACACCAAACAAGCACAATAGAGAGATCTCATGTTTTTGGATTATGGTTTTTGGTTTAAAGTTTAAAATTTACCTATTTTCAAGAAGTACGGAGAGAGAAAATTTACATGTAATTTCGATCAATATAGATAAATTTGGTACAATGTCTAGTTCAATCGACCTATAGACCCCTCCCTAAAAAGGCACACTGTTTAAAAGCTCCTTACTTTAGCATAAATCAAAAGTCATAAACTTAAATTCCAAAAGAAGTCAGCCGATGTTTTCACGTGTGTTTTTACATCATAGAACATAGATCATCTCGTGAGTAGCAAATTTGGAAAACAATAATTTGTGCAGGCAGGAGCATGGACGATCTTATTGGAACCATAGCAAATATATAGAACAGTGTTACCGTCTCTCTCTCTCTCTCTCTCTCTCTCTCTCTCTCTCTCAGATTAGTTATTCTTGAGTCTCTTTGCTGGAGAGTAGTTATGTGCGAGCTGCATCACATGCAAATGCAAGTGGAGTCAGCCCCAGAGATTCCTTCTAGAAGGTCTCGGTTCATTGAACACCAGGAATGAATTATAAAATTGACAGGTGGAATCTTTTCGGGTCAGACAGGAGGATGAGCTCGATCGAAGTAGCAAAGCTAGCAGCGTGCCCCGCAACACCTGGTCGTGATTGTACAGGCGTTTCAGGCTTCTGTTTTCTTGGAGTAATCTATTTAGTTTATACTTTATACTCATCGATCCTAGTATTTTTCTTTGTATATGTGATCGTTGACAAAAACAATCTTGGCATGCATAAATGCTCACGTACAGTACGCATACATCGTAACGAAATCTCCTTCTGAAATTCCTTGCAAGTTGCAACATTGACAGTTCTACTTTTAATGGATCCTACTTTGTACTAGTAATGTTTACGATAAAATAAAGGGCGTTATGCCTGAATAGAGCAGTTAGAACTAGTAATAAAAATGTAAAAACAAGTATATATGCAATAGTACTAGACTACTACTATTTACATAACAATAGCGATATTGATGAATCAAGCGAATTTGAGTAAGACAACGTCCTGCGGGAACAATAGCGCTGGGGAAAATAGAATAGAACAAAAACACATTGTTCTTCAGCATTATCAAACACAAAATGTCGAGGTTTTTGTCGGAACATTGCATCTCACGCCAATGGAAGAACTATTGTTTAGATTTTTGACGGAGACGTATGGCGTATGCTTATTGGCTAGTTATTTGATACATATGTGTGACTCCAAAATACCAGAAGTAGTGGAACATACATAGTCCATTAAATACTCCATTGCAAACCGTCCCCGCCGCATGCGGTAAAAATCAATTCACATGCCTCCGCATCCACTTCGTGATATAAAATTCTCGAACATACAGATCAGCGCGAATGATCGTTCTGCGTGGCGTTTGTCGTCATCGATCGCACAAAGTCCTCGCGTCACATTGTAATAATCTGTAACCTGTCTCCCATGGCCTTGTCTGTTTTTCCCCTCTCTCTCTCTCTCTCTCGCTCTCTCTCTCTCTGTTTGCTTTTGCTTTTGCTTTTGCCATGGACTTAATTATTTAGTATAATCCATCAATCATGCATCGTCATTATGGTTAATTGTTTCATTTGATCGACCGTGCTCCCTCCCTCCCTTGATCCCCAGACGTTTTCTGATTCATCCCAGCAGAATATAACGAGCAAATATACCAGTGCGTAGAAGAACAGACGGTGCTGCTTTGTTTCAACTTTGAAGAGGAAAAGCAAATCCCCAGCAGAGACGTACGTACTGGCGATGCACGCAAGGAGTTGCCGTTCCGTCAACGTAAGAGAGATGTGCTCAAGAACTGTATCTCTTTGGGCTTTGCTTCGTTTTTGCTCGATCTGTCGCGCGTTACAGATCAAGGCCACGCCCTGATCAACTCGGTTTCGGCTTCTGATTTCTGATTTATTTTTTACTATTCATAAGTTTCGTCTTTTTCTGAACTTTTGGTTTTTTGTTGAGTTTTTTTGCCGATTCTTTTTTCCTGTATTTGTTTGTATTATACGTAATGGGCTAACATATTTTTTATATTTTAAATTTTTTTAAATTTAATTATGCTAAATAAGTCTCTGTCAGCTACAGTGTTTTTTTCAGCCAGCTACAATATTTTCAGTCATAAGCCATGAGCTTTTCAGCCGAACCGATCACCACCTTAATATCATCGGATTGGGACTTGGCTCCCACCCTTCAGGCACAGTGCAGTGCATGCATTGTCTCTACCTATGTACGTACTATATGAGTAATATAAATACAATATACTCTAATCGTTAATTAGCGGTTTAATTATGCTGCTAATGACGCGGTGTGTTAACGTCAAATCTGCGCGATTTCTCCCTCCCCCCCCCCCCCCCCTCCCTCTGACAAACTCATCTTGTAGTGGAAGAAACCTACTAGCGTGCACCTTCCCAGCATCCATGGTCAAAACCAGCACGACCCTGTTATATAATACTACCAATCACTGACCATCAACTGACTGCTTATCGGCTAAGCATCCATTTGGGAATTGTTAATTAGGCGCACCAAACAGTGTCCAGGAGCAATGTATCCGTATGGCCCAAGCTTTGGAGCGCTTTGCTTCGCCTTTTTATGGGCAGGGCAGGAGTAGCTTCGCTTGGAGATGTTGCCCTTCAACTTGGCTTTGCGGCTTCGAGTCTTGTTCTAGTGGATAACTAAAATCTTTCTCCGTTGCTTTGATCGGTTTTGAAAGGGTTGGTTTTGACCATGTACATGTCAGCTTGATGACATAAGACCAAGAGCAGAAATTGCATTGGCATTCTTCGTTGATTATGAGATCATTTTCTAAGACTAGCAACCAATCTTTTTTTAGACATAGGAGATTAACCATACATCTCCGGCCTTCAATTTCGACGAAACCGGATAACCAAAAATACTAGCATCTGATCTTACATCTACGTAGTAGGGTACATCACTAGCCATGGTAACTCAAAATAGAACATTCTGTTGCACCCATGGAGCTAGTACAGTTCATAACATCACCAGCATTATCTTTTTTTCTAAAAAAAGTGCATATGCATAAAATCATCAAAATAATTCGTCAAATAGTCACTCACGATTTCTAAGATGAAAAGTGCTACTAATTATTCCTACAAAGGAGCTAACCATTTCCTACCTTAAAATATAATCTATTTTGAACAGAAACAAGGAAGCGAATAGACAATAGTGTACTGTTCAACGATATAGCAAACATGTTTCCTGCAGTTTCAGCAAGTTTCATGAAAAACGTTTGAAAAGTTCCATGTTTCAATGAGTTTCACGCGTTTCTAAAAGTTTCTAGAAGATTCCTAGAAAGTTTCAGATTCTAGAACTCAAGTTTCAATGAGTTTCGGCTGAAAAGTTCCAACAAGTTTAAATATATTTCAATCAAAGCTTTAACAGGTTTTAACAAAACCAAAAGTTTCAAGAAGCTTCAACTCAGCAAGAATTTTGGAAAGTTTCATGTGTGTTCAACAAAATTCAAAAAAAGTTGCACAGGTTTCCAAACAAATCCAACAATTTTCAATGGATGCCAACGAAAACCCAACAAACTTAGAAACAAAATTAATTTGGACATATCATCAATGAACTCAATGGCTACACCTGCACACACCGGTTGACCGTCCACGACCCTACACCTGATATGCGACCGCCACCACCCTCGTCCGTAGCCCCACGCACGCTCACCTCCAATTGTCACATTCTCCCAAAAGCCCCCCATGGCTCGTCCCCAGCCATCATGCTCATCGTAGCCTCCCGTCGCTCATCATCCACTGCAATGCTCGACCTCATGCTAGTTGCAACCGCAAGCTTGCCTTCTACCATTGTATCCGCGCTCTCTCATCGACGATGGCACATCAAGGTGGCTGTGTGGGAGGTCGTCGGTGTCAGACCCCAGAGCAACAACTCTCAGATTCTCTGTGTACATCGCACTAGTCTAGGATCGCTAGTGCATACAGTAGATGATAAAGATAGATATCAACTATAATAATATTTATTCATTAACTAAATATGGGCATTAAGACCAAAGTTTACATCCATTGCCTACAGGCCAAATTTAAATAATAGCAGTGAAAGTCAAGAATACAGTTTTTAAACTCGTTATTTTATGTGAAAAAGGTATTCCAAGCCCGAATTTATTTCTAAGCAAGACTAAGCGTTTTCTACAAAAGTTCTCTAGCCATACTAGTGTACTAACTAGAGTTTTATTCTAGAGTGACAAGGTATACAGAGATCAATATCGAATGAGGTAGTAACAAATAGGCCTTAAGTAAATTTAAAACTGGAATTGAAATACATTGAATAAAAATATGCATGCATAATAATTTAAAATAACATAATTTTATTTACAAATTAGGATAAACATAATCAAGGTGTATAACTTGTCTTGCTCTGCGAATTGGTTTGAATCATCATTGAAGAATTCCTCGGAATCATCGTAGTCTACACGTGAAAATACCCAAGCAAACTCAAATAAAATATAAATAAATTCAAATAAACTTCAAATATTAAAAAGTAGGGTATAAATGGATAGATTGGAATTTTTAATGAATTTAAAATTTTGAATGAGTTCGGTCGGAGCTAGGATGAAGGAGAATGAGTTTCTGGAAGTTTAGTTCTAAAGAAAATGAGAGAGAAAATAAATAAAGGAATTTCTGGTGGTCGTAAGCTATTGTGGTCGAAGCTAATGTAGTTGGATAGGTTGGAGTGGTTGAATAAGCTGCCATGGTCCGATAAGCTGGAAAGGTCAAATAGGCTGCCGTGGTCAAATATTATAGCAGTTGAAGAAGACTATAGCAGTCGAAGAAGACTGCAATGGCAACGGCTCGAGGCGATGGTTGTCAGTGCTATGGTGGCAGGCAATGAGCGTTGAGGTGCCTAAACGAAAGAGGAGAACATGAGCGATACATTGGTAGGCACAGGGTTTACTGGAGATGGCCGGAGTAGTGATCGACGATGGGCGAAAGACGGTGGTGGCGGGGTGCTTCGGTGAGGGGATAGCTCTGGCGATGGACTTGGACGGCGGAGTGGTCAGCGATGATGGTGCCAGGGTGGCAGAGCTCTTGGCAGCATCGGTGAACCAAGAAGAGGCTGGAAGCGGCGGGGAGGAGCTCGGGAGGAGGCGAGCATAGTGTGCGGCAACTCTGGCTAGTGAGAGCAGGAGAGGAGGTGGGGTGAGGTGGTGTGGTGCTCGGGGTGTTAAATAGGGAGAGGAGGGGTGTAACAACAGAGCATTGCTCGCCGAATAATAGGGAAGGCGTGCGGTGATTATGGGCGGATAGGGGCAGGCAGGCGTGAAGAAAGAGGGGATTTGGGAGCGGGGATTTGGGAGCGGGGATTGTGGGAGAAAAAAGGGGAAGAGAGAGAAGGAAGGGATCTAAGATGAAAGTGGGGACCACAATGCTGATGGTGCGTGGAGGTGGCGGCATCTTAGGAAAGAAGAAAGGAGGGATGCAGAAGAAATGGGAGGCGCCGACATGGGGGCCCGAAGGAGGAGAGAGAGAGTGAAGGCGTGCGATAAGAAGGGGATGATGATGTGTGGTGGAGCAAGTGGGATTTGGGCTGGCCACATGCAGCCCCAGAGCAAGGGAGGGAAATTCAAATATTTTGATTTTCAGTATTGTCCGAGGAAATTAAATAAAGCCTAGAATTGGCAAATAAAGTCCAAAAATTCTAAAAACATTTACAGAAATCCTTTGAATTCTTTTGGACTTAGGAAAAATATTTCCAACTTAGTTTAGTCTATAGTTTCTATACTAAAAATACTTTTTAATTTTAAAATTAGATTTTAAACTTCAAAAATTCATAGAAAATCCAGATAAAATCTAAATAAATTCAAATGATTAATTTGAATTAGGATTTTTACATAAATTCAAAATATCCTTTATTTAATAGTATTTTATATTTTTACTTAAATTACTTTTTGAAATAAAGTCTTTTTAAAAGCAGCAAAATAGGGAAAATAAAACTTCAAAATTCACACAACCAAATCAATTGTTTTTATTTTAAGTCAAATAGTTTTTTTACTGATAATTTTGAAATAAGTAGCTAGGCTGTTAGAGTCGGCTGTGCCACAGACAAGATGGTGGAGGAAGGAGGTGAGGATATCCAGATCTAGATCAAGATTGAGAGAGAGCTCAATTTGGGCAGCGCGGGGGGGGGGGGGGGCAGCTCAATTTGTGGGCAAGGAATACAATTTAGTTAGCTAGGAGCTAGTGTTTAGCTATTTGGACGAGGCCACGAAGTGGGTTGGATCGTATGGCTACAGAAGGTTGAATTGGATGACTAAAAAGCTATCCCATTCTTTTTGTCTACATAATATATTGGCCTTCAATATTTCTCTAGAAGCGACAAGACAATGTATACCGTTGCAACGGTATAGCAACAAATTTTATGCAATTTCATGAAAAACATTTGAAAGGTTTCATGTTTTTAGTGAGTTTCACGTGTTTCTAAAAGATTCCAAAAGTTTCAACCAGTTTCAGATTTTGGAACTCAAGTTTTGACGAGCTTCAATATGTTTCAACCAAAGTTTCAAAAAGTTTCAACCCAATATTTCAAGAAGTTTCAACAAATTTTGATGAGTTTGGCAAGTTTCATGTGTATTTCAACAAAATTCAAAAGAAATTCCATGGGTTTCCAAAAAAAATTCAAAAAAATTTCAGCGGATGTCAACAAAAACCCAACGAACTCAAAATCAAAATCGATTTTGACATATCATCAATGACCTTGATGACCACACCTGCACACCACTTGATAGTCCACCTTGCACCCGCTGTGCGACCGTTGCCACCCTTGCCCACAGCCCCACACTGCTCGCTTCCCACTGTCACGTTCTCCCAAGCCCCCCACCACTCATCTCCACCCATCGTCCTCACCATAACCCCCGCTGCTTGCCGCCTACTACCATGCTTGCCTCACGCCCACCATAGCCACAAGCTCGCCATCTACCACTGCATTTGTGCTCGCTCGTCCGCGGTGGCACATCAAGGCGACTGTGGGGGAGGTCATTGGCTATGCCACAGACAAGATAGTGGAAGGAAGGAGGCAAGGAGATCCACATATCTGGATCAAGATTGAGAGAGAGAGAGAAAGTGCTCAATTTGGGGAGGGGGGAGAGCTCAATCTAGGGGCAAGAAATACAGTTCAATTTGGATGGGGGCTAGTGCCAAGTGATTTGAACGAGGCTACCAGGTGGGTTCAATCGTATGGCTGTAGAAGGTTGAACCAGATAGCTAAAAAACTATCCCATTTTTTGTGGCTACGACAGTATACTTTCCTTTAGTATTTCTCCAGGAATAATACTATAAGAAAAACTAAAGAATAGTATACCGTTCCATTAAAAAAGATAGTATAGCTCCCTACTGTTCGATCTCTCTCTCGCCTCTCGCTCTCTTGATCTCTCTTCTCTCTCTCTCTTCTCTCTCTCTCTCTCTCTCACTCATGCTGACAGGGGGGTCTCCGGCCATGGTGTTGCCTCATATCGCCATCCCTGATCGTAGTGTCGGCGAAGGCGAGGTCGACCGGCTACCCAAAAGCTCTAGCCCCAACCATTGTCGAGGCTGCGCCGCTGGATCCATCATCTCTAGCCACACCACTGCCACGTATCACCATCCCCGACTGCGGCACTGCCGGATCCGATTGTCCCCTAGTGGGGACGAGGTTGACTAGCTACCCAAACTTTAGCCCTGACGGTATGCCACTTAATCCTGTAGTAGCTCCCTAATAATATACAAGCCATTTCAATATGCGTAAACTTCAGTCTCTTCTTCGCAACTGGTAGCTAGGGGGCATAAAAAATGGGGCATCTTCTTTTCAGCTTTTCTACAATAACTAGCTTTCAAACGGAGTATCTTTGAAGATAGGGTCTACAAGTTAATTGTAGTACATACTGTAGCGACTTTATTTATATCGGTCAAAACCATATATAAGTTTCTGTTATTCCGTACTCTCTCTTATAAATAGCCTAAAAGTCATAAACCGTAGTTAAAAGACATATACCGAAGTTAAAGAAAAACACGCACACAGGCCCATGCCCTTTCATGGGGTCGTTTCTGCCTTGCCTCTTCCTTGCAATGATAGCACATGTTAGGTTCTACAAGGTCTGCATGTGTTGCCCACAGAAGGAATGGTTCCGTGGATCTCACATTAATTGCGCATGGCCATGCATCCCAGATTGATTTGGTATCTGCCGCCCCTAGATGAGAAGGACATGTGCTTCCAGAAGGAGGTGAACAACTGAACGAAACCTTTGCATGGACCCTACAGACAAACCGAAGTAGTCCTAAGGGCATCTGTAGTGTATATAACCCAAAGGGTCTTAAGGTGGGTCCTATCTAAACCTTAAGACCAACTCCATAGTGTATATAACCCAAGGGGCCTTAAGACGGTCCCACATGGCAGATAAAGAAAAATTGTATTTTAATGCTTATGGCCAGGTCTTTAGCTTGAGGACCAGCCTTAAGCTTTTTTTTGCTTAGGGTCTGCTTAAGGTCACCCCTGTAATGTATAAGGTTGACCTTAAGGTGGCTTAAGACCTCCTCTTTTCATACACTACAGATGCCCTAATGCGGGTGAACGTCATAAGGGTATGGGTATGATTGTGTTCTTTTTAACTGCAGATTATGAATTATAGTTTTGATTTTGGTATGAGTGTTTATGTAAATGAATCGAAAGTCAACAAACCATTTCTAAAATACTATTATCGACCGTTTCGAAATGATAACAAAAAAATCATTTTATTTATTTGTTCAAAGAAAACCCTAAGCTGAAAAAAACAAGGTCTGAGACGTCCTCCGGCTTGACATATCTGCAACACTCGTGAAGTCGGAATGCGGCATGAAAATGCTAATGATAGTAATCGTATCAGGATTGATGGAATCTAGAGGACCAATAATAACAATAACATTTCCGGGGGATTCTCTGGCTTCTGGGCTAAGCCACGTATGTCATGCGCTTTGGTGTCGACGCGTATACGGATCCTTCCGTTCCATGTGCCCGGGCGCTCGCGTTTCGTGGTTAGCGCGTCGCGGTTTTGCGATGTTGCCACGGCCTCGGGATTTCCCATTGGACTCGGGTGTTGCGCCCGCTGCTTCGTGTTGGGATGAGGCGCCAGCGATCCCAGCGATTTTATTTCGCTTTTGGGTTCCCATGTTGCGTCCGGCGGCTCGTATTCCGAGGTGGCGCGGCCGATGGGAGTAGCGTTGTATAGCGATGCCAGCGATTCATTTCCGCTTTTGAGTTCCGCTCTTGTGTTGCGCCCGCTGCTTCGTGTTGGGATGAGGCGCCAGCGATCCCAGCGATTTTATTTCGCTTTTGGGTTCCCATGTTGCGTCCGGCGGCTCGTATTCCGAGGCGGCGCGGCCGATGGGAGTAGCGTTGTATAGCGATGCCAGCGATTCATTTCCGCTTTTGAGTTCCGCTCTTGCGTCCGACGGCTCGTATTATGAGGCGGCGGGAGCGATGTGAGGAACGTTGTATACATTTGCCGCTGGGCTTGGTGTACGACGCGTGTATTCCATGACTGCGCTGTGTGTGGTGGACTTTGGCAGACTGTTTATGTGCTGTTTTTGCTTTTGTGATGCGTCCGTTTCTCTGTATTCTTTCCATCTTTGCTCCTGCATGGTTGTTCTTTCTGTTCTCTTGGGTTAACCGTTCTTGCTGCTCCCTTGGGTCCGCTTCATTTCCTGCGTTTCCGTTTCTGCTTGGTGAGCGCTTTTTTACCTTTTTGTTTGCGCGATACATCCATCTGTTTTTGGTTATATATCTATTTTTTGCGTTATTGTTTGCGGCTTGACTGCTGGGTTTTTCTTTTGTGCTTTTGCGTGCGCCTGATCTACTGGGTTTTTTTTTTTGCGTTTTTTGCGTGCGCCTAATGTTCTGTGTTTGTCGATTTGCATTTCCATGCCAACCTGTTCCTATGCGCTTTTGTTTTTCTTGGATAATGATGTTTGGTGAGCGCTTTTTTATCTTTTTGTTTGCGCGATACATCCATCTGTTTTTGGTTATATATCTATTTTTTGCGTTATTGTTTGCGGCTTGACTGCTGGGTTTTTCTTTTGCGCTTTTGCGTGCGCCTGATGTACTGGTTTTTTTTTTTGCGTTTTTTGCGTGCGCCTAATGTTCTGTGTTTGTCGATTTGCATTTCCATGCCAACCTGTTCCTATGCGCTTTTGTTTTTCTTGGATAATGATGTTTGTCGCAATCATTATCTGTTCGTGTGCTTTTCTTGCCTGTGCACGATTGCTGCACGATGTAGCACATTTTCCTTTTGGTCTGCTCACTATCGCTTTCTCATTTTACCGCTTTTTGTTTGTGGTCGGCCTGCCATAGTTGGTTTTGTTTGCAGGGATTCGTTTTTTTATAGACCTTTTGGTGCTTATCGTTAACATGGATACTTTATACGTGTTTACAGCGCTGCTCTGGATTAAGTCGTCGCTGGGGTTCTTTGTTCTTTATCCTGGTTGTGCTGTGTACGAAGTAATCGTCGGTTGCACCTTATCTGATAAGTAATCATCGATTGCGCCTAATGTGATTATTTTTTTCGTTACGCTATGTTGTCGTTCTTGGTTGTTGTTCTGTTGTTAACCATAGATGCGGTGCTTTTTATATACTTTTTGTACTATTCTTAGGTTTGCCTATTTATATTCCGTTATTATAATGTGCCTTAGTTATCTTATATGCCATTTTGTCGATTCTTTTGGTGCTTATGCTTAACACGGATACTTTGTACGTATTTACAGCACTGCTTTGGATTAGGGTATCGCTGGGGTTCTTTGTTCTTTATGCTGGTTGTGCTGTGTACGTGGTAATCATTGATTGCGTCTTACCCGGTAAGTAATCATCGATTGCGACTCATGTGGTTATTTTTTACGTTAGGCTATGTTGCCGTTCTTGGTTGTCCTTCTATTGTTAAACATAGATGTAGTGCTTTTTATGTACTTTTTGTGGTATTATTAGGTTTACCTATTTATATTCCGTTATTATAATGTGTCTTGGTTAACTTATGTGCTATTTATATTTCATTAGTGTTATATTGCTCTTTGTTTTACTACGCAGGATCATTCACTGTTCTGCCACTGTTGTTGAGGCTTATTTGGAGTGTCTTGGTCAGACGTCGCTTTTGTTACGTTGTGTTCAGACCTCGGTTCTGTGCTGTAGTCACTGGTGATGGCCGATCTTTCTATGCTCTTACTTGTGTAATTTGCTATTTGTATTTCGTTACTGTTATGTTGTTGTTGCTTTTGCTATTGTTATCTTTAGAATAGATGTGTTGTAAAGGACCATGTTAGTTTTGTTTGGTTATAACGTTGTGCTTTAATATGCTATCTTCATTTGTGCTTCTTTAATAATGCCTACTTTTTTTGTATTATGCTACCTCTGTTCATACGATATAGCTATTTATTTGTGTTGTTTACATATGTTTTGGTCTCTGTTTTGTATATACTATGTTTTATTCGATTGTTTGCATTTGTTGATGTTTTTTTAGCTAGGTTGTTTGCATGGGTCTGTTACCTATCTAATTTGCTATTTGTAGTTCATTGTTGTTATGTTGTTGTTCGTTGTACTATTATTATTATCTCTAAAATAGATGGGTTGTAAATGCTTACGTTAGTTATGTTTGGTTATGACGTTCTATTTTGGTATACCATTTTTCATTCGTTTATACTGGTCTGGTTAGATATTTTGTATTGTGTTTACTTATAGTGTTGTGTTTTCATTTCTTTGCGCAGTGCAGAATCGTTCTTGCTTGGGCCATCGTTGAGAACTGTTTTGGTTCTCTCCCTAAGGTAAATTGCTTCTAAATATCTGTATTGGTTCGCACATTGTTTACGTTTTGTTCATAATTATTTAATCATCATGTTCTGCTTTTATATCTTATGTTTGTTGGTACTTTTGTAGTAATCACAGCCTGTTCCGTGTTATGCTACGTTTATTTATATGAGATAGCTATCTATATATGTTATTTCCATATGTACTACTTTCTGTGCCCTTTATGATAGTTTCTATTTTATTATTTATGTTTCATGGTACTTTCTTAGGTGTGTTGTTCATGTTGTCCGGGTGAACTAACCATTTATGTAAATTACTATGTCCCTTTTGGTTCTGTTCTTAAGGCAGATTGCTTCTACGTATCTGTATTAGGTCAGACTTTGTTTACGTTCTGTCAATAGCTATTTTATCGAGATGTTCTGCTTTTATATCTTATCTTTTTTCGTACTTATGTAGCAGTGATAACCTGCTTCGTGTTATACTACCTTTATTTATATGAATTAACTATCTATGTATGTTATTCGCATATGTATTGCTTCTGTGCTGTTTATAATAGTTTATGTTTTATTATTTATGTTTCATGGTACTTCTTTAGGTATGTTGGTGATGTCGTTTGTATGAGTCCGTCATTTATATATACTCTTATGTACTGATTATCTTATATTCTTATTGCTTTGTCTTCTTTTTTATTGCCGCTGTTTTATCGATGCAGGATTGTTCACGCTTCCCTCATCAACATTTCACGTTTGAAGATCACTTATTCTATCTCACATTTCTCCTTGTTGAGTTTAACCGACTTTACCCGTGGCAGTAGTTAAGTTCTCCCGCCCCTTAGTTATCTTATATTTCGTTTGTATCTTATTGTTGCTATAGTATTGTTTCTGTTAGTGCATTATTAATTATATTATATTCAATGATGGCCACTTTACTGGCTAGCTATTATATCGTATTACATTATAAGTTATTACTTACTTTCTTTATTCATTATTTACTTATTATAGATCTAAATCTTTATTGCTTTTACCATTTTCTTCTCTCCTTTTCTTTAAAAAATCACTTCTTACCTCATTTGGTGCTATTCTTTATATGAAATAGCTATTTATATACATTACCATCTTATATTTATATTATATTCAGTTAAGGCTATTGTATTGGCTACCTGTTATATTATACCAGGTTTTACTTTATTACTCTCCTTTCTTCATTTTCTATTTCCTTATTACAGATCTGATTCTCCTCTCCTTTTTTTAGAAAGTTTTCTTCTTTCCTCATTCATCATTATTCTTACTATGAGATAGCTATTTATATGTGTTATCAAGTAATAGTTATATTGTATTTGACTAGAGCTGTTATATTGCTTAACTACTATATTGTATTACATTATAGGCTATTATTCTACTTTCTTTATTCATTATTTCCTTATTATAAATCTGAATCTTCTCTACTTTTCCCATTTCTTTTTTTTTGTTCGTAAAAATGACGTTACTGTTATGTATCCAGTAACTCTCACCATTGTGGTTTTAATTACAAATTTCTCCTCTCCTTTTGTTCCAAACTTCTCTTCTTTCCTAATCCGCTGTTTTTTTTATATGAGATAGCTATTTATATACATTACTTTTGTTCCAAACTTCTCTTCTTTCCTAATCCGCTGTTTTTTTATATGAGATAGCTATTTATATACATTAGTATGTAGCATTTGTGTTATATTCACTTTAGTTGTTGTATTACCTAATGGTTATGTTATACTAGGTTATAGTTTATTGCTCCCCTTTCTTCATTCTTTGTTTAATTATTATAGATCTAAATCTTCTCTCCTTTTCTTTTAAAACTTTCTTTCTTTCCTCATCCATCATTATTCTTTCTATGAGATACCTATTTATGTCCATTATCAGGTAATAATATTATTATATTTGATTATAACTATTATATTAATTAGCTATTATATTGTATTAGATTATAGATTATTGTTCTACTTTCTTCGTTCTTTATTTACTTATTATAAATGTGAATCTTTCCTACTTTTCCTATTTCATTATTTCATTGGTAAAATGCCGTTACTGTTATGTAACTTATAGCTCTCACCATTGTGCTTTTAATTAGTAATTTCTCCGCTCCTTTTGTTTAAGAGTTCCCTTCTTTCCTCATCCGCTATTACTATTTATATGAGATAGGTATTTATATACATTATCGTGTAACGTCTATGTCATATTCAGTTATAGCTATTTTATTAGGTAGGTGTTGTATCATATCAAATTATAATTTATTACTCTCCTTTGTTCATTCTGTATTTACTTATTATAGATCAGAGTCTTTAGCGTCTTTCTTATTTCATAGTTTCGTTAGTAAAATGGTCTTACTATTGCGTACATTATAGTTCTTACCCTTTTAGTTTTGTTTAAAGATCTACCTTTTTTGCTCATCGTATACTTAATCGTTCTAAGTCTTGATCTTTTCTACGCTTGTAATTTCATTGTTGAAATCATTTTAGTATTATATAAACTTTATTTTTTACTGCTCTCCTTCTGTATAAAAACTTTCCTCCTTTCATGATTTGTTACTGAATTATTACAAATGTTAGTTAACTACTACATTCAACTTATAGTTATGATCTATATTACGCTATGGATCTTAATTAATTGATATATTGCAGTTGTAGTTATGGTCTGTAATATGCTTTTGCTAATTTGAATGTATCTATTTTTACAACATTTACCAGTCTATTTTTATTGTTGCTTTTTTCATGTGGTTTTGCATTTTGATTTATCTCTCCATGTGGTTTTACATTCATTTATTTTTAGGATTCTTTTTTCTCATTGATGATTGCAGTCGGTTGTTGGTATTTAGTTTTATGGATCCAGCACGTTCTCCTAGAGCTCACCGTCAAGAGATCCTACATGGAAAACAACCAATTAGCTCAACAGTCCCTTCATTAGTGTCTCCAGATGTTTTACCTAATACCTTCATATCATTGCCTTTGCAGTCACCGTCACAACCATGTATGATTGTTCTTAATGTTGCATACTTTATAGATAACATCTTTCCTGCCTTTTCCAATTCCTTTTAACAAGTCTGCTTTTTTATTGATACCTTTCTTTGGTTGCATTTATTGTTCCGCAGCGCTCACTGCAGATGCCACTATGATTCCTCAATTAAAACGTCAACATGGTTATTCACATTTTTTATAACCATTTTTCGCTTTCCAATTAATTTTGGTTTACATGTTTGATTCACCCTTCATTTTCTTTACTTGACTACATAATAGCGGACCTTTTTTGTCCATTGGTTAGTTCAATTGAGGCAGCTAACAATAGGAAAAAAAGAAGATTATCCAATCTGCAGCGCACTGTTGCTAGAGCAGGTGTTTTTCTTTTATTGTTTTATTCTATAGTCTTTCTTCAGTTCTCCGTTTTTCCTTCTCTTGAAAATTGCATATTTTCTCAGCCCTTGGTTTATATGTATGCATACATTTTGTTGACGTTTCAGGTAGCACACTGCCTGTTAGCTTAAACCCATTTAAAGAGTCAACCATTTGTTTTTCTAAGGAATATATTTCCTTCTTGAAAGGTTCGCTCATATTATTGCACTTACACCCTTGTTGATCAATGTGTTTTATATGATTGCTGCACCTGTTTGTTCTTCCTACTTTTATATTGGTTTTAACACCATTTCAGCCACTTATGATAATCGATCGTATTATGGTGGTCCAGACTATGAGTGTAATAAATGTGGAGCTATATTTTGGTTCCAAGAAAGGTCCCACCATAGAAGCTCCTCTAGACATCAGCGAGTTATTTATAATAGATGTTGTCGTGGTGGCAAAATTTCTCTTCCACCGCATAAGCAATTTCCATATCCACTTCAAGAACTTATTGGTTTTGATAAAGGTCCACAATCAAATCAATTCATGCATTTGATTCGGCACTACAATTCCCTATTTGCGTTCACTTCGTTGGGCGTAGATGTTGACAGAACCATTAACACTGGTGAAGGACCTTATGTTTTTCGTATAAATGGTGTTGTTCATCATCGAATTGGTTCACTGATTCCCACACCAGGCCAAAAACCGCAGTATGCACAACTTTATATTTATGATACACACAATGAGGTTCACAATAGGCTCTCTGTTTTCGATAAAGAAGATGCCCCAGATGATGAAGCAGATAGTACTATAGTTGCTGCCTTAATCCATATGCTTAACTGTTTCAATCCATTAGTAAAAGAATTCAGAATGGCACGAGATCGTTTATTTTCTCAAGAAAATGCAGAAATCCATATTCGTCTTATTGGTTCATCTGACACCCACGATGATCGGTATTGCTTACCAACTGTGTCAGAATTGGCTGCCCTGATTGTGGGTGATCTTTCTTTAGAAAACAACAGATTTGATATCATTGTTGAGACTCATCCTGGTGATCTAAAACGCATATCGCCTCTCAATCCTGCTCTAATGTCTCTTCAGTATCCATTGTTATTCCCATATGGTCAGAAAGGCTTCCATCTTGGTATTAAATACAGAACCACTGATGACAATGTGACTACTATTAGAGATGAAGTCTCAATGCTGGAATACTATTGCTATGAATGTCACTATCGTAAAAATGAACCAAATCCTTATACATGTTGTGGCCGCCTCTCAAGTCAAATAGAGGTTGATTGCTATTCATGTATAGAAGCAAATCGTTTATCATTTCATTTCTTCAATCAAGATATCTTGCGTTCAGACACATATCAAGGCATTTCGGACGCGCTTGGTGAGGGCACATCACAAGGCAAAAATATTGGTATTAGAATCGTGCTTCCTGCAAGCTTTACCGGCAGCCCTCGATACAATGCACTCAACTATCAAGATGCTATGGCTATCTGCCGTGAATACGGTCCACCTGATATCTTTTCTACTTTCACATGTAATTCAAGATGGCCAGAGATCATGGACGCACTCAAACACGAACCTGGTCAAAAATATATAGACCGTCCTGATATTGTAACTCGAGTTTTCCACATGAAGCTCACTGAATATATTTCTGACATAAAAAGTGGCCACACTTTTGGTGCTATACGAGGAGGTTAGTTTATTGCTTACCGTCTCAATATACTTCTTGCCTTTTAATGCATTATTTTTCCCTCTAAATTGTTTCATTTCTTTCTAACAGTTTTATACACTATTGAATTTCAAAAGAGAGGACTACCTCATGTTCATACCTTGATCTGGCTTGCTAATCATACAATGGATCTAACTACTGAATTCATAGATTCCCTTATATGTGCCGAAATTCCTGATCCACATATTGACCCACTTGGTTATGCTCTTGTTGAAGAATTTATGATGCATGGTCCATGCGGAAATCTTAATAAGAAGTGCCCATGTATGAAAAATGGAATGTGTTCAAAACGGTATCCCAAAGAATTTACCTCAGAAACAATTATTAATGAATCTGGTTTTCCAATATATCGTCGCCGAGATGCTAATCGTTTTATTACCAAGAATGGTATCAGATTGGATAACAAATGGGTAGTTCCATACAATATGAGCTTATTAAAAAAATTCCAAGCTCACATCAACGTTGAATGGTGTAATAAAACAATTCTTGTGAAATATTTATTCAAATATCTTACTAAAGGGCAAGATAAAGCAAGAATGAGTTTTTCTGCTGCTGACCAGTCATCAGACACAACTAATCCACAAGTTAGACAGGGAATAGATGAAATTGTTGATTATATTAAATGCAGGTACTGCTTTGTTTATACAATACATTACACTTTTTTCAATATAGTTGCTTCTCAGTTTTTGTTGACACTTTTGCTAATTCCTGCTGATTTCTTCTTAACGCTTTGGTGATACTCTTCTCTCTTTATTAACACTTTTGTGCACAAAACAATTTTATAGATACTTATCATCATGTGAGGCAATTTGGCGATTATTTGAATTTGAAATACATGGCCGAATGCCTTCCGTTGAACGATTAACTGTGCATATGCCTGGTATGAATAGAGTTATATACCATGAAGAAAGAAACTTACAAGAAATTGTTACAGATCCAAGAGCTCAGAAAACTACCCTAACTGAATGGTTCGTTGCCAATCAACAATTTGTAGAAGCAAGATCTTCTACATATTATCAATTCCCATCAAATTGGAAATGGGACACCAATAACAAAAAATGGATGAAAAGGAAACGCAAAACATCAAAGATTGGACGTATATATAATGTACATCCAAGCACTGGTGAATTATTTTATCTAAGAATGCTTTTAATGGTTGTTTCTGGTGCACAAAGCTATGAAGATATAAGAACTTTCAATGGTGTGCGCTATCTTACATTCAAGGAAGCTTGCAAAGCTCGTGGTTTAGTTGGTGACGACACAGAATGGTTTTTACTCTTTGATGAAGCAATTATTTGGGCCACTCCATACCAGCTTAGACATCTGTTCATGATAGTACTTTCTTTCTGCAGTGTTGCTAATCCTCAGAGTCTATTTGATAAATATTGGTGCTTCCTTGCTGATGACATAGCATATAGAATACGACAAGGATTACAAAATCCAACATATCCAATACCAGAAAGTTATTTACAGACCCAATTGATAAATGAGCTGGTTACTACTTTCTCAAAGAACGGTCTCAACTTTGCTGCATACAATATAAACAGTGAATCAACATACAGTAGTTCTCCTTCTGGTAATAGACTTCTTGCTGAAGAGCTAGACTATGATAGAGCTGTTCTGTCAACACATGCTAATTCATTATGTGATCAACTCAATGCTGAACAATTCCTTATATACAACAAGATTATAGCATGTGTTGCTGAAAAAAACAGTGGTTTTTACTTTGTCTCAGGACATGGTGGCACTGGAAAAACGTTCCTTTGGAATGCTATCATAACTACATTAAGAGCTAGAGGTCAGATAGTTCTTGCTGTAGCTTCATCTGCAATTGCCTCACTTCTACTTCCAGGTGGTCGCACAGCACACTCTCGTTTTAAAATACCTCTTGATATCAATGAAAAAAGCTTATGTCATATAGCACGAGGAACAATGCTAGCTGAACTTATTACCAAAACTTCTCTGATTCTTTGGGATGAAGCACCAATGACTCACAGACGTTGTTTTGAAGCACTTGATAGAACATTACGCGATATTATGTCTGTTGAAGATACTGGTTATATGAATATACCTTTTGGTGGAAAACTTGTTGTTCTTGGTGGAGACGTCCGCCAAATCTTACCTGTTATTCAAGGTGGCACAAACAGAGAAATTATTCAAGCTTCACTTATTAAATCATCACTTTGGCGACACATTGAGATACTCAGATTATCTACTAATATGAGACTTCACAATCCAAATCTTTCGTCTGCAGAATGTCAAATTCTATCTGACTTTGCTCAATGGGTACTTGATATTGGAAATGGTCAAATCCCGGCGATTAAAAAATCAGGAGAAACTCTTCCCACCTGGATAACTATACCAAATGATCTTCTCCTCCTGCCAGCTCATAACAACATGGATGCAATTGTCGATGCTACCTATGATTCATTCTGGCTAAATTATCAAAACAGCGAATATCTAGCACAGCGAGCAATTATTTGTCCAACTAATGCTGCTGTTGATGAACTCAACAAAGCTGTTTTTGATAAAATTGCTGGTGACAGTAAAGAATATCTTAGTTTTGACTCCATCTCTCAGTCTGATACTCAAATTGGTGATGCTAATATGCTATATCCACCTGAATTTCTAAATTCTATTACACTCAATGGTTTTCCACATCATGCTATCTATCTGAAAATAGGTGTTCCGGTGATGTTGCTACGGAATATAAATCAATCTATAGGTCTTTGTAATGGAACACGTCTGATTATCACAAGGCTTGGTGATCTAATTCTTGAAGGACGTATAATCACTGGAGCTAATATTGGACACACTGTTTGCATCCCAAGAATTGTATTGAATCCAACAAGTCCTCAATGGCCTTTCACATTACAGAGACGGCAATTTCCAATTAAGGTTTCATATGCGATGACTATTAACAAAAGCCAAGGCCAGACTTTAAGCAAAGTTGGCATTTATTTACGAAGCCCAATCTTCTCCCATGGACAGCTATATGTGGCTGTATCACGTGTTACATCACGTTCAGGCCTAAAGATACTCATCGAAGATGAAAAGGGAGCTGCCTGTACTGAAACAAAAAATATAGTATACAAAGAAGTGCTTGCTTGTGTTTAATAGTTTTCAGCACTATTCTTTTTGTCTGCTCTAATTTGCTTTTCTTAAAAACTTTTCTTGATCTCTCACCATATCCAGTAGACAAAACAGCCATGCAAATCACCTTTGGTGCATACATCTGTACATTTGTAAGTCAGATTATCATATATATATCTCTGAGTTTTCATTAATATAAAATATATGGTTACTTTTTTATAGCTTTGTGAACTCCTTCACTATATCTTTCTTCTTTCAAAAAACGACATGCATCTTTATATGTTTCTTTATACATATTAGACATCTTACTATTTTGTCGATTACCTATATTCATAGCTTAACCACCATTTACTGTACCAAAAAACAGACTGCATACTAAGGTATAGTCCTCTTTGCATCCACTAGAAAAAACAGTTACAAAAATCACCTCTGCTCCATACATCTTTAGATTTCTAAGTCACATTGTCATATATACTTCTCTGAGTTTTCAGAAATATAAAATATATGCTTACCTCTTTATAACTTTGTGAAGTGCTTCAATAAGATATATATCTTAGAATCGACTTATATATTCTTTCTTCGTTCAAAAAAAGACATACAATTCCATATGTTTATTTATACATATTAAATGTCTTACTGCTTTCTTCATTACTTAGATACATCACTATTCTATCCATTTACTATACCAAAAAGCAGCTATATACTAAGCTATACCTTTATACATATCACACACATTACTTTTTTCCTCCCTTTCTACGTTAGCTATGTCATTCAATTATATTTACAATTTCTTTACATTCATATCTACTTATACTCTCCAATGATATACCTTACGCTCTTTTTGTTGTGTTCTACAAAATTATTCTTCAACTTTACAACACATCGAATTTATCAATATACTCCTTTAGCTATCAATGCACTCTTAATCATGTAACTTCTTTATGCTATGCAGGTTCCATATGGCGTATTCACTGTTAAATCAAATAAATCAGAATTCACACAAATGGAAAATTCTTGTACGTTTACCACGGGTTTGGGAATTTAGAAACCCACAAGATTCAACTGATGTGTATCATCTGGACTTCATCATGCTTGACAGAGAGGTATATAATATTCATACCTTTCACTTATTCCCTACAAATAGTCTTCTACCTTTTTACAGCATCTTTACCTTAGCTATTTACAAATCATTACCACATCACTGATGTTAGCTTTATCATTCTCTCCATACAATAATCGTGTACAAATTTACATCCATATTACAACAACCATATGTTTCTGTTAATTTTTTCTCGCCTTTTTACCATCTACACTTATCACTGCAACAGACGCCTTCTACATACCTGTCTACATTTTAGCTTTCTTACAATTTTCTAACCAATTATCTTACCATGTTTATTATTCAAGAGTGTATATGTATCTCAGCATCTATATTGTTTACAACACTTTATGCAAACTGATAAACTACCAATATATACCCAAACAATGTATATATTTTATATATTCCTTTATGTGCCATACAAATACAACTCTATTGTTTTACAGCATCTTTATCTTAGATATACATAGATCATTACCATATTCAGCATTATATCCTTATCGTTTTCTATATGCAGCACACTTTGTTTTTTCTACATCTAAACTGTACTTCCTATCTTTGAAGGGAAATGTTATGGAAGGATTAGTTCCACAGAGATGGCTTGATAAATTTACACCCTTATTAAAAGAAGGATGTATTTACGAAATTGAATACTTCGAAGTTCTTCCCGCGAAAGAGACATACAAAGCCATCGACGGTAGTATTCTAGCTCGCTTTTCAAAATACACCAAGGTTAACGAAATACTACCAGAACCAGAAGGTTTTCCTGTTTATGCATACAATGCAGTTCCATTCTCTGTCCTAAATGACCGTATTGGAAAAAATGCTCTGCTATCAGGTACAGTTTCTCCTTTCTCATTTAATCCCAGAATAGTAACTTTATAGCATCTCATTTCTGCCCCTGTTTTATTTACTCTGAATTGTTTACTAGATACTGTTGTTCTCATAACATCTGCTTCTCAACTTATCCAAACAACAACAAAGTTAGGCCCAACTGTTAAACGAACAATTAACATAAATGATGGAAGGTACATATATTTTTCCCAACACTTCTTTTCCTGTATTTTCTTGATTTGTACAATCTATGCTTACATCTTTGTAATTCCAAGATAAATAAAGGAATTTTTATTCTTCTCTGTTCATAGTCAAACAGCAATCATAACGTTGTGGGGCCATCATGCTGAGTTATTCAATGCTGAAATGCTATTCACCATTTCTCAAGATACACCAGTTGTTGCTTTATTTGTTGGTATGCTTGTTGGCACATATTTAGGTATTGTCTCATCTTTCTTTTAGCAATACACGTAGTGCAAGACAGACATAAAATACATCTAATTTCATCTTTTCCTCGCTTCAATTTTTTCCCTATACACATGTAGGCCAACTTGCATTACAAAGCAGTTCTGCCTCAAAGTGGTATATCAATATACCTATACCTGAGATACACGCTCTACAAAACATGTATTATACTTTATCCAAACAATTCAGCTGCCAGCACATATAGCGTACAGTTTTTTGTTTCCTTCTACATTCTTTTTACATCCATTTATAATGTAACATATAGGATTACCAATCGCCCACACCAAATTGAATGGCAAGAAGATGCACATGCTCATAACAATCCGATATCCACAACAGTTCGAGAATTAGTACAGCTCACACCAAATGAAGCTTTAGTAAGATAAATCTACAGCTTATACATTTCTTTACATCCAATGTTTTATATAACTTAGACACTAATTATTTTCAAATCTCATGCACACAGGGACAACGATACAAACTCACTATTCTTATCGTTGATTTAGTCCCAGAACAGTCTTGGTGGTATATATCATGTTCTTCATGTTGGAAAAAAACTTTCCCGCATGGAGATTCATACGAGTGTCGAAGATGTGGTGGTAAAACTGCAGAACCAAGGTACAATACTAATCATGTATTCATATAGCTGACATCTTTTTTGCAATTTATGATTAACTAATTTACACAGCTCTTACCATATACTCATTTGAAAACCTTACACAGATACAAAATAAATGTGTATGCCACTGATTCTGAAAACGACGAGCAAGACGCAACAGTCCATGCAGAATTTATGTTCTTTGGTGATATAGGCCAACAGCTTATTGGAAAGCCGGCCATGCTCTTAGTTGCAACAACAGAAGGACAGATACAACATGTGCCACGTGAAATAAAAGCAGTTGTTGGTCAAAAGCATGAAGTTGTTGTTCAAATGTCAGAACGATCGCTGCAAACTGACAACCCAACATTTCATGTCCGATCGATAACATCTCAACCACATCACACCACACTTCTGTTACCAGGTAAACACATAGCTTTAGCCCTAATGGAACATACACACCAAATCACTAAAGATAACAAAAATAACATCTTTATGTCTCACCAATAGGCCCATCTGTTACAGCCACACATGCAGACCCAGCTACCCCAACAACAAGTGCTCCTACTTTGCAGGTAATAAAAATCTTACTGTCATAGTCTCCTTTCGTGTAACATAGCATCTAACACAAGCTATATTCAATACATTTCTCTCACATGCTTTCCTATATCTAACTATTTACATCTTTTTTACAAGACCACACCATCCCCACGATCTGAAAAAAGAGTGCGCGACCTTACTACACCTCTAGAAACTGACTTGACTTCTTCATCAACAGCATCAAACAAAAGGTGCTCCTCCTGTTGTAATTTACTACATTCCATACTGCTCTTCGAAAATGCAACACATCTATGTTCCAAGTATATGCTTTCCGCTCATACTATATATACTTCTTTACAGAGGACCGCAGCTTACGCACAAAACTAGAATTGCAAAAGAGCTCTTCCCTGATGCACAACAACCGGAACAAGACTAGGTATATCACAATGTGCTCCTGAAAACTGCTACTTATTACTACAGAGAAAATAACGGCTTCACAGCTACTAACACTTCTGCTTTCGTATAATTTCCATACAGGAGAAGTAAACGTCGTCTTCACAGCAGACAGCATATTTTGATTACAACCATTTCTGCTGCTATCCAACGTATCACGGTCGCTTAGAAAATCGCTTTTATCAAGACTTATTCCAGACAACGCCACTTAGTTTGTTGCACGAGGTGTCTCAGAAGCTACTGTTTTGTTGTACAGAATGTCGCCAGCTATGCTAAACCTGCGATACAACTTACTGTCGGAAACACGTATTACTTTGTTGTAAAAAATGTACGTAACTATCTTATGCATATCACAAAACTTATGGCTACCCCAAAAACCCCCCTATCACTTATACCCTATGAACTTATCCAGATTTGCTCCATACAATGTCCTTCCGATCTCATTAGTTTCTGTATACATCTACTTAATCAGTTTCTATATATAACCTTTTTCTCTCCAACTACATATAAAGCTTGTCGCTACTAAAAAAACCCTCTTACCACTTATACCCTATTAACTTATACAGACTTGCTCCATACAATATTCTTCCGATCCCATCAATTTCTGTATACATCTACATAATCATTTTCTCTATATCACCTTTTTCTCTACAACTACATCACTTACTGTGTTAACACACCGGACCAAACAAATACAAAATAAGCATTTAAACTATTTTTTACATAGCATAGTTCTTTCCAGATGTTATCGTGCGCGGCGTGCGCCGCGCAAACACAGCTAGTTGTTTACATTCTCTGCATTATTTACAGCCTCACAGGTTCGAATTCTTTTTCCTCATGGAATTCAAAGGCTACTAGTGGCGGCCCATTTATGGCCCAAATATCTCTGTTTCATGCTAAGTCCTAATTACAACCCGGAAGAAATCAACGGCCTAGGCCTACAAAACCAGGAAACCGCCGGCCCATATAAATAACACCTAGTGGTCGTCGGGATTTTTTCCCCCTCTCCCTCCTGCCAGTGCCATTGACAGCGTATCAGCGACCGAGGTTGGATACGATAGACGAGGGTTTAGACTCAATACCTTTAGACTGATAGATGTTTTAGTTCAAATTCCTCATTAATTTAATGAGATTGGACCTAATCCCAATCTATCCAAACAAGGACTCAGGATTTGGGGGCTATCTTTGTATTTGGTCAGGTGAATCCGATGAAGTTACATGGGATAAGTGGATCTAACCTCAGAATATTCTCTCGTATTGAATGGCTTGGTAAGAAAAATTGCAGAATGAGCTCGTTCAGACTCAGTTAATCATAATAATTAGGGATAATTAGCATATAATTAGTATTAATTAGTGATTATTAGTGTAACATTAGTGTTGATTACTCATAACTAGTGTTGATTAGTGCACGATTATTTTTATTAATAAAGTTTAATGGTGTCTAGTTTAGTTAATTAATGATGATTAAAATTAAGTCATAGTTTATATTAGATTTTTAATTTTCTCTAGCCTAATTAAGGCCCTGTTTGTTTCCACTTAAGATTATTATAATTTAGCTTATAAATCATAAGTGGAAACAAACAGCCCAGATTATAAGGTAACTTATTATAATCTAATAGTCCAGATTATTGTAATCTAATAAACTCAAAAAAAGGAGCTTATTTCAGCTTATAGATCCATCTTTTATCTTAATGACCATAAAACTTTAGGAATATTACCCACCTTTGCCATTCATCCAACCCCAAACTTTCGTGCCTCTCTCTCCCAGGGCATTGTAGTCTTTAAACATTCGAATACAACAATCCATAACTCTGATAATCCAGGCTGCCAAACACCTGACAGCTTATTTCCCACCAGCTTATTATAAGCTAGCTTATATAATCCCCACCTATAAGCTAGATTATAATAATCTTAAGTGGAAACAAACAGGGCCTAACACTATCTACACTCATCTTCTACCATCCTATCCATCTTCTACAACAAGTGGACAAACCACCGAAAAGAGAGGTGGTGTCGCATCTGTCCACACGCATGTCCATCATTACCAGCACGTCGTTAGCGCACGTTGCGCTCTAGCTCATGGTATAAATTGTGAGCTCTCTCGCAGTCTCTCACACTCTCATGGTCGCTCTCACACTCGTAATCGCTCTCACATGCTCGCAATTCTTCGCAGTTGATTAAATATTGCTTAGTGTCGTCAGTAGCAGTCACATTAACAGGTAATTTCTGTGTAATATACATACATACATACATACATACATACATACATACATACATACATACATACATACATACATACATACATACATACATATATATATATATATCATAATTTTTAATTTACAATATTGTAATGTCATTATTAATCTTCGTACTAATATTTCGTCTATTCCATCTGTTGCAAGGTATGTCTCTACCGGAGCTTCTGTAAGAATTCTACGATGAGAACATACATACATACATACATACATACATACATACATACATACATACATACATACATACATACATACATACATACATACATACATACATTACGTATACATACATATAAATACCTATATTATGTATACATACATATATACATATATTAATTAACCACTACTACCCATTAACTTAACCACTTAATTTCATTGCTTTTGATCAAAAGACATCTGAGGTAGAGAAAAGCAAAAGACTAGATATATAGTAAAACAAAATTATACTGACAAACAATTACATTGTTCATTTTTTCGTAAGTGTACATTATTTTGTATTGTTTATTGCATCGTAATTTTTAATTTTTAGTATTTTATTGTCATTATCAATCTTCGCACTAATATTTCATGTATCCCATTTGTTGCAAGGTATATCTTTACCGGATCTTCTGGAAGACTTCTATGATGAGAACCACCGGTGCAAGTTGTAGATCGGGGTGACGCAGATGCCCTCTGGCCCTGAAGCTCTGGGGAGGGAGGGGTGATTGGGAGATAGACGATCACTACGTCCTAATCCTTTAGGCCACGGGCTTGTTACCCTTTGCGAGGCTAGTCTCCATCAAACACTAGTTCACCCTAGACTCCAGTCTGTTGTCGGCACTTGTGGACAGGTGGAGGCCCGAGACGCACACCTTCCACTTTTTGTGGGGTGAGATGATGGTCACTCTGCAGGACATCTCGTTCTTGACCAGTCTCCCTCCTCCGGGTGAGGCGCTTGTTCCAGTCCCTCCACCGACGGACTGGAGGACCAAGCTGGCGTATCGATTTGGCTTGGCTGTCCCGGAGAGTGCTCATGGCATATCCCGCACTTGACTGAGGCATTTCAGTCAGTGCCCGGAGGATGCACCGGACGAGGTCATCAAGATGCACCTCGTCGCTTACCTTTTTCAGATGTTTGGTTGGAGGATGTTTTCATCCACACAACATGATTTTTGCTACCTCGACTTCATCTACATTGCCGAGTCTTTGGCTGATGTGGAGGTTAGGGCGATGCCTCAGTACAGCTGGGGATCAGCCGTCCTATGCACCACATACCGGGGGTTGTGTGACGCTTTGCAGCGCGGCACTGGTGCACCTAACTGTTTGCTATATGCTCCTACAACTATGGAGTTGGGAGTACTTCCCTGTCAGGTGTCCGACCTTCGAGAGGCCAGTGCACCCGTACACCGAGTTCACTGACCCGATAGATGGCCCACTATGGGCTTTCGATGGACTGGTGCCCATCTGCGTCGGGCCAAGGACAGACCATCAAGGTGCTACTTGTTGTGGCATTCAACATCATCTGGGCTCCAGGATTTGTGAAGAGCGTAGCGTCGCATGGGCTGTTTGTGCAATGCTTCCAAGATACTAAGTTATGGGCGACGACCTATCATCTGGTGTTCTCACACATGGTGGAGCCTTACGCATCGCAAGATATAATACGATAATTTGGTTTGTAACAGGTTGTGCCCTCTCCGGACGGTAGGTTTCTACTACGAGTTGTATACCTGTGAGTCAAACTTTGTTTGAGTAATGTTTACAGTTCTTATGTCTTCTTTTGTAACATCAATTCTTCTGGAAATGCAGGCAATCGAGGGCAGGTTGGCATAGTATGAATTGGTAGGTAGTGCAGCATGAGTAGACGACAGTACGGACAGACAAGCCACACTTAGATGTCATAATGGAGCATCATCCGTATGACATTCGGACGTACAACGAATACCTAGATTGATAAGTACCACGGTCATGTGGAAGACTCACTACTCCTACACCAGAGCGCCAAGAGCAGGTGACGCACGACAACAGTCTATAGCGCTCATTCAATCGCCACAGCATTTCGTGGCACCACGACACCGTAAGACACTTGCAACCCTCTTACCGTTTCATTGATGAAATTTATACTACTCGTTACTGAATCTATTTCGTATGACACTTCAATTGGAGTGGGCGCATCGCATCGCAAGCGTGTCTGAAACCACCATCAGCAGCCCAGACACACCACCGGCCTTACAAAAAAACTTTCAAGTACATCTTATCGTAAACCAAGAAATAATGAACAATCTGAGCTACGGCCGTTCGACGGACCACACCATGTGCATCAAGCACCTAGTGGGGGCACCGATGCTCACTCGCCAAGTCATCTCGCCTTAGCAAGTCTGGCTGGCCATCACGACCTAGCGAGTTTGGCCGGCATCATAGTGCTACCCATCGGTCATCCGCGATCCAAATCGATTAGGAGATAAGTTATATACAAATCTACGTTTTATTTTGTTGTTATGTCTTACGTTCCACTAACATCATGGCGTCCTCCCACTGTAGGTCCATCATCGAGATGCATCACTTTTACCCCTCCGCACCCCTACATATACTACCGCTCCCCGTTGGTCATCTTCGCTGCACATCGCTGAGGTACAAGATTCACAGTCTATGTCCAGAATATTTATTTTGACTAACATCGTTCCGTCTTGCAGCCTTCAATTCAACATTGGGGTAACGACCAGTCCACCGATGACGATACGGGCCTCCCGGCTACTTCTAGGGAGTAGTACACGGCGCCAGGGTTTGGAGCATACATAGGGCAAAGCTCAGCGTTTGAACCGTACGCATGGTTCAGAGCACACGCAGGGTAGAGCTCCTCCGGCTTCGCTGGCACGTCGTACAGTGAAGGCTAGAGCTCCTCCACACGACCGAGATTTCTAGAGTCTCTCGTTCAAGACTTCATTGTTGGCAGCTCCTAGTTTGGCATGTCTCAGCAGGAGGCTATCGACGCTTACCAGACCCAGCCTGCTATAACTCAACCTACTGGCACACCGCCGGCCACTCAACAGATTGAACGGTCTCCGTACCTCCTCTGATCCGACACTCACGCTCCGAACCGGCTATTGTACCCCCACAGGACATGCTTAATGAAAGACAAGGCCAGACTCATAGAAGCGGACGTGGAGAAGAGATAGTAGTGGCTCAGATAGGTGAGCCATATCGCATGTCGTGCTATGCGCTATTTGTACTGCTATATCTATATAATTTTAGACAATACAAAATTCTACAAAAATTACACAATCAAGTTCACTGCGTAAGGATCCTTTAAAAATTCATAATTTTTTGTGCTCATTTCTTACATTAAAAAATTCCTACAAATAGTTTACTTAAATAATTTTTAAAATAAAATTTAGGACGGATAAAATTACGAATAAATTATACAATGTAGTACGCTGCATCGGGAAGTTCACAAAAAATTTCGTAAGTTTTTTTAGCTCATTTACTATATTTAAAATTTTCTACCTGCATTACATGTAAATAAATTATCTAATTACACTAATTAAAGTAATTAACGAAAACGTTAATCATCTACCACACGATGGCTGTGCGGCACCGAACTCTGTCGCACGATGGCCATATGGCAGGGCACCATGCATTTTTACGACGTGTTGGCACCTTAGCCCCCCGTCGCACGGTGGCCCTGCAACAAAAGTGTTATTTTTGTTATTTCTGTACGACGGACGCTAAGCAAAAGTCTAGTGGTGCGCACATAATGCCAGCTTCCGTAATAACTAGCCTCATAGGCGCGGCGCCACGCCGCGCCAGCCACCGTGTGTACCGAAGTGAAAGGGCGATAATTAGTGAGGAGCTTTTTAAAAAATTTAAAAAAATCGAGGGCACATGTGTATTTTCAAAAAAGTTGAAGGTCTTTTTCGTAAAAAACCGAGGACCTGTACGTAATAAAGGAGGACACGTACGTAATTTAGAAACCGCGGGGCGCTATCCTGCAAAGTGGAGGGACTTGAAAAAAAACTGGTAGGGACCTTTTCGCGAGAACCAAGGACCTTTACATAATTTTGGGAAAATGCGGGGACTTTTTCGCAAAACTGCTCCCCCGACCGTACGCAAATTCCGCTGCCACGCGCCGGCCGAGGGAGCGCTGGGGGGTGACGTGGGCGCGCCTCCGCGCGGAGAGTCCCCGGGTAATATGGCTCGGACTAGCCTCATAGGCGCGGCGCCACGCCGCGCCAGCCACCGTGTGTACCGAAGTAAAAGAGGCGATAATCCGTGAGGAGTTTGAAAAAAATTTTAAAAAATCGAGGGCACATGTGTATTTTCGAAAAAGTCAAAGGTCTTTTTCGTAAAAAACCGAGGGCCTGTACGTAATAAACAAGGACCCGTACGTAATTTAGAAAATGCGGGGCGCTATTCTGCAAAGTGGAGGGGCTTAAAAAAACAGGCAGGGACCTTTTCGCGAGGAAAAAGGACCTTTACATAATTTCAGGAAAATACAGGGAAATTACCTCCCCGTCCGTACGCAGAACCGCCCGCCACGCGCCGGGGGCGACGTGGAGGGGCTGCGCGGCTGGGGACCCCCCCGCGCCGCTTTGTTTGGGGTATAATTCGGTAGTGCTAGTCACTCACGGAAGAGTTCAAATCACAACATGACAAGCAAATGACTCGATTTTAACTCCGCGCTATCTAACAAGAAGCTTAAATCACATCATGAATATATCTAAGAATCAGACTCTGTAGTTGTTTTTTTTTAAAGAAGAGTTAGTAGTTAGCACTGGTGCTACTATATAGAGCCGGACAGCTGGTACCATAACGCTCGTCATACATTCAGTTTCTTCGCCTGGCAAGCAAGAACTTTGGACGGTAGGATCATACAAGAAATCGTTCTCCAAATAGCGTAATCAAATCTAAGGGCATTTCAGTACTTCACTAAGCAAGGTAACAGAACCTCGCATGCAATTTGACCGATATAAATAAAGTCGCTACAGAATGTACTACAATCAATTTGTAGACATCGTCTTACAAAGACACTATTTGAAACATGATTACTGTAGAAAAACCAAAAAACAGTTTTTAAAAGCTGAAAAGAACAAGCCCATTATTAGGTTTCACCTATTATAGTATCAACAGACTTGTGCGAATTTGTGCACAGCTGGCACTCACAATTCATCCAATTCTCGTCGGAGACAAAAAAAAAAAGGCAAAGATAAGCATGCAGCACGCTCTATAATACGTCATAACAGTGCACCAGAATTAGAACAGCAGAACAAGCTGGTCAAACATGTCTTATAAAGATAAGCAGCATTCACTCCTACAGACATCTGGCTTGCATCTCAGAACCCTAAGCAGAAGACTTGACGGTAGCAGACTTGATGATGTCCACAAACTCAGGCTGCAGAAACGAAGGTAGAGGTCATCAGTAATATTATACAGCTTAGCCTTCTGGGATATGCGAGATGATGTCTCGAATTGACTTCATGTGTATAATATTTCACGTCTAGTTTGGTACGGCAACGGCATCAGGTTGAGCTGCACGTCTGGATACCGTTCTATATAATATTTTCCATGAAAAAGATCATAAAGGAAATCGGAAGAAGACCTTCAGTGAAGCACCACCAACAAGGAATCCATCTACATCAGGTTGAGCCGCAAGTTCTTTGCAGTTCGCTCCATTTACAGAGCCTGGAAAGATTTCAAATGAGAACATAAAGGGCTAGGTCTAGTTTAGAGAAGAACGAAGAAGTAAATTGTGGTCTTATACACGAGAAAGTGGCATTCTAATGAAAGTAATTCAGGTTATATTTCATTTGACAGTTAGCACGACATATAGTAGCCGAAGGGATTGACGACAATTATAAAGGCAGTACCTCCATAAATAATCCTGGTAGATTCAGCAACTGCAGGTCCAACATTAGTGTGGAGCCACTTTCTCAGACCATCATGAACCTAATGTCATGGAAGTTCCAAATATCAGGCATCATTGACAGTGATTTTTCAACCAAGAAGAATCAGATATAGTAAGTCACGATAGTCTTATAGAAGCAGCAACATGTCAAAAAAAAAGTGTTAATCATGCACTTATTGCTCTTATTTAACAAGGCATACCTCCTGAGCCTGAGCAGGGGTTGCAACCTTGCCGGTTCCAATGGCCCAAACCGGTTCATATGCCAACACAACGTTTGTCCAGTCCGATATCTTCTCTGAAAAAAATAAGACAGGCAATAATAGTTAATGGGGAGAAAAGAGAAGACTGCTGCTTTCAATCGATGGCACAAAATGCAAAGGAACAGCCATAAGGACGAAGCTAAAATGGGTTCAACTAATATTCGTTCATACACAAACAAGTTTAGAAGTGGTTCAATTTTTGTTTCTTGTATGACCTAGTTCCTACTTCAAATGATAAATCCACTAATAATTTACTACACACTAGCATTTATTAATCCTGTACAAAAACTACATAGAGCTTTCAGACTTCTATCAGGGTATGCTGTTCTGACAATATGCTATACTAACCTTCAAGGGAAAATTGAAATGGAGAATTTTGGCTATTTAATATGAAGAAAATAAAAGGAATAAAAGATCATTTGCACATTGAAGCCTATATTGACCATTAGCAGGATTTGATCGATCACATAAGGAATTTGGTAAGCAAAGTAAATCTTTTTCCATGAATCAGGACAAAAGGTTACCAGTGTATCAAAATCTTCTCGAATAACAGCAAGTAAAGGTTACCTGCAATAGCTTTAGTCTGAGCAGCAACAACTTTCATTGTTGTTCCTGCTTCTCTCTGTTCAAGGGTCTCACCGATGCAAGCAATAACCTTGAGACTTTGGGAGAGTGCGTACGCGACTTTATCAGCAACAAACTGTCATGAATGAAAACAACTGTTATTACAAAAACATAAGACTTCCCATGAGCTAGACACAGAGTTTGAGTTTAGACAGCTTGATGAAAGAACAAAATTAATAAACCTAATTGCGAGAAAAACTCAGAACTGGTTATATTTTGCAAACTAGCTGGTTTCAGGTTACCAGCCTATGCTGAGTTTGTCACACAGCTATTAATAGTAGGTTAGGGACGATCCACATCAGTAAGCATATTACTACTGAACATACACATGATTTCATAATATTACACAAATGGTGAAAGAGAACCCCACAGGCCACAGATCATGTCCAGTTTCACTGAAACACGACAAAAAGGTGATAATTTTCGGTCACCTCCTGTCCAACTAGAGCCAACATTCTTTGAAAGTGTCTCACCAGAGGTAAATCTGGAAGCATTGGCAACCAGTTTTCCAGACCTAAACTCTGGTTTGAGTAAATTAATTTCAACTGTTAAGTGATACAAGCAACTCTGACATCAAAAGTTCCTATTTATTCCACACACTTCTACTAATTACGTAGGTAGCCAACACAACTGATGACCAAACTAACACAAGCTCGACAACCAACCTAAATTTAAAAAGAACTCACATCATTTGATTCGCTCAACAGCGCTCTCCGCTCAGAGTGCCCCAAAATGACCCAAGGCACCTGCAGGTTCAGCAGCATCTCAGCACTGAAATAAAAAGATGATTAGTCAGCGAATTGAAACATAAACAGAGAAGTACTCTTATTCACAGTTGGAATGACATAACGAGGGACTCTGCAATCATGGACGCATTACAATGATAGCAATGCAGAACCTCCACAATAACTACAAGTGCTCCATTTGCCGAGAACAGCAGCTTGTTATAGTACATTGCTCATTCATGAAAATTCACATGACCCTATCATGCTTAAAGACACGAGCGCATTTACTAGTTACAAATACAAAGACACAATGGACAGCGGAGACCCCCAAACACACGAAATTTAGATTTGCATTTGAAGGAACTAAAACTGTGCTGACTAGCAACTGGACATGGCATCCGCAACTTCGACACTGGAAAATTGAATGCTCTCAAACCAGTTTGACCGCGCAGATTCCGCCGATCTACCTCAATGCACAATCGCTAAGCATCAAAGCAAGGGGGGAGGGGAGAGAAGCCACTTCACCTGATCTCGCCGGTGAAAGCGCCGCCCTTGCGCACCCAACAGTTCTGCGCGGCGACAGCGAAGTCAAGCCGCAGCAGGCCCTTCACCTGCTGCAGGAACACGAATGGCGGGCTCACCACCACCTCTGCATCCAAAACCAAACCCCAAATCAGCACAGATCGATTCGATCCCAAACAACGTCTTCGATAGGAAGGTTCGGTCGCGGCTCACCAACGACATCCTCGGAGGGCACCTCGGCCTCGTTGAGGACGGTGACGATCTTCTTCACGTCCTCGCTGGTCCCGTTCTGCACGCAGCGCAGCAGATGCCATCCCAGATCAAAACCAATCTGCTTCGGTGTGACCTCGAACCGAGACGAGTAGTAGTGAGTGTTTGGGAACTTACGCATTTCCAGTTGCCGCCGACGAAGAACTTCCTGGGGGCCATTGGTTCGTGAGGCGGAGGCGCGGAGCTGTCGCGATGGAGGCAGTGGTTTGGTCGCTTTGGTGTGTGCGGCGGCGCGAGTTGGGGCGGTTATATCGAGGGGGCGGAAGGGGAAAAGGAAGGAAACAGGTGGCTCGGCAGCTTCTTGGGGCGGAAGAAAGAAGCCTTGGTTTTAGGCTCTACGTCTTCTCATCTTCTGATGCCGCGGGCGCCTATTGGAAGGCGGACGCCGCGGGGCGCCGGAGCCAGCTGATTTGGACCGCACCCGGGTTGGGCTCGAACCGCGGGCCCGGTGATCGTACACAACTTCACTCTTCTTTGTTTTTTTTCTTCAAGACACAAGAAGAAACGTCATACTCAGATCAAGATTATATTTGTATATTCAGGTATTACAGGATTGTAATTCTATCAAATTTCCAGTGTAAAGCATTTGATTCAGATATAACAGGAGAATATTATTCGGACAAAAAATTCATAAAACAGATCATTCGCTCCTAAAAAACCGCAGCAGAGAAAGACATGGATTACCACTGTACTGTAAGAAAGATTCAAAAAGTGGAGGTGCAATGCCATCAGCCAACAAACCAAGCCTGACGACTGTCATAAAATGAGAACACACTTATTGAGCTATAAGTTTCTAAAACTATGTTTTTTTCTTTGTACACAGCTATGGCGCCTACAATCTGAATTCCTAATTGTAAGTTCACAAACTGCAGCGAGCAATGTACTCTTCTATTGTCATTTAATTCAGAGACCGTCTTTGTACACCCTGGTTGAAAGAGGTGGCAGGGCAATTGATGACCCTTCTGTACTCGGTACTTCATTTCAGTTGTGGGAT
Source organism: Dendrocalamus latiflorus (assembly GCA_017311315.1). Taxonomy (NCBI): domain Eukaryota; kingdom Viridiplantae; phylum Streptophyta; class Magnoliopsida; order Poales; family Poaceae; genus Dendrocalamus; species Dendrocalamus latiflorus. Next base: position 10,500,168 of record CM029663.1, read on the forward strand.
TCTCTTCTCCACTTGTTGTGTTTGATTTGTATTCTGGCTCGAGCCTACACATTTGAGAGCAGCTCATCAGCTCAGAAGACGCTTCAGCTCACCTGTCCTACTACATCAGATTGACATCAGTTCCTACAAGGCAAGGGAGACAATCAATTATGCACATGCTTCATGATCAACTCACCTACAGGACTCAATGCTATCAACATGGAGTCATGGATACCATATAACTATTTAAATTATGCATGCTGACTAGAAAATGCAGTGATATCTGCCTTCTCAACATACATGCAAAAAATGCAGGACTGCACGGTCAAAGATATTTGCGATAGCATACCTGCAAACTATAGAATTAGGTTACATCCAAATTGGGCGTATGCACGAAGTTCTTGGTTAAAGTTTCCAATTGAACAACATGTTCATTAAGCTCCTTTTCCTTCATTCTTGGGGTTTCAGTGATAGAATTTGCGCTTTGAGAATTCTGGCAAGCAGAGATCAGAATCTCAGAACCACAAGTATCCAATCCATCTGATGAAAAATCTAGTTGCTTCTCAACTGTTTTCGTGACAGCCATTCTTTTTGACCTTATCCGATATGGAGGTGAAACATCAAAGCTCCTTACAGAAGACGATAACCCATCAAGAGAAGCCAATGACAAAAAGGATGCAGTTTTAAATAGAGTATCTGTAGTTTGTCCCTTCCCCGTGGGAGAGTAAAAGCTATCAGAGGTTACTCCACTCTTCAACTCACTAGCTGAAGCAGGTGTTGATTTATCCCGTTTTCTTCTCCTTAATATTGAAGGAGTACATGTAAAGCTGTTGGCAGCACTCTTCAATATTGAATCAACACTTAGCTGGCTTGATATTTTTCCATTCGTTGGTAAGGTAGTACAACCAATGGGTGACAGTATCCCATCACTGCAATGTTCAGAAAAGAGCGAGGAACTTGTAAGGGCTACATTTACCATGTTAGGTATCTGGTAACAAAGAGGACCAAGGGTAGAATGCACCTCATTCTTCAAAGATGATTCTGGTTCACCTTTGGCTGGTGCAGCTTCTAGCTGAATGGTACCAGACTCCTCCACAGGATCACTTGTGGAATTAACCTCAAGACCCTTCTCATGAACAGAATTAATTTCCAAGCCCTTGTCGCGGACAGAATCACTTTCCAGACCTTGTACCCCTAAAGTAACAGCAGGACCATCAACTATTGATGACACCTCATATGAAGTTAGTGGCTGTGCAGTCCTTGGCATGTTCTAATTTGTATGCCTGTAGAAGTGGGCTAAAATTAGAACGATGAGCTATTTCAGGTAGGTCTTTTGAACTGATGCTGGGCGCTTTGTTCAGATCAAGATGGCCCTCAGTAGCCACCGGCTTCGGTTTATCCTTGAAATCATCAGGACCAAGTAATTTCGGAACTGCCAGAACATTGCTGGTACTACAGATGTCTAGCTTCTTTCTCAAAGAACTATTCCAATGATTCTTTATAGAATTATCAGCCCTGGAAACAGCAACATACTATCCAGAGTCTTGTCAAGTGAACAGGAAGTGCACCTTTTCAAATAAGGACATACTCCATACTTCTGAAGAAACACTCGAGAGTTGAAGAACATGACAAAGATATTAATAGTTGAAAACAGATTTAAAAAATTGAACATACTAAATTGCAATAATGCATTCATGAATCATGACAGTGTGACCGGCTTGGTCGTTGGCAATCGGCATGATCGCAGAGCAGTGAGCGACCGGTATGGTCGTAGGCAATCGGTGTGATCATAGTGGTGGCTATCGATGTGATCGTAGCGATCGGTGTAATCGAGATAAAGAAATGAAGAAAAGAAGGAGCGGTTTGGCTCCGGAGGAAAGTATCGAGTTCATTGTGTGTTCTCAGACGTGGTCGTAAATGACTTACGATCACGGCGAGCAGAGGATCGTAGACGTGGTCGTAAAGGAGTTACAGCCACGGCGATTGAGCGGAGGTGACCGCAGGAGCAGTTGACGGGGCGTGGTCATAAAGGAGTCACGATCACAGTGAGAAGGCGTGGTCGTAAGCGACCACAACAGGGAGACGTGGTCGTAAAGCATTATGACCATAGCGGTCGACAAAATCACTGTGTGGTCGTAAGGAGCTACGACTACGATGATCGACCGTGGTCAACAGAAGTGCAGCGCAGCGGTAGTAAACATGGTCATAACTTTAGCTGAAGTTTACGACTACGTGGTCAGAGCAGCGAGGTGTGATCAGAGTGGTCACAATGTGGTCGTAATGACTGTCAACATAGTCGGTGAACCAGCAGAACAGTCGTAACGACACAGGAGGTGGTCGTAGCCTTTTCAACGTGGTCGTACGGCTGCAGGAGGTGGTCGCAGCAGCTAGGTAATGGTCGTAAAGATCCTGAGCGCAGTCGGGAGGGCTGTAACAAACCATGTAGTATAATAAATTTTAAAAATCCGTAGCAATGCACAGGCATTCAGCTAGTATAGAAAAATAGTGGAGTGCAATTTTGGTGTATATAAATAAAGTCACTATAGTACCTATTATAATCAATTAGTAGACATCGTCTTAAAAACACTTTGTTCAAAAATTAGGTACTATAGAAAAACTATATACTATAAAAAAAAGATTTAGAAACCAATACAAACAGTGCCATCGTTTGCAGGCTCGTCCACCTTCTCGGTTGTCACCTGATAATTGGCTTAGGCCTCGCTCAATTCCCCCATGTTGAATGCGTCGAAATCCAACCATCTCGGCTTTACACGGCACCAGATGTCCTGTATTTGATGGGTGCACGGATCTCAGATGCCTAATGAACTGCATCCAAACGAGTAACAGTGTGCGAAGTTTGTATCAGTCAAAAATCTCCATGCTTTTGAGGGCGCTGGATGGCCAGAGTGCTTATTCTGCTTAATCTAGCTGAATGTATATGTATTCTGGGCTCAGGGCTGGTACTTGTAGATTACCTGGATGTCGGGTGGTCGTGCTTCCTGGTGAATCGGGGTTTCTGCACTTCTTTTTTTTTTTTTTTGAAATTTTCGCATTGTGGTACATTTATGCGAAGTAGTAGCTCCAGGTGTCATCTATGTTTTTTTCAGTTTAAATTTGGATTTTAAACATATCATACTTCGGCTCCATATGACATTGCAGTGGCTTTTGGAAATCACTTTTTTCTAGTTTTAGATATTACACCTAGTTGCAAACATCTTAGAGCTATTTCGGCTAAATCTTTCTAGAATATAACTTTATAGTTGACTTGAAAACTGGCCAATAAATAGTAGTAATTGTGTAATCTGCATTTCTTTTTTTGAAGAGTACAAAATAGGCGCACACACAACCCACATATACCATACATATGCATACGTCTTTTACGCACACTAGAAAATTAAACGAAAGCCAAAAAACCTCTAGAGTGTGGGAATGCAATGTCCCACCGAAAGCACATGCGTGAGTACTCGAAAATTATTAGGTGAACACATGCGCTGAGCGGCGCTCAAACGCGGGCGGGCTGGAGCGACACCGTGCTCCCAGCCAACTGAGCGTCCTCGTGTAATTTGCATTTCTACCGAGTCTCAAAATGAAAAAAGAAATTAAAAAGATCGACGCCCACCGTGGGACTTGCATTTCTACCGGGTCTACGGAGTCTCAAAATGAAAACAAGAAATTAAAAAGATATCGCCCACCGTGGGGCTCGAACCCACGACCACAAGGTTAAGAGCCTTGCGCTCTACCGACTGAGCTAGACGGGCTTGCACGTTGACTTATTAAATATAATGAATACAAACGTGTGCAACAATGGCTAGAAAAGCCCCTCGAGAAGGAGATTGCGATATTAAGTAGTTTTTCTTTTTTAAAATAGGTGCTGTTGAATTCCTTCATAAAAATGCCACTTCGATTGAACAAGAAAGGACATGAAAAATGAACAGAACTAGCAAGGTGGCATCATATTTACGCGGCTAGATTTGTTTCAAATTTGTAGTATCAAATGATATAACTCAAATACTTGAGAATATAAGTACGTATCTTGTAAACTATTTAAAATTTTAAGATATCACAAACATTGAAAACAATAATAGAAACTTGAAAGAAAATACAGCTTAAGAAATGTAATTGAAGTGTGAACTTCGATGGAAGGAAATCATTGAGTGTGATAAGTTTTTAGGGTTCTTAGAGACATAACTGTTTTCTATTATGTATAGATCATATAGCTGCATATCTCTATTCTTTCTCTATTAGTTACTCTTTTCAAAATGTGTGCATGCACATGTACTTCTATTTAATCTCAAGCAATATGTTAATTATGTGTGCGGTAAATTATCTTTATTGGTTTGCATGGTATCAAAGTACCTTACTCATACATATACTGGTACACCATGGCGCGACCTACCTCAAAATTATCTTGACCCCTGACACATTGCCTACCCCACCGAATCACATGTCTTCTATGTCTTCTCATCGCCACTACTTTTTGGCTTCAACCTCCGACAGTAATGCCAATTCTTAATCTATCCCTCTCAGCAGCTACCCCTTCCAATACAATACTTTATCACATAGTTATCTTCTACTTCTCTCCAATTATTTCTTAATACTGACTGTTGAGACATCATCATGCATACGCGTGCAACCATCGTTGATCCCTGTTGAGGACACCCATCACGCTCTCTCTGATGGCCCTGAGCTTATTTCTTACAACTGCACCATCTCTACTTTGAGCTCTTTGCTCCTGTATTTTTGTACACCGGTGCTTCTATTCGTATGGATGTATGCACATATATAAATATGCATAATGTTATACGTGTTCAATGCCTCTTCTCCCGTGTCAGTCACTTGTCTTCTATGATGTAGGTCAACTTAACGCTATGGCTTCCTTACTAACTGTGGTGATTGCTATATCACCATGTCTGCTTTAGTTACTGTCTAACGACATGGAGAATTTTCTCGTGATCACCTGTGATGTTATGCCCCTCACCAATGATGGCATGCTCCTAGCTACCTGATAGCTCCATATCGCCCATAGTTCATCTTCATGCAAATCTTCATCTCCTCTCTACCAGGCTGGTCACCAACTTCCTCTTTGAAGATGTTGTTGCCTGTCAGCTCTTGGAACTTCTGGTTGACTGGTTGTGAATTTTCTTTGCTGTCTTCACTACAGGATCCTCACTGGATGAGATGTTGCTTGGACCTCCAGAAGGCTACAAAAGCATTCCAAACCATGTAAGTTTAGAGGGTAAGACATTTATGCTAACAGGATAAATACCAACTATATTTTGTTGGATGATGGCAATGCAACGGTGTCATGTAAATATCGTCATATGGGGCAACTATCAAATAAAAATGACACTTTTTCCTTAAAAATGGCATATTGCAAATAGATGTGGGCCAAGTAGGCATCAGTACATCACCTAGACCGGTTGTAGTAGGGGAGTGACTGGCTGACTGCATGTCCATTGCACACTATGGGCCTGTTTGGTTCACGTACGAGTAGAGCCTGGCTCGTATCTGAGAGCCAGGCTCTTGTGGGACAGGTTGAGCGCATGCAACGCTGTCGTGTTTGGTTCATGTACGAGTAGAGTCTGGCTGAGAAGAGATATTGTTTGGTTGTCTGTACGAAGATATGTTGCATGAGATAAAAATAATATAAGATTATGATTATGATTATGAAGATATGTTATATGAGATGTTCGTATCTTATTATATCTTAAACTTCTTCAAAACACGTTAATAATACTTGATATTTACTAATATACACTAATAACATCATCAACTGACTAATCACCTGCATCCCGCGAGCCTGGCTCCCCAGAAATGCCCGATTCCCACGTTTCTCCAGAGCCTAGCTGCGGGGGGAATCTTGCATGAGCAGAGCCAGGCTGAACCCAGCGACCAGGCAACCAAACAAGGAGACCCTGCATCGCATTGATGACGGCGTTCAAGGCTTTCAGGAAAGAGACTTGGCGTAACAGTGTCTTTAGACTCCAACGTAGGATCCAATGATGCATAGAAGTAGAAGTATCCTATTCAGGATTTTGCACATCGGTATGGGTAGAAGTTCTATTGGAGTTTGAAAACTTCCCTTTTCCTTTACTTGTATCTTCAATTTTAATCCACCCTCTGTGCTTAACATGCCTGCTTCCATCTTGCTGCCATTTTTAAGTCGATGTTCTTGAATTTTTAATCCACCGGTGATTGGTGTTGATTCACTTGGAGCTTCCATCTTAAAAATTCAATTTTAATCCACCGGTGATTGGTGTTGATTCACTTGGAGCTTCCATCTTGCTGCCCTTTTTAAGTCGATGTTCTTGAATTTTTTTTTGCAGGCCTGCTCAGCTGCTCTCACGTGGACAATCAAAGGGGACAAATTACCATAGAGTTTATAGTTATTTTTAACAATGAAGCATTTTGTCTACATAAATGATGAATCTTACCAGTGATTATTGGGATAACCGAATTTTTAACACAAAGTACACCTTTATTGAACTTCTTGCCGAAAAACATGTGGGAGCAATTCAGGTTCGTATTTTTGTGTAACATCCCAAAATTTGGATGTTTAAAAATGTATATTACTTTTGTCTTTGTATATAGTATCTTGCACTCTCGAAAATATTTATAGTATGATATCAAAACTATGGCACTAACCTAGCTTCATCCGCTGCCATCCCACCACCACCCGCTTTCCTGTACATTAAAGGGCCTGTGTCTTTTGGGCTTTTGAAATCGGTTTTTGGCTTCTGCTACAATACCTAACTTTCAAACGGAGTATTTTCTCAATACGGAGTCTACAAGTTAAACGATCTACACATTTAAAGCCCAACATCTGTACCAGCCAAAATCGCATGTGAGTATCTGTCTCTCCGTAATCTGTACTGTAAACAGCCAAAATTCAAAAATTTCAGCCAAAATCCATAAGCCGCAGCCTAAAAGAACAGGCCCAAATATTATTTTTAAAGAATTTTGATGCGCAAGTGTTTTGCAACTGCTAAAATTGAGTGGGATTTGGGACTGAGTGTTAACAAAGCTGCACATTTGTGACTAAACTGTCTAGAAGAGTTGTTAATAGGACAAGTATTCTGAATTCTGAATGGTTGACTTAGCTACCGTGATATACTTGTGATATTATTTAGTTAATTGTTATCTGACCTTTTGATGCTATTGTCTGTATAGGTTCATAAGATTTCACCTTTTGCAAATCGGCTGTCATTGGATGCTCCGCCTGCTGTTCAACATCTGAGACGTCTGGCTAATTTTGAAGCCTTAAAATTGTCTAAACCAATCACAACTTTATCTGACACTTTAATTTCTCGAATGAGAGAAAAAAGTGCCGAAAACAATGGGAAATATTTAGCAGTGCATCTCCGTTTTGAAGAGGTTGGTTTTCTTCTTTAAAAGATTTGTGCTTCATATTTCTTAGTATTTGTGAAATGAAAAAACTTACTAAGGGTGTAAAGGAACTACCAGGATGTTTCAGATACTTCTGGGCCCTGGTTGTTATGAAAATAACAGGAAACTAGCCCATTCTTCTGTTTGTATTCCACTTCTGAAATATGGGCAGGCCCATGCTTGTCACTAGTCAGACAAGAGGGACCGTCATCCATCGATTTTTCCGTTGCAGGATATGGTGCCCTTCTCTGGTTGTGTCTTTGACGGTGGTGGTGATGAGGAATTGGATGAAGCCAGGGAAAGAGATTGGAGAGGGAAGTTTACTTGGCCAGGACTTGTAATAAGGCCTGGAACAATAAGGATGAATGGGAAGTGTCCACTTACACCTTGGAGGTACGCCAGTATCTAAATATTGGTGTTGCTTCTTTGAGAGAAGCTTCAGACATTTCATTCTCAAGCGAATACAAATTATGTTTCCAGCAAATTTACACTGATTTCATCAACAGGCACTGCTGAAGGCCCCCCCCCCCCCCCCCAAGATTTACATGTTTATCTTATATGATGTCTAAGTTGGATTAATGCTTCGCGGAATAGGTTTCAGCAATTACACTGCGATCTATTTGGCTTCTGGAAAGATACACAAAGCAGAGAAGAACATGGATCCTCTCCTTGAAATGTGCCCTCTCTTACATACAAAAGAAACATTGTCATCCGATGAAGAACTTGCACCATTCAAGGTATATAGTAATGATGCCTGCAAAATTTTATTTACTCGCTTTTGAAGTATATTGCTCTAACATAATGCTTATCTGCCAGAATTTCTCAAGGATGGCAACAACTACTGACTACACTACTACAGTGTGTGTTCATAGCGAGATTTTCGTGACTACTACACAACAACAACAAAACATTTTGTCCCAAACAAGTTGGAGTAGGTTATAAATGAAACCTCTTTAAGGTCAAAAATGAGAGCTTTGTAATAAAATCTATAAGGCTAAAACCATAAGCAATAAATCTTGCTATTTGAACCAAGAGCCTAAAATACTACCTCTAAATATTTTTCTTATATCATGATTCTGGTACGTAGATTGCTAACTTTCATGCACTTTTATTTAAAGTCAACTCTTTGGATATATTTCAATCCCCAAATCTCTTTTAACTGCTTGTTCGTACGTCAGTCCTGGTCGATCCCTGCCTCTTATGTTTTCGTGACTGCTCAAGGTGGAAATTTTCCTCATTTCCGTATTGGTCATAGGGAATACTTGTATGGCGGGCATTCGAAGACAAGGGTTCGTTCGTATTGGAGTTCACTAATAGTTTTTAGTTTTGGCTGATGAATAGTGGTGGCTGATAAAAGAAGTTTATAGAAGCTAGAACGTTCATATTAGCTTATAGTTTTTGACTTTTTGTTGAGTGCATTATATAAAAAAGAGTGAATGATGGTGCAATAAAAGGCATTAGAACATTCGGATCATATGTGACTTACGGAATTGTGATATACTGCATGTGCTGTTCGAATAAATCAGAACCCTCCAAATCCATCCAGGCTAGATAGCATCCAGTAGTATTGACTCGTTTGACTGACCCTGATTCTTTTTGGTATCATAGTATACAAGCCACGCGGCGCGCGAGGAGAACCAGCGACGGTGATGTGGGTAGCCTGGGAGGCCGGCAATTCCTTCCTTATATGATTATGCTCATTCTTTGCGTGCCGTCTGGTGGTGTGAGTTCCATCTTCAAGCACCCCAGCTGCAGCGTCTCATCTATTCCATCTCTCCCCAAGGTGGCTTTTGCAGAGATGTATCAGGTTCTTTTCATCTAAACTAATCCTGGGGCTAACAATGCACTGATCTGCGTTTGCAACAGATCGAATGTTCTTCTCAAACTAATTTTTGTTCGTTTACTGTTTCACCCCGTTTTTTGATCGAATGTGTACACCGGGAATGGGATGGGGAGAGAATTTATATGTAACTAGTTGTGACGGTGAATCACATCGATTAATTAGACCAAGAGGTGATTCAATAACCTAGTATGTAAAGTTCTACTATTAACTTGATTAACTAGACCATTTTTTGTCAAAACATCCAAATAATTCAAGGGTGCTTCACGAGGTGTTGCTGTGTGGTAATCAATTGAAGGGTGTTTCTGTGGACTCCGGCGGTCAACTGTGGTAGCAAGCTGGATGGAGCCAGATTTGATGGGAATGGAGAAACAAGGTGCGTGCGCGGCTACTCATCTCGCCATCATCGGATTAGAACGCTTAAACCCGAAATTAGGAGATTGGAACGGTTCAGGGTTTATAAAATTATGCCATACTAATCCTACCTTCACTATATTAACAAACAGATTTAATTAGTATATTTTTAGAAAATAAGAGGTACTGGTATCTCGTGATACCTCTGCAAGGACATTAAACACACTCTAAGATTGTAAAAGGCTACACAGCGCTTGTTTGCGACGCGTAGCATGCTTAACGAAGGGCACAGAGAGAGCGACACAGAGGAAAAGAGTCTAAGCATTAAGCAACGTCAGCAAACCACTGACCTTGCAGGCTTTTCTTATATCACAAACCGATCGACGAGGTGACCGCTCATCCCCTCGACTCGATCACTGACTCAGCAGCAGCGTCGCCTCCGGCCGCTGCTGCTGCCCGAAGGCGTGGAACGGGTGGTGGTGGTGCCGCTCCTCCACCTCCTCGCCCACGTCGCGCCCGTGCCGCAGCTGATCGGGTCTCGATATCAGATTCTCCTTGTCGCCGCCGTCGCCGTCCTCCTTCCTCCACCTGTCCTCGTACTGCGAGTTGCTCCGCCCGTAGCACTGATCTGTCGCGCGGCTGACGCTGCCTTCGCCCGACAGCTGCGCGCGCGAGCTGCTGCTGCTGCTCAGGTTGAAGCTGCCGAAGCCTTTGATCTCGCGCGCGATCTTGCGCGCTCGCTCGCGCTCCTCCTCCAGGAACGGGCCCCGCTCCAGCAGCTTCAGCACGCGCTCCGACTTGCTCTTCACCGTCAGACCCCAGTTGAAACTGCAGCAGGAATCAACAAATCGCCATGCATACATGCACACAAGAAAATTAAGGACTAAAAACGTTGGAGAACGTAAATAAGATAGGAACGTGTCTGGAAAAAGAATCGAACGGACCCTTTCTCGTCGATGTGCTGGAAGGTGGCCATCTGCTCGATGACCTCCCTGTCCTTCTGGAACTCCGACGCGGCGCTCCGGGGGCCGTGCGTCAGGAGGTGCTCCAGGAGGAGGAGCGCCTTGTACGGCTCGCGCCACTGCCTCCTGTCGAACCTCGCGAACCTGAAGATCGATCGGTCCGAATTAAACGAGCAGAACACCGCATAGTAAGCCAGAGACCCGGCAAGAACCAGCTGTGTAAGGGGCTCGCCTCTTGTGGAGGATGTCCACGATCCTGACGTACTCGTCGATCTCGAACGCCTGGCGCGCGATGAGGCTCATCGTCTTCACGTTCGGCGGCGACGCGTCTCCGTTCGTCGCCTCCTCCGTCATCCTGTACACACATACGGCCGAGCACCACGCCACGCGATATATCATCAAACCTTAGCAGAGGAATTAACACCGAACACGACGAGACACAAATATACATGGACGGGTAAAGAACATGAAAGGGATCGAGGACGTGCTCACAGCTGCGTCGGGGTGACATCGGTGAGAGCGAGCCGCGCGGAGCGGATCTTGCCGGTGAGGTAGGAGGAGGCCTGCCGCTTGAGCTCGTGGAAGAAAGGCGCGTCCATGGCCGTACCCGTACGTACACCGCGAAATCCCCTCTTTGTCTCGATCGTCTGCCGCCGAGGAGATGGATATAACATGCGACGTGTGTTATTATGTCACCTGCGCTGCTAATTTGTGCTTGCGAATGGACGCGTCCGCCCGCCCGCCGGCCGGCAACCACTCCGCACAAGAGCGCAAGCGAACAAGCGGTAGGAGCCAGCTGAGCCGCTGGGTGCGTAACCACTCCTCAAGCGCTGGTGATGCATGCGACGCGAGAGAGAGAGAGAGAGAGAGAGAGAGAGACGGCAAATTGGATTCCTGGGGTGGAGTGGCAGCAGCAGTCCAGTCAAGAGTAATCCATGGTTTGGACCGGACGAGCTTAATTGGAGGGGAGAACAGTGCGCTCCTTTGGTCGATCTCCTCCCGTCTTTTCTACGATTGCCCTTTGAAGCGTTCAAAAAGGGGGGACGTCGCAGCAGCGACAAAAATGTCAACTGGTAGACGAGTGCGTTTTGAATTTTGAATCCGCATCCCGTGGTGCTGCAGGAGGCAGGCAGCCGTGGTGACACGGGCGGACCATTAAAGACAGTCGGGTACTCGGGTACGGTCCTAACAATTTTTAATCTATACCTATATTAGTTAAAATTTTATTATTTGTATTCCCACTGGATCAGCAAAAAAAAATTTATTGACCTAGAATTAGTCGAAGAGAAATCTAAACTTAAAAAGTCATTTATGCCTTCACTCAATTTTCATCTTGAATCTGCTCTATGTGGTGGATCGCTGGTGCTGAGTTCACGTGGTGCGGCCTACCCACACGTGGCGCTTTCGCCGTGCGCCGACGCCGTGGGCCTGAGGGGCAGGTGGTGCCTGTATTTTGCATCGCACCGTGCCGCACCGTGTCTCCAACTCTCCATCGTATCGCCGCGGGGACGTCAGGGATGTGTTCTAAGAAGAGGAAGAACACAAGAAGAGAGATGTCACTCTCTTTCGGAATGAACAGTACACCATTTGGAACTTGCAAGGGATTTAAACGGTTTTCTGGTAGTACGATTTTCCAAGCGTTTGGAAGAGCCGGACAACCTGTGGACTGGTATCTGGTAGAAAACCAGAACTAGACGGTCCATGGCGCTAGGGAAAACATTGGTGGTGTCATGTCTTGTTTTAGCTTTTCTACACCTTACCGGGCGGGTCAAGTACTCCCGTTCCAGGCAGACGGCCACTTCGTCAGGGAATGGAAGGCCCATGTTGCAACCGTCGTTCAATTGACGCGTGCATGGCGCCGTGCACGGCGAGCACCGGATCGCGTTGGACGACTACGCAGTCGCCCCCGGCCCATCGGCGACAGGGAGTCTGTGTGGGCCGTGGCACTGCCGAAACAAAGTTCGGCAGCGAGGCCCTGCCATCCTGGTGGACTGCCAAGGATTTTTTGGGGTCTACTGGCCGCGGCCCGTCATGGACAAGGCACCCGTTAAAAAAACCCTGTCCTTTTGGAAAATGTACAGTAGAATTTTTAAAGCTTTATGTATAGATATTCTTTTAAAAATTTGAAACAGATACTTAAAAATCATATGTGTAGATTTATTTTATAAATATGTTTATTATATTATAATTTTATTAGGGTTTTTGTAAATATATTATAGTAGAAATTAATGGTCAAAGTTGAGCTTTAAAAACTATGACGATATTCAAAATGATATGTTTTTTTGTGAATTGGACGAGTACAAAATTTTGTGTGTGTTGCGTTGCGTTGCCTTGCCTTGCATTTCATTTCATTTCGTTATGCAGTTCGATCCATTGAAATCACACAGCTTGCGCAACTCGCAATTACCAGTAGCGACTAATGTTGGTGTGATAGGTTCATAGATTGTGCATGGGCATACGTTTAGCACCCTGGGAAAAAAACTCTCTCTCTTATCTCTAATCTCTCTCTCTCTCTTATATCTCTCTTTGTTATCTTTACCTCTCTATCTCCCATCTCTCTCCCATCCATATCAATCTACTATTCTCTCTCTTCATTTTTTCCTCTCTCTCTCCCCTCCCGTGTGCGCGGCATAGGCGACGTTGGCAGCGATGGCCCATGGCCATGGGCGCGACGGTGGCTAGCCGGCGACATCAAACTCGCTCACGCGCACACGTGCACACACGCATGGCCGTGGCGCGAGGCGGTGGCGCACACACGCATGGCCGTGGCGTGAGGCCGTGGTGCGACTTCGGAGGCGACAGGCGGCCGGCCGGCAGCAGCAGGCTCGCGCGCACACGCATGGCTGTGGCACGAGGCAGCGGCGCACGCGACCGTGGGCACGGCGGCAACCTGGCGACCCAGCGCGGTAGCGGCGCAAGGCAGTGGCGCTCGCGCGCATGCGGCTATGGCGGGTGGTGGCCTGGCGGCACGCGGCGTTGGCGGCGGTCGGCCGGTGGAAAAGGCGTGGCTGAGCGGCCATTCACACGGCCAAATGTTCACACGCAGCTATTGAGGGAGCAGTTGGGCAGTTGCGCATTTCAGATCCATCATGCAGCGTGTCCGTCGAGCGTGCTCTAGACAAGTACCTTGTGGCCGTGACCTTTTCGATTCACATACCACGTGTTTCCAGATTACTTGTCACCTTGTCATTGAGTATAATTATCATATCATCAAAAGTTACCTGGCTGATATCGTATCACTAAAGTTATCTGGCTATTATCATATCACTAAAGCTTAATTGGTCATTATCGTATCACTAATGCTTGCATGGTTATTATCATATCCCCAATGTTGCCTGATTGTTATCATATTACTAATGCTTGTCTGGTTATTAACATATTATTAATGTTTGCCAGTTTTATATTTTTAATATTGTATTCATATCATGACGTTCTAGGTTATCTTAGTTCACATGCTTTTATGTTTATTAGATTACTCAGTTATCAATGTTTAGAGTCCATGCTTAAATCGTTAATGGGGGTAACGAATGAACATGTTGTAAACTTCAGTTTAAACCACTGGCAATCTTTTAGTATCAATCTTCTATGTTTTATCTTTCTGATGTCATGATGTGCTGCTGGTATAATTTCTTATGTAAGTCATGATCGATATATATTAATAATTGTTAATTTTAGTAATAATAACTTATCACGTAATAAAACTTAGTTGATTGTCAACCCTTGTATGCGATATGTTATAATATCTCTTTTAGAATGATTCTTAGACAGTTATCATCATGTATCATTTCACATCACCATCTATCAGAATCTAACGCTTTTTCATCTCAAACCTTAAGCGAATCCTTCCACTCATCATAGCCTTATCTCCGCCATCTCTTAGTTGCCTTAAATTCTTATTATATAACCTGCCTATGATGTAACAGTTACCTTATCACCACATCATCATTTCACATCGCCCCTGTCGGGTATTAGGCCATTTTATTTCCAACCTTAGCAAATCCTATCACTTTTCATAACATTTATCTTAGTCTTCTCTCTGTTCCTTTAAATTCACATTCTATAACATGTTAATAGTATAACTATTACCTGGCCTGAGGTTATCCATATATAGGGGAGATTACCACCCACCTAGTAACGTACGGAGGCTATACACTTTCGTTACTCGGGATATTACACCCCATAGCGGTTATATAGTCGAGGACGATGGCATGCCTGACTATTCTCATATAACCGGGTATGTGGGGAGTAATTGCCAATGTCTTTGCCATAACATGCTAAATAACAATTATCCCCGTTGACCAGATAACAGCTACTTAGCCTGGGTCATGCACATATAGGGGAGATTACCACCCTCCTGGTAATGTACGGGAGGCCGTACACTTTCCTTACTCGGGATATTACACCCTGTCAGCGGTTATACAGTCGAGGACAATGGCGTGCCTGACTATTCTCGTATAACCGAGTATGTGGGAAGTGATCGTTGGTGCCATTGTCATAACTTTCTAAATAACAATTACCTTTAATTCCATTGATCTTGTCACCTCTATTTCTGACATTTATCAGTGTTTTCGATAACCTAGTTTCATTGCACTTAACATGTGTCAATTGCTTAATTGCTTTACTTGTCCTTTACTCATCGTGTTGCGACCATTGTTGGGTACTTGCTGAGATTTCCAAATCTCACGTTTGATCTTTTCATTCTTAGGTAAAAGACTAGTGGAGTGATAGCATCATGTATGGGCGGGAGCACTCGAGTTTTCAGCACCGTGGCTTATCACTATTTGTTGTGTTATTTGTTTTTTATTTGGTTAGAAGTGGACCGGTCTCATGTTTCAAACATTTATTTCAGCTTCCGTTGGTTCTCTATTAAAGTACTTTTAAAGGTTTAAATTTTCTCATGATTTCTATTATTGCTATTCTTCACTTTGGTGATAACGTTCTATAGTAGTATCTCACATTGGTATGTGAGGTGCTATAATACACCTTTGCATTGCTTATCCAGATTGGTGGACGAGAAGAAGAAAGAAAGGAAGGCATAGCGAAACCTGAGTGCAAGCATAGAATGCGATGCAGCTCCATAGAACGGACTCGCCCGCTTTCGGTGGTCTTGGGCACTCGTTTGTCTGCTTACGCCGTCAATGATTCCTACCGTCTTTCTAGCCTTTCCTGGATTATCATATGGAACCTCCCCGCCTCTGCTTCGCCAACGTGATTTAGCTAAGCACTTGCATAAAAGCTCACATAGCAACATTGACATGGAGGCTTCGCTCCAAACGAATTCTGCTTCTGATTTCTGAAATACGTCGGCTTCTTAATTATTTTTTGTGTTTTTTGGTTTTTTCTTTTTTTCCCTTATGCCTTTTCATTGTCCATGATGATATAACTTTTTTCTTTTTAAAATTTCATTACTAAAAAAGCTAATATCCGCTATAGTATATTTTAAGCTATAAGTTAGAAGTTGGAAATCACTTTGAGCACTATTGCAATGATGTAAACTTGCCAAAGATAAGCTTCCACCGCGGGCCATACAAGATTCTTGCACGAATTGGGTTCATTGCATATCAGCTAGAGCTTCCACCGCGTGCGCGTATCCAAAACGTTTTCCTTGTGGGTCTCCTCAAGCCTTATCATAGTCCTCCTCCAACCCTAGTGCTTTATCAAGGTCACATTATGTTGACTTCCTGTGTTGTGGTGCATGCACAGTTGGCCCATGGTGTTTGGGAGCTCCTCGTCTACTGGACCAATCTTATGGATTTAGAAATGTCATGTCTACAACTTGATGAATTCAAGCGAACATAACCAGATTTTCAACTCGAGGACGAGTTGTTTGTTGAGGGAGGGAAAGATGTCATAGTCAGCGTAACCTTCAGCCGTCGGTCCAAGCCTGGTGGCGCAGGTCCATCTCCAGGTTTGGTTTCTTTGCCACCAAGCCAGTATCTTCTATTTCTATGTTTAGATACGATCTTTAAGATCCCTTCATGATTAGATAAGATCTTTAGTATCTTTAAGATTGGTTAGTTAGGATTCTTATCATCCTATTGATTTGATTACACATGATGTCTGTTTGGGCTCCTATATATATACATATATATGGAGTATATGGCACATGAATCAAGGTGGCAGAAAATTACCAAACTCTTACCTCTGTTTCCTTCTTCTCTGCTTCCCTTCTACCTCATGTGCATTCTTCCCCTGCGCATTCTCCACGGCACCAGTACGCCGAGGCCCTAGCCTAAGCCGCCGGTGTCCCACGACTTCCACCTGCGTTCTGGTACGGAGCGTGACAACTTGACTGGTTGGTGATTGCTACTAGCGATCGTGGTACGTTTTCCAAAAATTCGTAAAATGCTGGTTGCAGGCAGTTTGGCCAGGATTTGGTATCCGAAGCTGTAAGCATTTGCCCAATACAGCAAAATTTCAAGCAGAATGGCATTAATAAATCCTAGTGCGAAATTGTAGCTCCTTTTCATAATTGTTAATCTGTTCACAAAGACCTTTTTTTTAAAAAAAATATTGAGGTATTTCATTTCTTCTGTTCACTAGTGAAATCGATTGTGCATCTAGTCGAAGCGTTCACACCCGATTGGAATTCCATTTGTTATTTGCTTTCATATTTTAGTCTTACCGTAGAAAACTTTCCAACTACTGGTTGATTGCTTTTTAAAAAAAAAAAAGAAAAGAAAAAAGGAGCAACTAACATCAAGCGGATAGCATGAATATAACAGGAACCATAAACTGACGAAGCTAGCAGAAACTGATGATTGCTTTCGCTATGTTGGTAGTTGGTACAATAGAACATGAAGCACAAACTGAAGGTTGTGTCTTGATATTATTCTTTTTTTTTTGAACGTGGAAATAATCCATTACTCATCAACAGGTGCCAAATCCTTGGCGACCAAAACTTGAATACAATCAGGGATATCATCCCTTACCGAGAACAAGCCTGGTCCAAGACTAGCCCCTAGACTAGCCAGACTATGAGCGACTAAATTACAAGAGCGGGAGTCATAACAAACAACTTTCGAAGTGAAATTAGAATCCAAAAGATCCTTAAGTTCCCAAACTAAGCCACAAGCCGAGCTACGGTCCAGGTGCGTGAGGCTAGCTGCCTGAATCACTGCCATCGCATCCGTAGCCAGTATAATTTTCTGAACTCCCACCTCTGTAGCTCGCTGAAGAGCCTGAAGACACGCAATAAGCTCCGCATGGAATGGTTCAAGCACCTTCTCCAGTTTGCCAAAACCCGAGCTTATTACCACACCATCTTCATCTCGTAGCACAAAGCCCCATCCTCCCGAACATGATTCAGCTCTAAAAGCGTCATCACAATTGGTTTTGATGAAACCCATCGGCGGACGTTGCCAGAGTACTCTCGGCCTCAAAATGTTAGGTTCTGTGCCCGCTTGATTCAGTTTGGTGCATTCCTCTGCATACGTACGAATCAACTGAGCTAGATGCAGGTGGCTTTTAGGTGTGTCCCCTTCTCGGACAGCGCATCTTTCGGACCACCATAAGTACAGCAATACAATGACTTGTCTTTGCGTATGATCTTCCAGCTTCAGTAATTCTCTGATGACATCTTTGGCTGATGGGAGCGTACCCATAGAATTGCATAGCTGGTTCAGATTTAGTTCCTTCCATACCTTACCGACATGCTTACATTTGAAAAAGAGGTGAGCGCCATCCTCATCAAATCTTCTGCAGAGAACACAGCGAGTGTCAATTTTCATACCACGTTTCTTCAAATTCACACGAAGTGCCAAGGAGTTGTGACCAAGCCGCCAAAGGAAATGCTGCATTTTTTTTGGGCAATTCACTTTCCAGAGATGCTTCCATAGAGGGTCAGGACTTCCACTACTCGAAGAAGAGGATGAACCCACTGATCTCCTAGCTGTCCGTTTCTTATCTTCCATATACACTTTGTATGCTGAACAGACTGAAAAGAGACCATTTTTATTATAATGCCAGGATAAAATGTCGTCCATCCCTTCATGTACTAGAATACATAATATCATCGTTGCATCTTCTTCCCAGAAAACATCTCGAACAATGATCTCATCCCATGTGCCAGTGCTTGGGTCTATCAATTCATTTACTCGAGTCAGCAGACAATTCCTTCGCGGTGTGAAGGGTCTCCGTGAATGCTCCCTAGGTAGCCATGGATCCTCCCAGATTTTGATGCTTAAACCATCACCCACTCTCCACACCAGTCCTTTCTTGAGCAGCTCAATCCCAGATAGAATGCTCCGCCAGATATACGACATCCCCCTCCTCGGCTTTGCACCTAGAATATCACCATGTGGGAAGTATTTGGCTCTCAGGAGTTGTGCACATAATGATTCCGGGTTCATAATAAGCCTCCAGCCTTGCTTTGCCAGCATAGCTGTGTTGAAAGCATGGATATCCCGGAATCCAAGCCCGCCGTCACTTTTTGCTTGTGTAAGCTTATCCCACCTAATCCAGTGAATTTTGTGTTCATTGTCCTGCTGACTCCACCAAAATCGACAGATCATAGCACTTATCTGGTCACATAATTTCTTTGTCAGATTGAAGCACCCCATTGCAAATGTTGGGATAGCCTGTGCCACTGCTTTAATTAAAATTTCCTTCCCCGCTTTTGACAGCATTTTCTCCTTCCAGCCTTGTATCCTTTGCCAGACTCTCTCTTTCAAATAGTTGAAAGTAGCTGTCTTGGATTGCCGAACATGGACAGGCAACCCAAGATAACGGTCATTCAATGTTTCCTTATCAATTTGAAGAGTTAGTTTTACCTCTGCACGGTTAGTCGCCCTCGTGTTTGGACTGAACAGGATTGCCGACTTGATATTATTCTGGCATGCTACAATTGCGTTCTTTTGTTTTCCTTCTGAAAATTTCCCCTGCAGTACTGTGTTGTAGGGTCACCCGCTTTCATCCTACTCTTACTAGTCTGTATGTAGGCCTAATCTCCTGCATCTAAGGACATCCGTAGTGTATGAAAATAAGGGGTAATAAGCCATCTTAAGGTCGATCTTATACATTACAGGGTTGACTTTAAGCAGACCATAAGCAAAAAAGGCTTGAGACCGGTCCTCAAGCTAAAGACCTGGCCACAAGCATTAAAATATAATTTTCTTTTAATCCTGTTGTTCTCTCTCCCCCACCAGCCAATTACCAACTACCACAAGCATTAAAATATAATTTTTTTACTGTCGAGTGGGACCCTTGTTACAGCCAAGCAGTGGCCTCAAACATAACGAGTCGGCCTTAACAATTAGGTGGGGCCTACCTTAAGACCCATTGCGATATATACACTCCTGATGCATTGGTCCTTTTTTAGAGAATCCTGAACAAAGGGGCTAGAGCTGGGTATAAAACTATAAATATCACCACACGGTTGACTAACATTTCAACATTGAAATAACAAAAATGCAAAACCACATCTACGCATTGGTGCATGCACTATTGTAACTAAGTGCCTAGCGATTCATGGAGGGGTGTCTAATGATTAGTAGATGGACGGTGGTTTGAATTCTGAAAATTTGTATCAATCTCGAGGTACATCTGATAATGGAGATAGTGCATGCATCTACATATACATGTGAAAAAAACCACATTGTTGAAATAATTGCATATTTGCCGCAACGAAGGGCCGAACATATGGAATTTGAGATGCATCTACAGAAAGAAGCTAAATTTTGTAGGTGGCCGACGGAGAGCCTAGGGCAAGTGCACGTATCTTCTGTTTCTATTTTCTCGTGAAAGGTAAAGGTCATTCCGCTTTGGTCTTGATCAAACCCGTTGACCATTGCCAGTGTGGCAAAAAACCTACTTCCTTCATCTAAATTTATATGATATATTTTCTTTTAGCACGTACATCAATAAGATAATAAAAAGCTAAATTATCCCTAATTATAATATCTAAGTACTATATTCTATATGAGTTCTGGTTCAATACATTCATTTGTTCTCAACCGTTGAATACAGCTCATCCAACGATTGTTATGGCCTTGACACCTCCGGTGCCACTGAGTAGTGTGAAGGGGTGGTGCTAGCAAAGTGGGCAAAAAAGTAATTTTGCCCCGAGAACTCACTGTCTTACAAGTTACAACGCAAAAGTAGTTCGCTATCCCGCACGCCCACTGCGAGTCTAGTTCCTCCACTCCTCCTAGCCGAGCTCTGACACCACGGCTCCGCCACAAGTGTTGCATAGGTTCCCCCTCGGACCCACCGCCTCACATCGGAGGCCACCGTCAGAGGCTCCTCCCCTGCGGCCGAGGCCGACTCGCTGAGATTATAGCACGTGGTCGACTACGAACGACGAGCAGCACTTGTGCCAGACGGGGCCAAATTGCTAAGATTTCCGCCGCCATTTGCCAAGATTTCTACTGTTGTTGTCATCCGGACAGGACGGCTGACGAGTAGCCCATGGTTAGCTACGAGCGATGAGTAGCATTTGCGCCGAATGGAGCCAAATCACCGAGATTTCCACCGCTGTTGTCATCCTGATGGGATAGCCAACGAGTTCGATCGATCTGCTTTTTGGCTTCAACCACTATGGACGGCATGGAGTCATGCGCTCGTGGCTGACTCAGTCCATACAACAGAAAGGAGTTAAATGACAATAGTGCCCCTAATTGATGGATGGTTAGATTTGCTGAAGGTGTCAGCACCTCCCACACCTCTGCATGGACCGAACCAAAAATCATTTATATATATATGTATGGAGAGAGAGAGAATCAAATAAAATTGCATATTTATTAGTGTATAAAGATAACATCACACTAATTTTACATTAGAACATAAAATACATCATATGTTCATAGACAAGCTCATTAAAAAAAGAAAATATTATTTTTCACCTTTCGAGCGGCACCACCGAAGTTTGCTTCCTTTTGATGCCCAATGCACAGTGGTAAATGTGAATTATCCCATTCCACATTTGATGTCTACTCGTGGGCTTGGGGACGATGCCAATCAACTCAGAAAAATACGACGGACCCTGAAAACTTCGCTGTACATTTGCTTCTCGTGTTCGTTTTTTTATCCATTCAGAATGTCTGTTCCAAGAGTTGTCCAAGTGTTTTGTTTGATAAGCTTGTCTTACTCATGGCACACGCACCGTTGCGCTACATGTCCGGAATTTTAGGGTTTTGACTCGGATGCCTCATGTCGCCTTCGGCGGCGTCTAGCAGAACAGCTGCACGGGCTTTGGATCTTATGGTTTCCAATTACCGATGGCTCACTGTTATTCCGGTTTTGATTAATTACCCAGGCTTTGCCTAATCAAACGGCATTGCTTTTCCCAACCGGAGCAGGCAGCATTTTTAATTCGGATCAGGGACGATCCCAGTTCAAATCTTTTGGGCAGATTTGTCGTGAATAAAAGTCAATCCATGTCCTATCTAGTCAGAACTGAGATGCTCTCTCGCTGCATGCTCACTCGGTCGGAGGTGATTGGCCCAGGCGCGGTGTAGCCTCTCGTACAGAGCTACGCATGGCGTTTCCCAACGCAGCAAGCGCCAATTTGTAGCGTCTCGCTCCTCTCCTCTGCATGCCTCCCCTGTGCGTGAGGAGTAATGTGACACAGGCAGCTAGCGTCTCGGCTTCAGATTACGGGGAAACGGGAGGCGATATTCTCAATATCCGCCTTCTGAACCGTCTGGTCTGCCCTCTCACATGCATGTCCCCACCACAGTGCATACAATACTCTCCTTTACTCCTACACTACATTGATCTCTCTCTCTCTCTCTCTCTCTCTCTCTCTCTCCATATTTCCCAAAGTGCCTTGCCATTTCAATCCCTACCTATAATAGCCTACCGTCTCTCCCTCTTCTTTGTTTGTAGCTATGAGCAGCTGATTACCATGCACAAAGTATGCAGACACACAGACCCTTTCTTATCTACTTTCTCCATTTCGTAATATAAGTTCTCAATTTTAAAAAATATCGTTCCACAATATAAGAGTATGCACATGGTGTGACGTCAGCTGTCTGTAAGCCTTACTACGCAAGACACGAGATGGTGTGGAAGAGAGAGGAAGCATAGAAAATTGAGACATTTCTCATGCAATAGTCGACTATAACACATGTCGATGTTTTAATATCGATTTTATATATGATTTATTTGGATTAGAGGAAATTCTAAAAGACTTGGTGTATGAATATGTAGATTAGAGACACATAATTTTTTATATAGTTTCAGACTTCTCTTGGAAGAATAATAACTCTACATCCTGTGTGACTATTGTTGAGAGAAATTGATTACAACTGAGAGTAATACGAAATACCTAGTACTATCTCTTGATCCAATGTATTTTGATTCCCTTCTCTCCGACGTTAACCTTTATATAGTTGACAAAGTGGTGACCGTTGTCCCATGCCAAAAAAACGCCTCAATGCTTCAGATGATAATAGTCTGATGGGAGTTACTATCAAAGAGACTAGTGGTCCGTTTGTCGTGCGACGGTTATTGTCAGAGAGAGAATGTGTGCGGTTATTAGGAATAAGCGCACGTTCTAACCGCTTTATCAGACGACCCCATGATGAAGTAGGTCATCGTAAATAAGCTAGTTGGGAGTATGTTGGTTGTAGAAAGACTTATGACTAAGAGTAGTCGTAATAAAAATTATGACTATGTGGTCGTAGAAAGACTTATGACCAAAGAGTAATCGTAGTAAAAATTACGATTATGTGGTGTAGAAAGGCTTACAACCAAGTAGTCGTAGGAAGATTTACATTTAAGAGGTAATCGTAGTAAGACTTATGACTGTCTTGTGAAATCTCTCATCGGCTTCAACTTTAAGTGAAATTAACTTACTTGAGAAAGTGAAGTTGTAGATGAAACAGTAGTCGAAAGCAAGGCCTTTTCGACCCTCATCGACCAGAAATGGGATTGGACAATAAGGTAAATTCATTTCTATTGTAAAGACAGACAGATTTTAAGCAGAGGAATTAATGAATTCCAATTAATTTCTGTCGATCTGTTCATCGGATCGGTTTCCAAGATATCCGTTCGGTTCTCAAGACGGATAACTCACACGTCATAAAAGCTTACCTTATGGTAACTTTTGGCTTCCTTACTTCCTTTCTGCTCTAATCTGTTTCGAGCTTTTCACCGCTGACCAAGTCGTCTTTTTTCTTCAATCCCTTCCAAATTCAAATCAACCACTTGGGAAAATGATCAAGCCATCATCCATTTGGCCAGTCTCGGAGATGGATATTGTGAATGTATGGTTCAATGATACTAACTTTTTCTTAAATTTAATGACTCCTTAGTCCGTATGTATGGTGGACTTGGACTAATATGTGAGACGGGTGGAGTATCTTGAAATCCTTTCAGCACTTGTTAGCCCGTTTGGAACGAATGGCTTTTATAGGAATTTCACGTAAAATAGTTAAGTTCTGCAAGACTTAAGGGAAAAAATCTCTCGTTCCAAACGGCGCCTTAACCTTTGTTCGAACTCCGTTCCCTTTGGTTAAGCAAAAGCATAGTCTAATGACCCTTGGTTTGTCCTTTTACATCCTTGATAGTACGCATATGTTTGCTGCATATATATGCTGACAGTTTGCATGGCTCTCGCCACATTGATCCACACACACAAAATCTCATCGCAGGTGTGATATGGATTTCGTGCATTTAGGCCCTGTTTGGCACAGCTTCACCAACAGTTTCATGAGCTGTTGTGAGCTGTTTTTTGCCAAACACCCTTTTTGCAAACAGCTTCATGGGTGAAGCTCCTTTTTTTGTGCTCTCACAAAGGAATGGGGAGAGGTGAAACTGAAAAAAGTAGCTTTTCACAGCTCTCTCCCTCAGGCCCGCAGTCCTAGGAACCCACTGCCCCTCTGGTTCACCAAAATTACACGCATTTGCCACTAGTCCATCCCGTTCACCTCTCCCGTTCTTATTATTTTTTATTTTAATGTTTTAATTCATACTCATTCAAATATATTATTTTTTAATTCATTTGACCATATACAAACATACAACTCCAAATGTTAGAACAAGTCAGGTAGACAGGGGTATCTTGGACAATTGCCCTCTCTCAGCCATACATGAAGCTGTTGGTGAAGCTGTTTTGCCAAACAGTTTTCCAAAATAGATTTAGCTTCATCGGTGAAGCTGCTCGTGAAGCTGAAACAAAAAAAACATCTTTACTAGTGAAGCTGAGCTGTGCCAAACGGGGCCTTAGAGTAAGTATAATAAAAGGCTGTTAGTAGGCTGTATGCTGAGGTGGAGGAGAGAGAAGAGAGGTGGGTTGTAATAAGTTTACAGCCAGCTGAAGCACAAGAACCAAGAAACTTTGTGAGAGAAAGGGGTGGGTCATACAACCTTCAGCTGACTGTAAACTATTATATGAATAGACTGATAAGTGGACTGTAAGTGTCTATACAGCCAGCTGAAGGCTGTATTACTATTTTCCGCAAAAAAAATCGACTGATGTGTGAGCATAGGTTTCTTACAGCAAGCGTATGTTTTTCGTGCCCAATCGAACGCTCCATTTCCTTGCAAATAGCTACCCCAACGTTTATGCGATGGAACAGCTCAGTCTACTTTAAGTCAAGCTTCACTCCCAAATTTTTTCACCAGACTAGTACTAGCTTATACATGCTGTAAATTTAATCCAACTCGGACGTTGCAAAAGTGGGTCACGGAGAGAGAGCATGCATGCAGCTACAAGCATGCATTCGACTGATACAGTGATCTGCTACTACCAAAACAGGCTAAACACACGAAATCTCACCCCCCCCCCCCCCCCCACACACACACACAACGAAAAGTCAAGCGAATAATTTCTACCATTCCCGCCTCCCGAGGAGGAAGAGGAGGATCGGAGCACCGAGCGTCCGAGCTGTACATATACTAGCGCTCTCCAAGGCAAGCGGCAAGCCATTCCTTTGGCACTGTACAAGCCTGCATGCGTGCATGCGCTCCGCAGGCCGCAGCCTCCCAGCCGCTTCCTCCACCATTGTTTTCAGAGCCCACGTCAAACCACACACACAAACAAACTTTACTCAGCCCTTTTTCCAACGGCATGAACGGCATCAAGTAGAAAACTTGAAAATGCACCGTAGATGAAGGGTCCGCTTTTCTAACTAAGGCTTATGAATTTTATCTTAAAATTTTAAATTCTGGTTATTCATAAAAAAGAGTACGAAGAGAGATATACTCGTGTATAATTTTAATTGATATAGATAAATTTGATATAATGTGCACTACAATCACCTTGCAGATCTTGTCTTGAAAAGACACACCGTTTGAAGACTAGTTACTATAGTATAAACCAAAAGCTATAAACATAAAACCTAAGAACCAGGCGAAGTCATTTCAATGTATTTATATGTTTTTCCTTTCTTTTCATACCGGAATGTAGACAGCAAGACATTCGAATGGATCCACACGGACTCACGGAGCACGCCTGATGTGCTGCACCGTTACATCCTTTACTGGCACAAAGTTAATTTCCAGGTAAAAAACGTAACGCTAGTACGTCTTGCTGGCTACGTGCGTGCACGCTCCATGTGTGCCAGCAGACATGAAACCGGAATGCAAGTGCATCATGGAGCACGTTCAGCTGTGCATGCACCTGATAAGGACGTAAAACTGGTAGTTACTTAACACGCGCGGTACACAACACAGCACGCAGCTCGCCTCTCTCCTCACGCCACCTTGACCGCAAGGCGACAGCCCAGCACGAAACCCCCCGTCGCCGTTGCCCCGCACGCGCTCCGCCCACCCAGCCTCACTCTCTCATGCACGCTTAAAACCACGCACCCGCACGGCGCAAGCGCGCACAGCCTCCTCGAGCTAGCTAGCTATAGCCCAAAGAAGAGCCAGATCGATCTAGCCATGGAGATTCCGCAAGACGGGGGCCACCACCAAGCGAGCTTCTCCCCTCCGTCTCCCCTCTCCCCGCCGCTGTCCCCGACCTCCGCCGCGGCTTCCGCTCTGGCGAACGCGCGGTGGATGCCGACCAAGGAGCAGATCGCCGTGCTGGAGGGGCTGTACGGGCAGGGACTGCGCACGCCCACCGCGGAGCAGATACAGCAGATCACGGCCAGGCTGCGGGAGCACGGCCACATCGAGGGCAAGAACGTCTTCTACTGGTTCCAGAACCACAAGGCCCGCCAGCGCCAGAAGCAGAAGCAACGGAGCTTCGACTACTTCTCCAAGCTCCTCCGCCGGCCGCCGCCGCCGCCCGTGCCCCACAGGGCCCCGGCTCCGCCCTTCTGCGTCCAGCTGCCGGCGTCGCAAATCACGATGCCGCCGGCGCCGGCGCCGGCGCCTCCTTCATGCAGCAACGGTGGTACGCATGATCGAACTGCTACTTTTAATGTCAGTTATTAAATTTGCTTTTGGCATGTCCCTATTGAT
The DNA here is from genome assembly GCA_017311315.1 of Dendrocalamus latiflorus. Taxonomy (NCBI): domain Eukaryota; kingdom Viridiplantae; phylum Streptophyta; class Magnoliopsida; order Poales; family Poaceae; genus Dendrocalamus; species Dendrocalamus latiflorus. The sequence goes on from CM029663.1 coordinate 10,527,042, forward strand.
TAGCTCCTGAAGGTGTGCGCGCGTTTCCTTAACTAGCTTTACATATGGGGTTTAGCTGGCTAGGATATATGACTTGCCATTTCAATGCATGGCGTGCATGCATGTGGAGGTCAATTGATGCAGTGACGTTTCTGCTCTTTCATTTCATGCATGGACAAATGGCAATATTTTCGTGGCCGTAGAATCTACATAGTAAAGCTCTGTACGTGGGTCGAATGACAACTGGGCAATTAGGATGCATGCATGCACTTCTGTGTTGACCCGTAGTTGCAGCGACATGATGTAACACGGTCGTAATAGGTGTCTATTTTGTGCTGTTCCCTTCATGCGTTACATGCACATGCACAGTGCACGCTTTGCTTGGTGCTGCTTCTGCTCACGATATGCATGCATGACCCCCCTGTGTATGCAATGCAAGCGTTATTATGTAATAATGTTGCTGCTCCCTGGTCTTTTCTCCCCTATACAGAGTATTTCCCGTTCTCTAGCTCTCATATCACCTGTCTTTTCTCCTCTACCCCGGCCCTGTACAGTGTCACACTGTTACTGTAGCAGAGAAACCCTCGTAGTCATTGGTCACACGGTTTAACCTTGCCTGCCTATGTAGCTGCTGCTGCTGCCCTTTCGTAGCTGCCCTGTGCATGCATGCCGCCGGTTTGAAGGAAATGGCCATCCTAGCTTAGCTGCCACCGAAACGGCCAGACATAGCCTTCCACAACATTCCTTAGCTGCTTCCTTTCCCATCCAAGAAATGCTGGCCCGCCATATCATAACGTAGGCCGATAAAAATGGGTCCCAAAGGGTCATACAGGTGTCAACCAATCCTGCAGCGAGTAGTGTTGTTTAGCATTGTCTATTTGTTCCTTGACATGATCATAAACCATGATTTCCATTTTCCAATGCTTCATTTCAACCTATATTCCACTTACTAGTTGATTAGATCCTGTAGACTTGTGACTCTGCGCTAACGCTAGCTAAAGTTTATTATGAACAAAAACAGCGTAAGGACATCTCACTACTATAAAAGAGATTATATTAGATGTTTGTGATGTTAAAGTATCACATACGATTTTTATTTTGAACCGTCTTAAATGTTAGAATATTATAGATGGTTTTTACTTCGAGTCATTTATGATGTTAAAGTATCACAGACAGTTTTAGTTACAAATTATATGTATTGTATTTACCACAGACGGCTCATAAACTGTCCGTGATAAATTCCGGTTATCACTGACTTATAAATTCAGACAGTTTAAAAAACCGTCTGTGATGATAATTTTGAACTGTCTGTAATAACCCTTTTTGTAGTAGTGTCTCATCTGCATGAATAATGCATATCTGCGTGGGCATATTTTCGTCTGGATTTATGAACCTTTCTTGCAGTGATGTACAGGCCACCATGCTACATGCCAGCGCCACAGGGCGCGGCAAATGCGGCCTACTACCCACATCCGCAGATGCCAGTACTGTACTCGGTGCAGCCACCCAACACCATGTACCTACAGCCAGCTCCGAACAACGCAGGCTCTCCACTGCACGTGCTGAACTTCCCTCCAGCCAACGTCGGCGGTGGGGCGGCGGACGTCGGCGCCGGCCGCGAGACCCTGCAGCTGTTCCCGTTGCAGTCCAGCTTCGTGCTGCCCGACAAGGCACGCCGCACCGGGAGCGCCTCCCTGACGCCGTCCGCGTCTGCTTCGTTCTCCGGGGAGTCTGAGAGATCGGAGAGCCCGAACGGCGAGGCGCGGCCGTTCTACGACTTCTTCGGTGTCCATTCTGGAGGACGCTGACTTATTGGAAGCTGAGGTGAAGTGGAGATCGATCGATTGCCGGTTTGCTCAACTTGTCAAACTGTCTCGAATTCCTGAGCGATTGACTAGATGGACCCGTTGCGTTTTGCGAAGTTTATTTGCACTGTTGGTTTACTTGATTAGAAGTGTCCTGCTTCATTGACTTGAAGTGTAAAAAAGTTTGTTAAATTGCTTTCGAGTTATCAAGCTAGTCCTGCACTTACAAGGTGCTCTCGCTCTCTTTTTGGTCATTTCAATTTTTGGTAAATCAATGTAGATCGCATCATCCTTTCGTATAGGCATAGGCGTGAACATGTTGCCAGGTTCGCAGCCTGAAGCTGGAAGATCTCTCGACACACGGAATACCGCACAGATCATCTTAAGCACCTTGCAGGTTGTCGCTATTACTGGGTGCAAGTCAAGCACTGTCTTCACTGATTTCAAACTTCAAAATCATGTTGGAGTAGTACCGTTTTCAGCAGAGTATTGCCGGATTGGTAGTTCCAGTTCACATAGCAATGGCGGAATTCGAATCTGCTGCACATAAACACTTCTCTTGTAGCAGTAGTAGTATACAGAAACAACGGAAACAGTGCGCGAGCAGAAGCCCATGTACGCCTTGGGCTAGTGTTGTTACTTTTTCCCAACAACCCAACATTGGTGGGACTGGGAGTGAGACGATAAGCTGCTTGTTTGGGCTGCCAAAACGAAGCCCAATAACATTACCATGGAAGCCCTAACCGTCCGAGCGCGAGATCGTTGCAGCCGAACCGTCCCACCTCCCACTTCCCGTCCAACGTCGGCGTAGGCGCCCGGCCCACCTCCTCATCCACCCACAGCGCAAACCAGCGCCGCGCGGGCGCACCCGTCCGTTCCCAACAAAACACAGGCACGCGCCCCGGCCGTCGGGCCCAAATACCACGCTCTCACTCCACTCGCCCCTACGCCCAGCCCGGCCCGGCCCGACCCAGGCTTCCAACGCGGGTCGCGCGCGCCGTCGGTGTGCGCCCGCGCACGGGACACAGGAAAAAGGCTTCATAAGGGCGCCGGCGCTATGGCAAAGCCCAGGTGAAGTACGGGTCCCCAAGGCACCGGCGAAGTCCCGGGTGCAGCTGGTAGAGGCTACCAAAGAAATGGCACGAGGACTTCGAGAGGTCGGGAATATCATACTATCATACCATTACCGACTGGCAACTGCGGCTGTACTGTGTATCTCCTTGTGACCTGGTCCACAGGCGCTTCCCTGGACTAGTACACGAGAGCTGGACCAGTACTTGACAAAGGACACAACGAACACAACTATTGGGAAAACATGGGCCACAGATTGGATAGGTACTAGCAACGAAACTGGTTTAATTTCTGGATGCTCTATTGGATTCTAAGGCTTCAATCTCACAACCTCTGGACGACGGACCCTTAAGCTACAAGAGTAATCTGCTAACATCAGAAATGCCAAGCGCGTTCAAGCCGTCGAAAGGCCCGGTCATTTTGTTGCTGCGATAAGTTATTATTCCCGGTCATTTTGTTGCCGCGATAAGTTATTCGAAAGGGATTGATGGACCGAACTAGTCCACTACTGGTTAGCGAAATAATTTACGGCTGCAGATGGCTTGACAATGAGCCAGGAAGATTCTGCACTGCACATCGATTGGAGTGAAGTGAAACCGTGATGCAAGTGGTAAGGCCCATATGCAAGTGATGACTTCTACATATCTTTAAGTTACTACTCCTACAAGAGACACTTGTACTCCTACAAGACAAGTCAAAAATGCTCAGACGTAAATGCACAAGCAAAGCACGGCACTGGGCTACTAGACTCTCCAGGCGGACTGGCTCATGAAACGCCGCCACCATGCTTGGTCTTGACCTCAAGAGCCTCAATGTGCCAAAATACCTTTTTTTTTGTAAAATTAAGAATGAAAAGAAAGAGACATAGAAAACCACTTACAAACAGATATCTTAAAATACACAATCATACAATAATTTGTAGCCACAAAAACAAAGATATGGTGTGAGGCATCTATACTATTCTACTAAAGTAAAACCGCACAAATCACAAAGTAGATATGGTTACCAACGGTAAGTGCAAAATCAACACATAATGCGTTACACGCGTAGAAAGTCTTGAACAATTCACGAAGTGAGAGTGGAAAAAACAAGAACAAAGGAGATGATGATCTGCCATTACCAGCAGATGCAGAAAGGAGCTCGCTTTCTTTAACTAATCTTTTAGAACGTGTTGGATTCCATAATGGAGCTTGTTCTTCATCTACTTCTCAGAGGAAAAAGGAGAAAAGGAGGCACACTTATTTGTTGATGCCTAGTCGCGAGAGTTGTTGCGGCATCGACCGGTTGTTCACATCATCACATGTTTGTCGTTGGTTTGGAGGTCATATCCAAAAACCAAAAGAAACAAGGCTTCTTCATTAGGGTGGTGGATTTGTCGCGCGGTTAGACGGGGATGCAGGGCTTTTGGCGACGGCGATGGGAACCTAACCATCCCTATTTGCTTCTCCTGACATGCACGTTAAGGGTACTAAACTAAACCAAAGCCAAAAAAACTCAACCTTCCCATCTGAAAGTGTAAGATGGGTCATTGCTGGTTTGCTGTTCAGCTTCTGCTTCTGGCTATGTCACTGCAGTCGTGTCTGTTTCAGATTGGCATGTGGATCAGGAGGAGGCAAAATTGGAGTTTGTTTTTCCAGAGGAAATGAATTGGCCTTTCAGGTACCATGGGAGTCTACTGCTCTGCTGTCTTTTAAGGAAACCGTGTGCCCATACCGGCATTGCTTAGAAACTACTAGTTAGCATCTGTGTTCGTTGTCTAAATTGTCTTAGGAAGCTCTAGTGTCGTGAGTTGCAGCTCGTGACTGGCTGCCTGGACAGCTCTGAAAACTGAAAGGTATTCTCTTTCTTTGAGGAAATATACACCTTACTCGGCTCTTTCTTTGAGGAAATATACACCTTAATTGAAGTAAAATGCTTATATGCTTCTCCAAGAGAAATAGCAAAAGGGACGTCAGTGTAATCCACATCAAACAATTGGAGGCCACATGCATGTGCTTTAACTGCGCTTTTCCCTTTCTTTCATATCTTTGTGCTAATTTACAACAAAAAATTTTCTTCACCAAGAAACCAAAACATAAACAGGACTGAAGAGCTCCATGGACCACTAGATGGTCGACAGAGAAGGCAAGTGGCCATCAGTGATCAGCCTGACAAAAAATTGTCGACATACATAAAAAGGGAGGAAAAGGTTGATTAGTACTACGAGTCCCTGCTTCTGCTTTCGTACAAAAGTTGATGGATTTTTAAAATATCATCAGAGATGCCTTCAGATCTCCATCATTTCTGGAGTTTTTGCATGTAGAGTGCCCCTCAATCATGTTGCTAAAATACGGAGTAATCATATCTCGAGCGTGTACACAAGATATCTTAGTGTCATTCATGTGCAGATGTGCTGATATGGGCTCGTTCATATTAGTTTTTACTGATAGCTTTCGATTTTAACTTATAAATAGTCATAGTTTGTAGAGAACCATACAAAGAGAGACTCGCGTGCGATTTTGGTCAATATAAATGAAGTTACTACAGTATGTATTATAATTAGCTAGTAAACCTCGCTTTAAAAAGACATTCCGTTTAAAAGTTAGTACTGTAAAAAAACTATTTACTATAGAAATGCAGTTTTTGGAGACTAACATGAACAAATCCATATTCTGCTGATTTTCTTAGTGACGATAACATCCATAACATTTCGGAATGTATTTCTTTATCACTCGCAGAATTTGAATTGACGACGCAGATCAGGCAGGTGTATGTAAACCAAGAATTATTTAGTTGCGAAAAATTATGAAGGCTAGGGATTAATTATGTACAGTCCTTCTGTTCAGAAAAAAAATATCAGAATGTCCGTACCATAATCATCTAAAAAAATGGTTGATATGCTAATGTGAACTAAGCCCAGTCTTTCCTAGAGAGAAAAAACGCGATGATAGATGACCAGAGGCTAAAGGTGGGGGTCTCACAATCTTATCAGATCCAAGGGATGTGGTTATAGTACATAATAATTGCAGCCTAGCTAGTACCAGAAGCTGTGCTGCTTGGCTGCTTTCGCAGCACCTGAATCTGAATGGTGTAGCCATGATATCTAAAAGTGGCGCCGAGTAAGCATGCTGTGCGAGTGCGAAAGATTCTTCCCTCCTCCACGGCCACACCCACGCTCCTAATAATGTCCATATAAAAAACACCACGAACGCAAAAGCAAAAGCTGGAGCATGATCGCAACGAGACCTGGCCAATGGCCATTCGTTTCCAGTTTGGAGCTACGTGCATTTCAGTATCAGCTTTTTTTGCAAAGTCGTGTGGCATTTTAACTCTTCTCTGTCGTTCTCGAGTGTACCTGGCTACCGTGCCATGAGGTTGCCTACTCATCAGGCTGATAGGTATATACTATATACTAGTAGAAAATAGGAGGACTACAAAATAGCGATGGATCCTGGAATCTGATTCCAAGCAGGCGTGCAGCTTGCACCTGAAACGAATATGCAAGAGATCTGCTGAAACTTCATGGTTACAGGGGAACCGATCGACTTTGCAATTCACTGTACTGCAGTTCGGAGTGGAGTTCGCAACCAGTAGCTGTTTGCGGCAAATCCAGTGCCTCAGTTTACTGTCTTACAGTAAAAAACAAATAGAAGAGATTGATGTTGATTTGAACGGACACGTATGTTTTTTTGTAGAAATTATTCTCTGACATTTAGTGAAACAACTTGGCTGCCAAGACGGTTGGACAATACATGTCCTATCATCATCCAACCAGCATTGCACTCGAGATAGCTGAGCCAGAAAATCTCTGCCGTATGTTAGAAAAATTCGAGTTATGAACACACTCAAATACAAAGAATAATAAGATTTGTATTACGAGATTGTAGTGTTTTTTTCTTGTATTACTGAATTTATAAGATTTTATATACAAAATGTGGCCTGAGTGGATTCCTAGACTTGCGCCACGAACGAACAGCCCGTACGTGGCATCACTACGATGTGCTCTCGCGCGAACGACGCGCGCGTCAAGCTGAACTGCGCAGGACCAGAAGATGTAGTCATGCGCTTGACTAAACATAACTAACTCCCAAAGAATTAAGAAATAAGGAACTCACACGGCTACAACCACGCACACGGCTACAACCACGCACAAGACTTATCCAACAAACACCCCATAGGTCTTGCTGCGCTTATTCAATTTTAATGAGGCCGATCTTGGAACGAAGTTCTTGAAACTTAAAGCGGCCGAGTGGCTTGGTGAAAATATCACCCAGCTGCTCTGCTGTTCCGATGAAATCAACATTGATCTGGCCTTCCTCTGCACACTCCCGAATGAAATAAAACTTTGTGTCAATGTGCTTGCTCCAGTCGTAAGGCACTGGGTTCTTGATCAATGAGATTGTGGACTTGTTGTTGTGGACTTGTTGTCCACTTTCAGAAACGGCGTGCTGGGGTCTGAATAGAGCATGTTTGCCAAAAGCCACACTAGCCAAACGCCCTAGTAAGAGGATAGAGCCACCATTTTTTGGTTCTGAGATTGCCAAGTGATGGGCCCGTCTTCGAGGAAGAAGATAACACCCAAGGTGCTCTTTCTACCATTGACGTCCCCGGCCATGTCACTATCGCTGTAGCCCAGCAAACACAATCGTGCACTCTTCTTCTTCTCGGTCATGTAGAAAATACCCCATGTTCTTGTCCCTGCAACATAGCGCAGTATGCGCTTGACAGCGCTGAGGTGCTCTTCGCGTGGAGTATCCATGAAACTGCTGACGTAGCCTACTGAGTAGGCTAGGTCCGACCGAGTGTGAACAAGGTAACGGAGGCTCCTGACCAGACTCTGGTCGAGAGTAGCATCGACCAGCAAGGATGAGCTCGATCGGCTACATCAGTTCTTCCTCCATCAAGTAGTGTGTCACGTCGATGATAAGTCGCTAACGCATCGCATACCGACGGCTACTGGCCGCCGGTGCTATGCTCCAATTCTTGTCGGTTCATCTTTCAGCTACCTTCCTTCAACGCCATACATATCGATGGCCACAATCTGCTGACACATGGCTTTTACTCCTCGGCTCTCCTTGGTTCCTTCTTACTCCTTACAATGGCTAGTACTACTTTGTTGTTGATTTTATTTGTGGAATGTGTGGTGCATGGACATGTGATTAGTCGGGGGGGTTGTTTAGGGTTTGGGTGGCATTGTGATAAGTAGCCATGCAACTCTTGGTCCTTGGGCATGCGTCAGGGAGTAGTGACCATGGCCCGAGGGCTCATTGGAAGGCCACTGGCCTCCCCTACTCTAGTGTGGTGAGCCGAAGGCGATGTCTCACACTGGCTCTGTTGGCCAGTTTCTTGTGCTAGCAAAATGGAATGGTATAGTTCATGATGTTACTTTACTGGCGTTGTTGACTTGAATTAAGGGGTTTTGGGATGCTTGGTTATACGTTCCTGATTTGGCTAAGCTACGTGGAAGCTTGTGCATGTCGTCCTCTTTCAGCTAAGCTAGGGTTCTTGTGGGAGGGTTTAAATGAGCAGTGCTACCTCTTTGGCTGTCAGTTTGCCAGTGATGGCTCATTAGTGTTCTGTGCAATGGCATGGGACGGTAGTGGTATGATAGTAACTCACTGTGGTGGTGCTTATGAGATGTGATGGGTGATGGATGATGGCAGCCTTCTATCGGTTTGCTATTGCAGTGAGCCTTGGGCAGTGGCTCTGGCAGTGAGCCTGTGAGCTTACTAGTGGCTAGGGCAGTGAGGTTGTGGTTCTTCTCCTTGCTGGCTTTTGTTGGCTTTACTTCATGGCCTTGGTTAGCCTTGGTGGTGACCAGTGGCTTATATGGGTCTTGTGCATGGGCATGAATGGAGTGACTCATCAGGAAGGGTAAAAATGTAAAGGTTAAAAGGTAAGAATGGAAGTTTTACCTCCGGATGATGAAAACCCAAAATGCGAGAGGTGCCGATTTGCCCCGAACAATTCTGATATCTCGATGAGCGATTGCCCTTGTGCAATATTACTAAAATTGAGTTTTGACACCAATCTATTTTTTAAATTTTGTTTTAGCTTTATATATGTGGTTTTGGCTAATATGATCTTGTAGATGTTCAACTTGAGCCAGCTATGAAGATGCTAATTCATTAGATAGAATTTAATGTAATGCACTTGTATAAGGTCATTCTTGTAATTAGATGAACTTGTAATTTTGTTAGATTTAATTGTAGGATTTTGTTCTTTTATAAACCTTGACATCGAATTATTGTACCTTGGACTTGTAATGTTAAAGTTAAATGCATGTGAGTTCTATACTTTGTAATTAATTTTTTCTATAATCGGACTTTCTATATAAAATGAGACTTCATTTAATTGCGTTGGATGATTGAATTCTCAGTCTTATATTAGTGTATAAATTACATCTTAATTGTGTGATTTGGTAATTAGTTTTTTGAGGGTTATCACAAAAATGATCTCTTTTATATGCGAGAAAACTTATCTTACCAATTCTTCTCACGAGATGACTTGCCATTGCATTAGGCATGAACTCAGAGAGAGTTTTGAATAACCAAGACTATACTTTTAAGCTTATTGCTTAGGATGATTGACAAAAAGCTTGAGATTTAGCACATGGCTCACTAAAAGTGAAGAAAAAACAAGTGTGAAAAATAGTTGAAACTTAGGCGACAATTGCGTATGGCTCATAGTCCAAGACTTACTTTACTAAGATAAAACCAAAATGTGTTTCAAAAGTGCTAATTGTGATTAAATCTAAGTGTTTGAATAAAATGATTCAATATTAAACTTGTATCACTCAAATGATTCAATTATAACTTCTTGGTTCCATTTAGCTTATTGATATGGCTTGGATCATTTTTTGACACCTTTAGCTAAACTAAGAATCTGCGCAACTTGACATGCTAAGAAATCCTTCTAATTTTAGATTTTTGCTCAATTGGCTTAGCTTTGCTATATATTGTCTTATAGATAACCACTTCAGGTAATATAGTTTGGTATAATTTTTGTAGAGTCATTTTAGATAATTTTCATAGCTCCTTACCAAACTAACATCAATAAAATGCAGCCACTTTATCCATTACATGCTCTTTCTTCTTCCTTGCATTTGATGAATCTATTGTCAAAGGCGACGAAGATTGCTAAAAATGCGTATTTAGAGCAAAACACGTTTTTGTGTGATTTCTTACTAAGTTGGAGTTTTTGTGCTTTGTTATGATTCTTTTGGTAAATTTGATCACTTCTGAATGTCAAATAGAACAATTGTTCTTTCATATGGACCAAGAGTGAGATTTCTATTTTTTGGTGCAGTTGAAGCTTTTTGTAGAAAACTTGTTCTATTTAGTTGCTTCTATCTATTTCTTGCTCTTTTGGTTATTTTCTGCTTATGCAATTCATTTTGTCCATTTTGAGCTTTCTTTCCCAAAATTCCCTTCTATTTCCAAAATCAACTCAAAATTTTTATTTTTAGAGGAATTGCCAATGTGTTCATCAAGGGGGAGATTGAGAGACCATATGAGAAGGTCCAGGAATATTTGTGATGAACCATTATCAATGTATGTTGAATTGAAATTCAAATTTGTGAAGATTTGAATTTTCAATCTATTGGTTTCAACCTCAGGCGTCGGACCAGCTCTGTTGTGCAGTCTAATCCATGAAATTGATCAGACTGGCCATATGTAGCGGTCGAACTAGCTGCGCATGAAGGTCAGACCAGCTAGTCCTAAGTTTCAATTGAGAGTTCTGAATTTTGGGAATTTGATCATAGATCGAGTCAAATTGCCCTATATTAGTGCATTCATATCACATGAAGTATATTTAAGCTAACGTGTGTCAAGTTGTAAATAACTTAGGCCTGAAAATGATTTCTTGGTCTTTGGATGTGTAGGGAAGTTTGGGATCAACTATAGTCAACAACGAGAACCGGGATTATGCTCATGGAGGACCCGAGGTCCAAAACAATTAAGTATAAAGGGTGAGATGGTTGAGCTCAAACGTGGCATAAGGAAGGCAATGAATGTTGAAGAGCAACATGTTACACTAAGTGGCTTGATCAATCCAAGCGACGTATGGTCTGGTGGGAACTGGAGCAGGAGAGACTTGCCGATGTGTGAAAAGCCATTGGTGCACCTACATATAACAAGCATGGCAATTTCTTGCAATGGAAGGAGAAGACCGAGTCAAGGCGAGGGTATTTTGGCAGTTGGCCAAATACTAGAAATTTCGTTGGATCAAAATCGCGACGGTTGAACATCGATTGGAAAAGCAGTTTGGGTCAAAGAGATGCTGAGAAGATCATGTGGATCAAAAGCTAATGACTTAGCGGGTTCGGACTCATGTGCTTTGAAAAACATGCATTAGTTAAGTGCAAGTGTAAGCCAATTTTGTGTGGGGTTAATTGGTTCCCCAATTGTGGTAGTAGATAGTATCCATTAGGATAAATGTGGGCTAGTTACCCCATCTATTTATAGATTAGGGATGGAAGCTTGCAAGCCAACCATCCCAACTATTTCATTCTTGAGTTCCAGGGTTTGGGTTCAAGAGAGAAGAGTAAGTAATGTGATATACTCTCTTGTTCTCCTCATAGAGTGGCTGTAAAACCTTTATATTCAAGTAGCAATAGATCAACTTCGTTCATTTCTCATGAAGTGTTCGTGTCTGGGTTGATTTGCTCTGGTTCTTGTTGTTTCTTTGCCTCTTCTCCCCGTTTCTTGATCTTGCTGGATGCCATAGACGCGTAAGTGATGGAAATGACTCATAGATCAGATCCTATCCATCTAGGCATTGTAGTTTGTAAAATTTCAAAGTTCGCGGTTCATGCTTGATTTGGAGCTTTTCTTGAGAAATCTTGATACAAGGTTTTTGGCTTCGATCCTTTGGGTGGTCTTGCTTTGCTGTGACATGTGGGAACTCATCTAAGAGTCATCTTGGTTGTTCTTAACCACAAGCAAGTTGATTCTCAAGTTTTTATGATTTGTCTAATCTTTGTGCAACCTTGCATAATTTGAGAAAAGATTGGAAATTTGGCAAAGATTCATATGATCTCTAAATGGAATATGTTCATGAGATCCTCAGAAAGGTGTGTGCAAATTTTCTATTTATTTGGATATGGATTCTAAAGTTTGCAATAAATTTGGTTTTGGCTTAGACTAATTTTTTGTTCTAGAAATAGGGGAGCGGTCAAACCGCTCTTAGGCCTGGTCAGCCCACCGGTCAGACCGCATCTCTAATGGCAATCATATCGGTTAGGTGCTGGATTTGTAAATCATTGTTGTTTTAAGTTGTTGTTTGGATTTAGGTTGTCAAATCTAATCTCCATAGCTCTTTAACTATTGGACTAAAAGATTTCTGATAGCTAGGAGAATTTTGAGAAGACATTATTCACCTGTCACATCCTGAATTCTGATGTCTGAAATTTTGAGTAATTTAAAACTTTTGTTTGCAACTTACTGGCATTTGAAAATTTTGGTTCAAAGCCTTATCTGGGTTTTCTGAGTTTTGTGCAAAGCAAATTAAATAAAATCCCACCTTAAAAATCAAATTGACTCAAGAGCTCAAACTCGGATTCAATTTCGAGAATTCCAAACCTAAAGTTCAAAGTTCAATGACAGGCGTAAGTCTCAAAAATAAATGAAGTGGAAATTAAAATTTAAAAGTGAGATAAAGGAAAATGAACTTTGGACTTCCGTTTAACTAGGAAAAGGAAAGAAATGACTGAACAAACATTAAAGGCTCGCATTTAAATAATTAAACCAAGAATTCAGAATCTTGGAAAATCATTCAAAACTTAAAATCAATAAATCCTAATGTCAGTTAAAAGTTTAAATTAAAAATTCAAATTCCAATATTGGGTTGAGCCCTTTTATTTTCCATTCCTCCCCTTATCTTTTTCCCACTCACTTACACGCGGGCCCAGCCCATTCCCCTCTGCCGACACTGCGCGCAGCCCCCCTTCTCTCTCTTTCTCCCGTACGCGCCCAGGATCCCCACTCCCTTCTCCCCTTCTTCTTTCATGGTGGAGCTTCCTCCACGTCTCCCTCCTTCCATCTCTCCTCTGCGCGAATCCTGCCGAATCGTTGCCGTGCTGCCTCCTCTCTGCTCTGCACAGCGCGCGTGCTTGCCTCGTCCCATCGCAGCACCGCTCTGCCCTCTGCACGGCGCCGCTCGCCCGTCACCTTTGCGCTGCGCCAGCCCCGCCGCCTGACACCACTGCCGCACGCCCCCGACGCGACGAACAGCCCCCCTCTGCGGCTATAGGAAGCTCCGCGCTCTCCCTTGCCTCCCCTGCGCCTTCTGCTTTCTTCCCCACTTCGCCTCGCCCGCGCGTGCTCCCACGCTGCCGTCGCCATATCCGGCCGCTCCGGTGAAGCACCCCGCCGTCCACCCGCGTTACGGCACTCCCTTCCCTTCTAGGAGACTCCACTGCTGGCCAATTTGATTCTCACAAGGCGAATCCGCTGCACGGCCGTTTCTTCCCCATGGCCGGCCGAAGTCGCCGCCGCTCACGCCATTTCTTCCTCGACCCACCTCGCGTCGATTCCATGCGGTGGGAGCATCTCCACAACGCCCTCAACCTTCCCCAAACGTCGCCTGGCCTCCTCGACGCCCGAGCTCCCTCCTCCACGGGAGCCTCCTCGCGCCGCCCATGGCCTCCGCCGCCGGTTCGCCTCAGCCCCCCTCCCGCTCGGCCAGCTCCGGGGTAAGCCTCCACCACACCTAATAATGCTTGTGCCTGCATCAATTTCACCTCTCCTCCCCCACAGCGCCGTCGCCCTGACCTCACCTCGCCGCCGGCCGCTCCGGGCTGCCGCCCGCCCGCCTCGCCGCCGTTCCGGGCCGCGCCACCTCCCCAATAGCTTCCAGGTTTCCTCACGGTTCCATTCCGCCGGCCCGCCCAGCCTCCCCGGCCACCCCTCGCCGGCGCCCCCGCAGCTCCGCCACGCCCCCGTCTCCTCTATTTCGGCCGACAGACTCCCCTGAGCCCCACCGTTGCACTCATCTTTTAACTTTAATCCCCTCCAAGCATCACCAAACGGGCAACAGCCCAGTGGTCAGCCGAGCCGAGCGTTTGGGCATAGGTTCTGAGTTCGAATCCCATTCTCTCCCCCTTGCACAACTCTTTTGATTTTATTTAATTTTTGATCCATTTCACTTAAGAAATTCATAGAGAAAATCTAGGAAAAATTAGAAAGTTGATCATGGAAGCTAACAAGATTTAATTAAGATTTAAAAGAACTTATGCATGATTTAAATGGGCTTAATAAATATTTAACCATGGATTAAATATTTCATGTTAATAGCTAAATGGGCCTTTTAACCTTTGTATAAAAAGCTTAACTCCTAATTAAGGCATAGTGAAGAATCTAGCCATAACCTTGTTTAGGTTAGGCTCATATGAAGTGACGACTTAACCAATGGGGATGGTCTAAAGAAATATATCATAAACCGTGGCATACTAGTAAATGTTATAGAATTAACCATAGCATGGTTTAATGCATAACCATCATCTCTATGTCCCAAGCAATCAGAAGAACCCTTGTGATCATTAGGTGATGTAGATATTAAGCCACTAATATTTGGACTAGATCATGTATGCATGATCAATATGGTTTGAGCAATCATCTAAAAGACTAATTATTAAATTCAAAGCAATAATCAATAAATATGGCTTTGGTTAAATACTCAAGAAGATTACCCTTAAAATATAATATATGCACTAACATTTAACATACCATCATTTAACAAATCCTAGAGAAAGATTTGGCTAAACAGCAAATATTAATAATATACCCCTATGTGACAAGCTTTGCCCATATGAATAAAGTTCAATTTGAAATCAATACTAAGCCTGATAATAATTAAAGTGTAGACAAAGGAATAGTGGTGTCATTAATTATATTCTAACACTAGATTAAATAAATGCCTATGTTGGACCCTAACTACACATATAAATGAAATTAGGCATATAAAAATGTGCATAAGAAAGGTACGACTATGTCTGTATACATATATATATATATATAATAGCCGTGGGTCATCAATAATTTCACTAATGTGTAGTATGCTGTCTAGTGATACTAGGCTTAGCTAGGAGTGGTGTTTCATCCGAGCTATGTTTAAATAGTTCAATGGTCGTGAGTCAAGGAACAATAGAAATCAGATAGTGTTAACCATTTGAATAGTAGTGACTAAATAAATAGTCCCGAGTGATAATAAATTAGGATATTAATCATTCAACTGATTAATTGATAGTAAAACTCACCTAAAATATCATAGGTGAAATACCACAAACACAAGGTCTGAGATTAACTCGATAAGTTAAACTAATGTACACCACGAGGAAGCCTCCTGACCTAATTCTTAAAAGGTGACCTTCGGCACATAACACTCAACACCTCCATACAAGTCTCACACCTGCTCATAAGTCTAATCTGACACATGGAACGTCCTTGATAAATACAAAAATAATAAAAGAGATTATTAATAAAAAGATCAAGTTATCGTATTCTATTACCAATCTTGCCCCAAATCACTCGAATCATCCATTAACTCATAATAAAACTAAACTGAGTTTAGTCGGATTTGTTTGGATCTTTTGAGTTACTTGCTTTTGTTTGGATTCAGTCAGTATCGCGTAATTAGAAATTGGGAGTCGTGAAGATTCGGTGGATCAAGTGAGATCAAGCTCGAAGTGAAGGAGAAGGATAGAAGCTCAAGAGAAAGCATCGTGTGAGCACAAGTCCGCGGTAAACTGTGCCAGGCGAGTCAATACTTTGATCATATTGAACCTACATTTTCCGCAAAATATTTCTGTTTTAAATTATCAAATTGCATGCTGTTATTTTATATGCAAATCCATGGTTAACTTAAGATCTTAGTTATATGCCCATTGTTTGCTTGATTAATATTACACCTCCTTTGGAATATTTGAATGTGTGAACTTTGTCGCCGTAGCAAAATTATAATAGTAATCTTTCGAAAATAAGTCCCTAAATACATGCCATGCTTAGTATTGCTTAGATAATCATGGGCGCGAGAGCGCCCAGGCATCACTTTTAATCCTGAGAAAAATTGGTTGGGCAGTCATGGTGGTAATGACTGATGTATGTTGGATATGGATATTTTATATTCCCCAAAAACCTCAAATTGCTTATTTATCTGGGCGGATGGTTTGGGGGTATGGTGCTGGGTGCACGAGAGTGTGGTTTGTGGTAGCACCGCCCAGATACACTAAGGACCGAATCTTGTGATGACCTCCCAGTGTACAATAAGTACAACCACAAGCTGGCAAAGTGTAGGCAGGGCTAACTAATTTGCATCTACTTAGTAAGGGTTGCGTCGGTGTGACCACGGGCGGGTAGAGGATGGCCACATCCTCCGACGTGATGGCGCAAGAGGGGGCTTCTGGAAGGGTGGTCGTACCCGGAGGAAGTGGAAACCTTAGCGGACGTAACCCTGCTAGGAAAAATGCATTGTAAAGGTCCTGTGATAGTCTACTCAACCGCATGGCTAAGGAATCATGTGGGGCAACGAGTGGATTTATCTCTTGTGGGTAAAGTGTGCAAACTCTGCAGAGTCAAAACTATTCGAATAGCCGTGCCCACGGTCAAGGGCGGACATGGGAACTTAACCAGATATAGTTCTATTTCAAAATGCTTTGTGGGTGGGAATGGAAAAGTGAAAGGGCGATGGATTGCCCTAGTTTGGAATTGTCCTGGGTGTCGTCCCAGCGGTAAGTTAAGCGGCTATAACGCTGAAGAATTGCTATATGGTGCAGATGCCATGTAACGGTGGATGGAATCTGAATCACTATTAATATTGCATGTTCCTGAACATTACGCTTTTGTTCAAAATGCTAAGTCTTAGGAATTTTTATATAATTGTATTCAAAAGCACTCTTCGCAAAAATAAAACAAACCTAAGCCATTCTTTGGTTAGCCATACATGTTAAATATTGCATTCTGTGTGTTGGCTCGCTGAGCACGGGGTCGGAGTGCTCATGCTCGCTTTTGCGACAAAATTCAGAATCAAGAATCACATCACCACGCCTCAGCAAAAGATTGGACAAGATGGCAGAAAAGATGAAGAAGTCAAGGGCTAGGTCGCGAACCTCCAGTTGGCTGCCTGTGGGCATGTCCTGAAGGTCCCACTTGTGAGCTTCGTTCTTCCGCTGCTGCAATTTATTGATTTCGGCCTAATCGGCCCATGAGTAAGTTTATTATTTTAATTATGTTTCCGCATGATATGTACTTTGATATTCAGAACTGTAACTGTGTGCACTATCTACTGATCCAGGGAATAGTGCAATTAAACACAGAGGAATCCGGATGTTAATATCTGGGTCCCTACAGCGATGGTATCAGAGCATATCGACTGCAGGTCGTGACCTAGTTAGCATGGCCGTTAGTTTAATGACTAGAAATATTTCTTCAAAATATTAGTTCCAAAAATATAAGTTATACTGCTCATTCTCATCTATCTTAGATGAATCCCTCTCATCTGTATTTTGCCCTAGCCATTTATACTTCTAAAGCTCTCTTATCCTGAATTCAAAATGATAAAAAAAAAAAATCTAGTGCTCACCTTGTAAACCCCCATCGCAAACATACTTTTGGCCAAAGTCACAAAAGCTTAAATTTGAAAAGTCATTTCAAAAAAAAAAATTTTATTTATCCTTGGGAGGGTCGATTATACAATTGTTTACAAAGATTCAGTTTTCAAACTCATTCGTTTTGACAAACCTGACCTTCCGAGGAAATTTTCATAAGACCAACTACTTGCCAAAATGCTTCTCAAAAGAGTTATTTTGGTAAAAACCTAAATTCCCTATTTGGTTTTATTACCCATGGTTAGAAAAATACTTCTTATCCTATAAATATATAGATATATATATATATATTTCAAAGGTTATTATTTCAGAACAACTACCAATATATATATATCCACTTTTGCCACAAAATTTCAAAAAAAAAATATGAATGATGATAATATAAGAATGAGCACTGATATTAAGCAAACCACCTCCAAATGCTTTCCTCTTCCTTCTATTAATTTTAAAAGGAAAATTTTGTTTCCCTTCTCATATCCCTACTCCAAAATTTAAGGTTAGGGACGTTGAAGATATCCATGAAGATAAGATGGATTCGTTTTAAACGAACTATGGACCCTGTGCCTCCTATGTGTGCTTCCCAAGTAGACGATGTATTGTTGCAAGATTCTGTTGGCCCTGTGCACTGCCTTCTTGCCCTCGGGCGTTACATTTCGCGGTCACAGGAAAAGAGTGTTTTAAAAACTTATGTGATTTATGTGCCACCCCAGCTTTTGGGGAATACCCTTTAAAAATCGAAATGGGTTTAGGGTGCCTTATCCCCCACGATTCTATTCGTATCTCATGCTGTTCCCTCTCACCTTTCTGTTGAAAATCCCCTCAGTACCACTAAAGCAAAGTGATGGATCGCCAAAGGCCAAGACTCGAGACTTTGTCTTGCTAACACCCTCTCCTTACCCACTTGGAGGACCCATAGATCAAATCGCCGCCAACTAAACAGAATGACAAGGAATGCGTCGATGATATGAAGAGAAAAGACCTTGCGCCTACCAATGCTCCATAGACTAATCCAACTTTGGAGATGACCATCATCCTGGTGAATATCCTATAAGCAAAGCCATATATTTTTCCTGTAAAAGACAAGACCGCTAACCCGAAGACTGCTTTCAAAACCATTACTGACTAAGCAGCCGAAGTACCATGGATGGTCTCCAACTCGCCACAGGACCCATCATGCCTGAAGCTAGAAGAGACGAATAATGATTAGTGGCATTTATTTTAAGGGGGGTAGCACTAAGAAACAAAATATCGAAGAACTACCATGATGTATGCTTTGGAGGTGCAACAACCTGAATTCAGAGCTAATCGAGCCAGTATGAGAAGATTTGCAGAACCGGAAGTCTTACCGTGATAAGGACGAAAGACCACCATATAGATATGTCCATCGTCACCTCTGTATTCCTAATGCCCTCTACCCCTAGGGCACAGACTAGTGCTGCCCACCTCTCAATATGAAATTCTACAATCGTAGGTCCAATAGGCGATGCAACCACTCCATTCTATGACGATGTGAAGACAATAATGTCAAAGAGCAAGTAATTGGAAGTCTACGACCTATCCAGAAGAACAAGGTTTCACTTCTCCCTTTTGACTTCTCCAAGTGCTAACCCCTATTGTGCAGATTTTCATCTCTCTGTGAAGCTAAAGAACTATACGTCGAGCAACACCCAGAAACCCATTGCTAGCCGCTATAACCCCACTTATCTCTTTCTACTCTATCGGAATCTCGGGGTCGAGATTCATTTAAGGGGGGTAGGTTTGTCACATCCTGAATTCTGATGTCTGAAATTTTGAGTAATTTAAAACTTTTGTTTGCAACTTACTGGCATTTGAAAATTTTGGTTCAAAGCCTTATCTGGGTTTTCTGAGTTTTGTGCAAAGCAAATTAAATAAAATCCCACCTTAAAAATCAAATTGACTCAAGAGCTCAAACTCGGATTCAATTTCGAGAATTCCAAACCTAAAGTTCAAAGTTCAATGACAGGCGTAAGTCTCAAAAATAAATGAAGTGGAAATTAAAATTTAAAAGTGAGATAAAGGAAAATGAACTTTGGACTTCCGTTTAACTAGGAAAAGGAAAGAAATGACTGAACAAACATTAAAGGCTCGCATTTAAATAATTAAACCAAGAATTCAGAATCTTGGAAAATCATTCAAAACTTAAAATCAATAAATCCTAATGTCAGTTAAAAGTTTAAATTAAAAATTCAAATTCCAATATTGGGTTGAGCCCTTTTATTTTCCATTCCTCCCCTTATCTTTTTCCCACTCACTTACACGCGGGCCCAGCCCATTCCCCTCTGCCGACACTGCGCGCAGCCCCCCTTCTCTCTCTTTCTCCCGTACGCGCCCAGGATCCCCACTCCCTTCTCCCCTTCTTCTTTCATGGTGGAGCTTCCTCCACGTCTCCCTCCTTCCATCTCTCCTCTGCGCGAATCCTGCCGAATCGTTGCCGTGCTGCCTCCTCTCTGCTCTGCACAGCGCGCGTGCTTGCCTCGTCCCATCGCAGCACCGCTCTGCCCTCTGCACGGCGCCGCTCGCCCGTCACCTTTGCGCTGCGCCAGCCCCGCCGCCTGACACCACTGCCGCACGCCCCCGACGCGACGAACAGCCCCCCTCTGCGGCTATAGGAAGCTCCGCGCTCTCCCTTGCCTCCCCTGCGCCTTCTGCTTTCTTCCCCACTTCGCCTCGCCCGCGCGTGCTCCCACGCTGCCGTCGCCATATCCGGCCGCTCCGGTGAAGCACCCCGCCGTCCACCCGCGTTACGGCACTCCCTTCCCTTCTAGGAGACTCCACTGCTGGCCAATTTGATTCTCACAAGGCGAATCCGCTGCACGGCCGTTTCTTCCCCATGGCCGGCCGAAGTCGCCGCCGCTCACGCCATTTCTTCCTCGACCCACCTCGCGTCGATTCCATGCGGTGGGAGCATCTCCACAACGCCCTCAACCTTCCCCAAACGTCGCCTGGCCTCCTCGACGCCCGAGCTCCCTCCTCCACGGGAGCCTCCTCGCGCCGCCCATGGCCTCCGCCGCCGGTTCGCCTCAGCCCCCCTCCCGCTCGGCCAGCTCCGGGGTAAGCCTCCACCACACCTAATAATGCTTGTGCCTGCATCAATTTCACCTCTCCTCCCCCACAGCGCCGTCGCCCTGACCTCACCTCGCCGCCGGCCGCTCCGGGCTGCCGCCCGCCCGCCTCGCCGCCGTTCCGGGCCGCGCCACCTCCCCAATAGCTTCCAGGTTTCCTCACGGTTCCATTCCGCCGGCCCGCCCAGCCTCCCCGGCCACCCCTCGCCGGCGCCCCCGCAGCTCCGCCACGCCCCCGTCTCCTCTATTTCGGCCGACAGACTCCCCTGAGCCCCACCGTTGCACTCATCTTTTAACTTTAATCCCCTCCAAGCATCACCAAACGGGCAACAGCCCAGTGGTCAGCCGAGCCGAGCGTTTGGGCATAGGTTCTGAGTTCGAATCCCATTCTCTCCCCCTTGCACAACTCTTTTGATTTTATTTAATTTTTGATCCATTTCACTTAAGAAATTCATAGAGAAAATCTAGGAAAAATTAGAAAGTTGATCATGGAAGCTAACAAGATTTAATTAAGATTTAAAAGAACTTATGCATGATTTAAATGGGCTTAATAAATATTTAACCATGGATTAAATATTTCATGTTAATAGCTAAATGGGCCTTTTAACCTTTGTATAAAAAGCTTAACTCCTAATTAAGGCATAGTGAAGAATCTAGCCATAACCTTGTTTAGGTTAGGCTCATATGAAGTGACGACTTAACCAATGGGGATGGTCTAAAGAAATATATCATAAACCGTGGCATACTAGTAAATGTTATAGAATTAACCATAGCATGGTTTAATGCATAACCATCATCTCTATGTCCCAAGCAATCAGAAGAACCCTTGTGATCATTAGGTGATGTAGATATTAAGCCACTAATATTTGGACTAGATCATGTATGCATGATCAATATGGTTTGAGCAATCATCTAAAAGACTAATTATTAAATTCAAAGCAATAATCAATAAATATGGCTTTGGTTAAATACTCAAGAAGATTACCCTTAAAATATAATATATGCACTAACATTTAACATACCATCATTTAACAAATCCTAGAGAAAGATTTGGCTAAACAGCAAATATTAATAATATACCCCTATGTGACAAGCTTTGCCCATATGAATAAAGTTCAATTTGAAATCAATACTAAGCCTGATAATAATTAAAGTGTAGACAAAGGAATAGTGGTGTCATTAATTATATTCTAACACTAGATTAAATAAATGCCTATGTTGGACCCTAACTACACATATAAATGAAATTAGGCATATAAAAATGTGCATAAGAAAGGTACGACTATGTCTGTATACATATATATATATATATAATAGCCGTGGGTCATCAATAATTTCACTAATGTGTAGTATGCTGTCTAGTGATACTAGGCTTAGCTAGGAGTGGTGTTTCATCCGAGCTATGTTTAAATAGTTCAATGGTCGTGAGTCAAGGAACAATAGAAATCAGATAGTGTTAACCATTTGAATAGTAGTGACTAAATAAATAGTCCCGAGTGATAATAAATTAGGATATTAATCATTCAACTGATTAATTGATAGTAAAACTCACCTAAAATATCATAGGTGAAATACCACAAACACAAGGTCTGAGATTAACTCGATAAGTTAAACTAATGTACACCACGAGGAAGCCTCCTGACCTAATTCTTAAAAGGTGACCTTCGGCACATAACACTCAACACCTCCATACAAGTCTCACACCTGCTCATAAGTCTAATCTGACACATGGAACGTCCTTGATAAATACAAAAATAATAAAAGAGATTATTAATAAAAAGATCAAGTTATCGTATTCTATTACCAATCTTGCCCCAAATCACTCGAATCATCCATTAACTCATAATAAAACTAAACTGAGTTTAGTCGGATTTGTTTGGATCTTTTGAGTTACTTGCTTTTGTTTGGATTCAGTCAGTATCGCGTAATTAGAAATTGGGAGTCGTGAAGATTCGGTGGATCAAGTGAGATCAAGCTCGAAGTGAAGGAGAAGGATAGAAGCTCAAGAGAAAGCATCGTGTGAGCACAAGTCCGCGGTAAACTGTGCCAGGCGAGTCAATACTTTGATCATATTGAACCTACATTTTCCGCAAAATATTTCTGTTTAAATTATCAAATTGCATGCTGTTATTTTATATGCAAATCCATGGTTAACTTAAGATCTTAGTTATATGCCCATTGTTTGCTTGATTAATATTACACCTCCTTTGGAATATTTGAATGTGTGAACTTTGTCGCCGTAGCAAAATTATAATAGTAATCTTTCGAAAATAAGTCCCTAAATACATGTCATGCTTAGTATTGCTTAGATAATCATGGGCGCGAGAGCGCCCAGGCATCACTTTTAATCCTGAGAAAAATTGGTTGGGCAGTCATGGTGGTAATGACTGATGTATGTTGGATATGGATATTTTATATTCCCCAAAAACCTCAAATTGCTTATTTATCTGGGCGGATGGTTTGGGGGTATGGTGCTGGGTGCACGAGAGTGTGGTTTGTGGTAGCACCGCCCAGATACACTAAGGACCGAATCTTGTGATGACCTCCCAGTGTACAATAAGTACAACCACAAGCTGGCAAAGTGTAGGCAGGGCTAACTAATTTGCATCTACTTAGTAAGGGTTGCGTCGGTGTGACCACGGGCGGGTAGAGGATGGCCACATCCTCCGACGTGATGGCGCAAGAGGGGGCTTCTGGAAGGGTGGTCGTACCCGGAGGAAGTGGAAACCTTAGCGGACGTAACCCTGCTAGGAAAAATGCATTGTAAAGGTCCTGTGATAGTCTACTCAACCGCATGGCTAAGGAATCATGTGGGGCAACGAGTGGATTTATCTCTTGTGGGTAAAGTGTGCAAACTCTGCAGAGTCAAAACTATTCGAATAGCCGTGCCCACGGTCAAGGGCGGACATGGGAACTTAACCAGATATAGTTCTATTTCAAAATGCTTTGTGGGTGGGAATGGAAAAGTGAAAGGGCGATGGATTGCCCTAGTTTGGAATTGTCCTGGGTGTCGTCCCAGCGGTAAGTTAAGCGGCTATAACGCTGAAGAATTGCTATATGGTGCAGATGCCATGTAACGGTGGATGGAATCTGAATCACTATTAATATTGCATGTTCCTGAACATTACGCTTTTGTTCAAAATGCTAAGTCTTAGGAATTTTTATATAATTGTATTCAAAAGCACTCTTCGCAAAAATAAAACAAACCTAAGCCATTCTTTGGTTAGCCATACATGTTAAATATTGCATTCTGTGTGTTGGCTCGCTGAGCACGGGGTCGGAGTGCTCATGCTCGCTTTTGCGACAAAATTCAGAATCAAGAATCACATCACCACGCCTCAGCAAAAGATTGGACAAGATGGCAGAAAAGATGAAGAAGTCAAGGGCTAGGTCGCGAACCTCCAGTTGGCTGCCTGTGGGCATGTCCTGAAGGTCCCACTTGTGAGCTTCGTTCTTCCGCTGCTGCAATTTATTGATTTCGGCCTAATCGGCCCATGAGTAAGTTTATTATTTTAATTATGTTTCCGCATGATATGTACTTTGATATTCAGAACTGTAACTGTGTGCACTATCTACTGATCCAGGGAATAGTGCAATTAAACACAGAGGAATCCGGATGTTAATATCTGGGTCCCTACATCACCCCATCGCTATTTTGGGTTGTTGTTTAGATTTAATTTGTTAAATCTGATCTCTATAACTCTAGAACTATTTGATTGCGAGATTTATAAATAATTTTTTTTTTTGAAAAAACATGGTTCACCAGTCTGTTACTACTTACTATTGCCAATGCTCCACAAACCCACTACCAAAAACACAGTACCGCTGTCGGTCTGCTTGCTCCATCTGTACACCGAACGCGGCGAAGGTTCAGAGAAAAATAAGTACAGTACGGTCTTGTGTGGCGCGCTGCACTGCACTCTGTCTGGTCGCGGTCGCAGTCGCACTCTGGTTCCTTGGTGTTGTGCTCTGTTTGGGGCATGTTTAGAGAGAGAGATTTGCAGGCACTTTTGCCTTTCGCGTTGGGCGCTTTTGAGGCAATCATTTGGGGTATTCTTTGGGGGATGAAAACTATGTGCAATTGCAGCGAGTAATTATTTCGATTCGGAGTGGACGATGTGTCATTCCCATGCGTTAGTCCATCAGCCATAGATCGCTGTCCGTGCGACGGCCATCTGACGAGCTCTGCTCGGGCTATGTTTAGCCGGCGGCCTGGTCTTGCTCACTGTAATCATTCGTTGATGTGTGTGGCAATCTAGTAGGCAACGTGGTTTCTTCTGCGAGAACATTGGTACTAATTGTTAAACCTACGGTGAGTCGCTGACAAATTGGCCGTACCAGTAGGTGCATTCTAGGATACCAGTTTCTAGGACAAGCAGTCCAGTAGGTGATCATTTGGGCTTATTTTTGGTAGCTTATGGATGAAAAACACTGTAGCTGACAGATGCTTATTTAGCATAATTAAATTTAAAAAAATATATAAAATATGTTAGCCCATTACATATAATACAAACAAATACGGGAAAAAAGAACCGGCAAAAAAACTCAACAAAAAGCCAAAAGTTCAGAAAAAGACGAAATTTATGAATAATGAAAAATAAACCGGAAACTAAAAGCTGAAACCCAACCGATCACCCCCACTCGCTAGAAGTTAATATGTATTTCCCTGGTTGATTGTCCCACCCCGGTTATGTTATGTGTTACCACCGCGTTCTTTAAAAACTAAATATTGCGTGTTGAGAACGAGTAACCAACTGACGAGTTCAGTTGCTCCTTCGTTGATAGGTTAATACTACGTTGGGATGCTAATGTTCCACTTGCTGTAACGTTTTTGTATTTCTGTTTGATCTGAGAGCAACGCGAGAATGCCCTCGTCCACTTGCCCAACTACTCGAGAATCTCGACATGTGCCAGCCCGCGAAAACATCAATTTTAGATTGGTCATACGCCCTGTCCGTCCTCTACCTGCCACTCGGGTCCAGACAGTAACACGTGCAGTAACATATGGTCTGCGTGCTTAGTAACAACTAAGTATTCCACATAACACAACAATTTTCGGTTCATTTAAGTCGCAAAAGCCTCCGCTAGATACAAGCTTGCGGTTGAGACCTGTTTAGTTTCGATCACGAACGTACTATTCGTCATGAGCATGTATGTCATGTACAATCGAGCTAGCACATTGACTACGCCACTACTATATTTTCTATTGCTTCATATTATACTGCACTTGCGTGTATGACCAACTAGCCAAAGAGATCCATCTCTACGGCTGCTATTGAGTTTGGGCCTATCTAGACTTGGATCAGATTGGTCCAAAATTATAAATGGATTATATCAAATTTGCACCCTTCTTTATTAGGCTAGACTTGGACTAGATTTTACCAGACCTTGGGTCTCATATTTTTTGTATTAATTACTAAAGTTAGATGAGAGCTGATCCTAATTAGACAACTAAAAAGGTAAAAAGGTAGAGGTGCTTAGTCCAAGCTAAGGCCTAGATCTGTTTTTAGGCCTGAATCAGGCTTAGGCTTATATAATTTGGGCCAGACTTGGGCCATATCCTGCTCAATTTTATTTGGATTTGGACCAAATTTTGGTCCTTTAGCAACCCTATCCATCTCCGCCCCCCCCCCCCCCCCCAAAGTCCTCGTGACAAAGTAAATCCATGCACGTTAAATTGCGTTGAAAATTTTCTTGTATGTTGAAACACCTCAAAATTTCAAAACAAAATCCTTGAATTTCAGCCCAATTTCATTTTCTTTCCCAATTCGGCAAGCTTACTCGTTTTTTCCACTTTCGTCGTTGGTCCCAGCCGCTTCCTCCCCGCGTAGGCACATTTCTCCTCCCCTGTGCCCATCACCACTCGTCGCTGTTGCCACCTCCACATAAGCCACCTCGACATTGCCATCCCGTCGCCACTCCGCCAGCTCACGGACCACCTCATCAATGCCCGTCGCCTTCTCACCGTCCTCGCCTCGCACGCCCCACCATTGACCACACTACCAACGTCGCACGTGCTCTACGCAATCGACGCGCGCGTTGTACCCATGCCGACCTTGCTAGCTTGTCAACGGCTCCAGTGAGGCGTAGAGTCCTCGATGTTCCAGCGCTGCACGCCAGCTTGCCGTCCACACGCCACTTCGCCATCCACACGCCGCCACCGTTGAGACCACCCTCCTACTCCCACCGCCTTGCACTAGCTATAAAATGCTACTAGCCTGCAGCTTAGCTCATTTAGCTCTCAATTGCATCCTAGCAGCCTTCCCTCCCTAACTCCAACCTCACATCGCCTCCACCACCGCCGTGCCCTACGCCGGTGAGGTCTCAAGCTCAATTATCTACCCTAGATGGCCATTCTTCAATTCCCTGTAACTGTAGCACCATTAGGACCACCTCAAACCCAATGCCAACCTTGTCTTGCCCTCCCATGGCTACTCGGCCGAGTCTTCCTAGCTCATGCTAGTGACTTCCGAGAACTCCTTTTTGCCTCGCTGGTCATCCTTATTGTCATCAGTCCCTGAGTCCACATCACTCTTGTTGACGATCTCAAGAATGGCAAGAACCTAGTTGACATAGTTGCGGTAGTTGTGCTTCTTCTTCATGTCATTATGAGCTCAAGGAGGCTTGTGGTACTACTTCTCATCCTTGTCCTTTAGCTTGGGGCAGTTTGCCCGAATTTGGTTTGGCTCACCACACTCAAAACAAAAGAAGGGACCTCCCCTCTTTCTATTCCTCACATTGTAATACTCTTTTGTGAATTTAGAGGATAGGAGGGCTAAGACTTCCTCGGATAGCTTCTAAGTTGCTCATCACTCAACTGCAGAAGAGCCAAAGTCCAATGATCTAGAAGACCCATTCTTCAGGGGTCAATCACAAGAGTCGTCAACTCTGTCTTTGTGAGACGAGAGATGAAATCAATCTCATTCATCTTCAATCTCAAGTAGAGCTTATCCATGATAAGGTTATTCATGACAATGTTGTTATTGGTGGATGTAATCTTCATCCCTAAACATTCACATGTAAGGCACCAAGCACTTGATGTGTATTCTCAGACTCAGAGTAAGTCAAGCCAACTGCACGCAAGTTACCGAGAATCTTTGTAAACCTAGAAAACAACTTATCTAAAGATTCATCAGACTTTTACTCAAACTTGTAGTACACTTTCTTGAATTGATTCTGTCTCACTTCCTTGATCTCTATAGATACATCATGGTAATCAACGAGGGTTCTCCAGATCTTGTGAGTAGATGTAAAGTGAAATACTCGATCAAACTCAGACCTACCAAATCCTTGAATCAAGTAGTTACGTGTCTTGTTGTTTGCTTCCACATCCGCAATATTTACCGGATTGATCTAGTCATCAGTAGACATGACATAAATTCTCTTAACTTTCTCCCAAATTGGTTGCCCTTGGGTTGGATGTAGGCTACCATCCGAACCTTCCAATAGGGATAGTCAACATCATCAAAGACTGATGGCTTGGTGGAATATCGATCCGATGATATTGTTCTTAAACCGGTTAAGATCTATAAAGAAAAGCTAACTGGGCTCTGACACCACTTGTTGGACTCAATATGGCAATCAGAGGGGGTGAATAATACCTTCAAATTTAATATCCCAAAAGTTATTCTAAAACTTTCACTCCGCTAGCTACTAAAAGCTAGAAAAATCATATTTGCTTATCAACACAGCCCTCATAAAAGTATGGATGCAAATAGAGTTCAACTCCTCAGGGTTGATCGGACAGCTATGAGGAAGCGGTTGGACCTGCTGGCAGTCTGACTACTGAAGATGGCCAATCGGACTGCAAACCTAGGTGTGGTCTAACCGCGCACCTATTCCTACAAGTAGAAATCAGCCCAAGCCAAAAATAAAAATAGTGCATTCTCTAAAATACATCTCTAAATGATTTAAAATTTTACACACACCTTGTTGAGAATCCCAATAACCTAATTCAT
This sequence comes from Dendrocalamus latiflorus, assembly GCA_017311315.1. Lineage (NCBI taxonomy): Eukaryota > Viridiplantae > Streptophyta > Magnoliopsida > Poales > Poaceae > Dendrocalamus > Dendrocalamus latiflorus. The sequence continues at coordinate 10,555,522 of CM029663.1, forward strand.
CCAAGGATCATATGGATCTTAGCTTAAGTTCCAATATTTTCTCAAGACAAGCAAGGTTTCACCAAAACAGGGCAAAACTTAAGAACTTAGATATGACTAAAGATAGCTAAGATGACTTTAAATGAGTTTTCACATGTCATAACAAGAAAGTGCATCTAAAGATACTAGAAGAGCTCCAAATCGAACCAAATCGGGTACTTTCAGACAAAACTGATCTAACCACCATTGATCAGCTGGCCAGAATGCTAGGTCGATCGTACTGCCTCCATGGACAATCTGACCACTTGGGTTGAGCACCCAGAAAACACCTCTCTAAAAAACCAACCGCCAACTAAAAACTGAGCGCACCGCACCGATGGTCCGACCGCTACCCAAAATCCGATCACAACAGACCTATGGTCAGGCCTCCCCTCGGGCTAGTCAAACCGCCCTAATCTAATAGCAATTTTGAAAACTTACAAACTTTCATAAATTTAAACTTCAACTCGACACAATTGCCAATTATTTAACACAAATAAACTATGGACATTCTTAACATGATTCTACAAGTGGTAAAGTTCTATTTGGACCAAAGTATTGTTCAGTCAGAGTTGATGGCCCTGTTCTTTTGGGCCGCGGCTAATGGATTTTGACTGTTGCTGATGACTTTTATCTATGTTTTTAAGACGGTAGCGGACAACAGAGACATTGACACAGATGGTCCACATGTGTAAGTTTAAACTCTATTAAGTTGGTTTTGGTGATAATGACAATTCTAATTGTGAGACCAACTTGTTTATTGATTATGATATTTCTTAGTCTCATTTCAATAAAAAGTTGAAAATCATAAAAGGTATGCATTTGATATCACATTCTTATATCTTAGTACATTCCTCGGATCCAAAATATAGATTGAACTTTACCAAATAGTTTAACTTGAAAATGTGCATATGTTTTCATAATACATTCTTGTATGCATATATTTAGGGGGAGTTCACTCTATATTTTGAGGTTTCATAAGTATTGATCCATATTCTTTTTTCATATATTAAGGATCTTTATCTTAAAACATATACGTGAGTATATATAGCTTTTATAGTTCATAGATACTCATAATTGGGTTGTCAACTAACTCCTCCATTATGTGTTAATGGTTGGATGATTAATGACAACTAGATGAGTGCGCTTTGCTTAAAAAGCTTATTCTAGAGTATAGAAGTGTTGTGTACATGTTGTATGCTCACAAAACATCTTTTATCTCATTATTTGTTGAGATTGTCATGAATTACTAACAAAGAAAAATTATTGATCTAGTCCCTTCATTATGAGTTAATGGTGAAGTTTTGGTAATTAATGGCAATTGATTTGTGGACTAACATTTTTCACAAATGAAGACAACTTGGGATGAATAGGTTAGGTTCCACAAATGAAGACATTTTTCACATAAGTTGGATGAATAGGTTAGATTCCACAAATGAAGACAACTTGAGATGACTTCATGTGTTGAAGATCATCAAATCAAGATATAGGATGAAAGATAGCTTCATGAGTTGAAGGCTATCAAGAAGATGATGCATTATGATTGGATGCATGTCCAAGGGGAGATGATCATGAGTTGATAGTCAGGTCAAGAGAAGATCTATCGTATGTTGATGGAATCCAAGTAAAGAATGCATGATAGGTTGATGCATAATAAGACAAAGTCCCGGACTTAAAGTAAAGATGTGCGCCATCAAGCTTCAAGAATAAGCTAAGGTAAATGTATGACTAGTTAGGGTTAAGGATGTGTTCTTAATTTTTTACCGGTCTTGATATTTGGTTAGAAGACTAGATTGCTAGTATAGGTTATCATACTATTAAGAGATGTCACATCTAGTAGCTTGAGTCTCATCGTATGTTAATAGCTCAAACTCACTTGCTCTAACACTCAGTAGCATGATGCTTATATTTGCGAATAGTTGAATCTTATGTGTTGAATTCTTGTAACAAGGGATTATACATTGCGAATGTGTTTTGTAAATGTTTGAAGTCCATGTTTTCTACTCCTTAAGGTATGAGGTTTATATCTGCAAATGATTGAAACTCATACATAATCCTTGCAGCATGTGATTTAAGTTTGCAAACGTGTTAAGTCCATGTATGCATATCTTGTGTCATGATTTCAAAAGTGTGCAAATATGTTTTGCATATTGTTATGAATCATGTTTAATCCTTATGTGCATAATACTATAATTTACAAATGTGTTTTGCAAGATTTGTTGAAATATCTACACTTGTCAGAAAAATCGAAACTACCAGCTTGTATTGCGCGATACTATCGGAGATCAGAACTACCGGCCTGTATGGCATGGTACTACCGAAAATCGAAACTACCGGTATATGTTACGCGGTACGACCAGATGTATGTAGTACTACCTCTGTGTGAGTGGTCCGATCAGCTTTGTATGAGCGGTCCGATCGGCTTACGATTATTACCAGCTTGTGTGGCATGGTACTACCGAAAGTCAATACTACTGGTATGTGTTGCGCAGTACTACCAGAAGTCAGTACTACCGGATCTGTGTGAGCGGTACTACCGAACTTCGGAAGCTTCGAAAACCCTGCGGTACGTTTTTTTTCCATAGAGACATCTTTGTGGGAGTCTTCTCCTCCCTGTGAAATTGGTAATTCCGCATGTGTGGAGCAGTACTTCTAATGTTCGGAAATACCAAAATTTGTGTGGCGAAACTTCCGATTTTACTGATAATGGCTAGTTTTTTATCGTTGCGAGGCGAGTGAGCAAAAGTATTGTTCTTTTGCCAGAGGCTCTTTCAAAAATCCTGTTTTTTATCCCCAACGGCTAGTTTCAAGGTGTAGGGTATGAATACTCCCATGTGGCCGGTTATGATAAGACCTTTAGCACTCCATTTCACTTCTTTGAGCTAGTGTAAAGTTCTCCTCTCAATTGTGCATGTGTTGTATCTAGAGGTGGATTTAGTATTTATTTGAGCTTGTGCATTCGTTACACATTGTGAGAGTCAAGCAAGGGGCTTAATTTATTACTCTTGAAGGTTGCTGACTCATCGACGGTGTTGGAGGTGTTGTGCGCGGTGAACTTCTCAAGAAAGGTTGTGAGAAGACCCGACGAAGTGTGCAGGTTGGAGATCACTTACCCAGAGTGGAAAAGAGTTACCACTAGTGAATTTGAGGTGGAAGGCTTAATTCATGGAGTCAGTCCAATTAGTTTAGGTTTACCTCAATGTGGACTTGAGGAGATCGATAAATCTCCAAACACCACGGTAAAAAGGAATCGTGTTAACCGTGGCTTGTTTTCTTGTACTCAATCTATATTCAAGTAATTTACATTTATAGAATTAAATTGATTGCTTGTAATATTTGGAATGCAAATCTTAACAAAGTCTTAGAATTGTTGGTGCACTTAGGTGAACATAATTGATTTAGGCGTTATTTGTGCTAAATCAATTTAAGTTAAGCTTCCGCATTATAAACTTGATTTTAACCAAATAAGACTAGATTGAAATTAAAAGAAAGATTTTTAAACCACCTATTCACCCCCTCTAGTCGGTCCCCTCGATCTTTCAACGTGCCGATGGGGTTGTGAAGCCGTTTGGAGAAGCAGACGCTTAAAGAAGCTGTCCGTTTATTTCAACTTCTAGAGAAATCAAAACCGAAAACCACCCAAAAACCTAAAAAAACAGAGCTGATATTTCTTATCCTCCAAAGTTGCACGGAATTTTATTATTTCAAACCTAGCCTAAATTTTAAACGAAAGGAGCTCTGTCTTCTATCGAAGACGGAGTTAAGGACGGCGCCTAAATATTTTCGTCCGGTCAAGAGATATCCAGTAGAAACCACTTGAACAGAGATTCCGAAAACAACCGACAAGGATATTTCTCCTAACCAAATTGCAACGAGCGCAGTACGTGAAGGCAAAGCGATGCATGTCAAATTAACCTGTGCCACCAGAATAATCACACGGGATCTAGAAATTTTGTTTGAATGACACGCCGATTTGACACGAATTTTAGTCGTTAATGGGCTAAGATCTAGCAACCTGCTAGATCAAATATGCAGCTTTGGTCACGACACGCTAGACAACGGTAGGTTGCAAGTAGAATCACACTTTGCTGAAAGTAATGCAGGGGAAGGGGACAAGGATCGCACACTTGACTCACAAAATACAATTTTTAAAATAATATATTGTTATTAATGTTATAAAAATATACCACAATTTCAAAAAATTACATAAGTGTGGCAGAACGAATCGATGACAGAGTGTACAACATGTTTCGTCATCAGAGACCAATTGCTAATTAAAATGGTGACAGAGGACTCCACAGCTTCAATTATCATTTCAAATGACGATAAAGTCCCTCGCACTCTCTGTCGACTAATTAACGACAGAGACTATTGTCATTTCATTTGGTGACAAAATCTTTGTCGCTAGTCCAACTGACGACAGAGTCTGTCGCTAATTGAAATGACGGCAGAGACCTGCACGCTGCCATGCAGAAGTCTATATAGGATTGTCGCCATTTGGAATGGCGACAGTAGATTATTTCTGTAATTTTTTAAGCGATGGTATATTTATGTAATATTAATAAAAATAATTTTTTTAATAAAATCCACAAAATACTAAAATAGAAGTTGAACAATAGTGGTTGTGCAAGGGTCATGAATTTTTTTAAAAAAATAATCTAATTTTATTCTGAATTACAGTAATATACCTGTGTTTTTTATTTTACAGTAATAACCATATTCGCTCCACCATTGAATGACTTGGGCCAGTCGCCCAATGGTTGAGTGACACATGGCTAAGTCGCTCGACTGTTGGACGACTTGGCTCTAGTTGTTGTACCGTTCGGCGACTAGCCCCTAGTCGCCTAACTGTTGGGCGACTAGGGGATATATACTGCATGCACTAGTCGAGCACCAGTCGCTCATTTCGCCCGAGAGGAAAAGAGAGGAGGGGGAGAAGAGAATGAGAGGAGAAGAGGAGGAGAAGAGAGGAAATGAGTAAAGGAGAAGAGAGGAGGAGAAGAGGAGGAAGAGAGGTCTGCGCATCGACGACGGTGAATCTTCTGCACTTCTTTGTAAATTTATTTTTGAAACATAGTAGGATAGCAACTAAAATTATTAGATGTGTAGTTGTGTCGAGTCTTCCTTGTAGTTGTACTTTTGAAACTAAGGTATGTTAGAACATAAAATTATTGGATGTGTAGTTGTGTCTGATGCGTCACATGTTGTTAATAGTTGTAAATAGTATAGTCATAGAACTAACATCAATTCAGTTGTTAATAGTTATACTTTGAAAACCATGGTAAGTTAGCAACTAAAATCATGGTAGGTTAGCAACTGTTTCGATTGGATGAGAAGTAGGTGCTAGTTTGGCTTCTATAACCCACTTTTTTATAATAAATAATTTTTATAATACTTACCTTTCAAACAGAATATTTTTCAATGCAAAGTCTACTATTTAATTGTAGTACACACTGTAATGACTTCATTTATATCGACTAAAATTATATGCGAGTGTCTCTTTACGAGATTCTATATAAGTTATTACTAAATTAAAAATCACCAGTAAAAATCAATATAAACGCTCTACATCAGATGACCTTTGATTATTATCACGCCAATCGAATCGCCGAGATTGCAAGCTTGCATCTCATTTTCTATGGGCACTTTCTACGTAATACGCCCCTCTTATCTCATTGCATTCTATCAACCACCTACCACAGTCACTAAACAAATGTGTAGCAGTTTGATATGAGCACCGCGCTTTAGAATAAGTATCTTGGCTATGGATTCTCGTGGAGTGCTCGAACTGGACGGTTAACACAACGAATAGATAAGTTGCCGACGAGGTCAGGTCAACGATCGATACTCAATGACATTGTACCATGGGATCGAACTAAAGTACTCGATGATAAGACAATTGATCATCATGTTCAATTAGCTGTCGATAAACAATTTGCCAACCTTGCACGACGCAAAAGGGCAAAACGGACGGATGGCACGGCGTGTTGGAGCGTGAGCGGCGGCAGTGGCGCGTGCCCTAACGCCGTGGCCGTGAAAAGTGACGGTGCCGCCGTCCCGGTCGTACTCGGTGGAGGGCTCTTCCGAAGCCCAGAGGCCATTAAAAGCGGCCGCCCCCCCACAATCATCTCTTCCCCTTCTCCCACCTCCCACCCCACATGTCCTCGCCTTCCTCCCCGCGCTCTTGCTCTCGCAGCTTCGCACTCCCCCCCCCCCGCTCTAATGGCAAAGGCTGCTTTGCTTTCCAAATGGAGGTAACCGTCGGCTAACCCATCGTCTGTCCGTCCGCCCCTCTCTGTTTCTTGGCCTCTTTGCATATTCTCCTGGTTTCTTGATTCCTACGAGCACGTAGGGCATTTTCTTGGGGGTGTTGATTTGGTTGGGGGAGGAGGCTGGTTGAAGATTTTTGGTGGAATTCCGTGGGGGATTGATGGTGGGATATATGGAATGGGTCCATGATTGGTTGCTGTGGGACGCCTTCTTGGAATGCGGAGGGATCCGGAGGCCACCGATTAGATAGCGGCAGGGGAAGAGGGAGGAGAGGAGGACGAGGAGGCGGAGGCCGCCATTAGCACCCACCACCCCGAGGCGCGAGCCACCAGCCATGGGGGAAGACCTCGTCACCACCCTGTCCATGGAGAACGGCGGCGGCGGCGGCCACCACGGCCCCTGCACCCTCCTCTCCATGGACCCCTCCGGCCACCTCGACGACCGCGCCGTCGGCGTCATGGTGCAGCCCCGCATCGGAGGCGGCGTTGGCGGCGGCGCGCGCGTGCACGGCGTGTCGCTCTCCGGCGCGCCCCCGCCCGACATCAACCAGCCGTGGCAGACGGACCCCTGTGACATGCTGGATGTGGGTCTCGGGCCGCAGGTCTACGACGGCGAGGCCGTGCTGAGCAGCGCTCCGAAGTCCGGGAGCCGGAAGACCGCCAAGCGCGGTGACAGCATCTGGGGTGCGTGGTTCTTCTTCACATTCTATTTCAAGCCCCTGCTGTCGGACAAGTGCAAGGGCAAGGTCGTCCGGGACACGCACGGCATGTCGGGGTTCGACAAGTCGGACCTCCGGCTCGACATGTTCCTGGTGCAGCACGACATGGAGAACATGTACATGTGGGTGTTCAAGGAGAGGCCGGAGAATGCCCTTGGGAAGATGCAGCTGAGGAGCTACATGAACGGGCACTCACGGCCTGGCGAGCCGCAGTTCCCGTTTAGTGTTGACAGGGGATTTGTCCGATCGCACCGGATGCAGCGCAAGCACTACCGCGGGCTCTCAAACCCGCAGTGTATCCATGGGATTGAGGTGTTGAGATCGCCAAATCTTGCAGGCATCACCGAGGTAGACCGGAGGAGGTGGGTGGAGCTTACAGGGAGGGAGATCAATTTCGCAATCCCGCAGGAGGCCAGTGATTTTGGGACATGGAGGACTATGCCAAACTCAGAGCTTGAGCTTGAGAGGCCACACCCTATCATGAAGAGCAGTGTTCACCAACACCCAAAGAAGCTGCTGAATGGATCAGGCTTGAATTTGTCCTCACCGTCCAATCATTCAGGAGAAGATGGTATGGATCTCTCCCCGGTTAGCAGCAAACGCAGGAAGGAGGTGTTTCCACATGCCATGGACGAGGAATGCTTCTTGCCGTTGAACCCTTGCAATGGGAGGTCACAACAAGATGTGGAGATGCATTCAGTAGTGCAGCCTTCGTGGCTGCACGAGTTCACCGGGGTGATGAGAAAGGCTTGCGGGCCAGTGACTGCCGCCAAGTCTATTTATGAGGATGACCAGGGCTACTTAATAATGGTCAGCTTGCCGCTTGTTGATCAGCAGAGGGTGAAGGTTTCATGGAGGAACAGTCTTACTCATGGTATAGTGAAGATCCTTTGTGTCAGTACAGCCCGGATGCCATACCTCAGAAGACATGATAGGGTTTTCAAGCTCGCTGATCCTACACCCGAGCACTGCCCTTCTGGGGAATTCATCCGTGAAATACCCCTAGCTACCCGAATCCCTGAAGATGCTAAGCTGGAGGCATACTTTGATGAGGCTGCTGCAGTGCTTGAGATCATGGTTCCCAAACGAGGAGACGGGCCGGAAGAACATGAAGTTAGGGTCTCTATGCGCCCTCCTCACCTTGGAGCTAACGATCTACTTTTGACATGAGTAATGCAAGGTATCTTCACCATGTTGTGTCCTGTTTGTGACCACCAGATCAGATGCCCGAAAGAGCCGAGAATTATGGTATTAGCATGCTTGTTGCGTGGGTGTTGTCATTTTGAGTACTTCTTGTACTGCACTAGGCCTATTCAGCAACGAAGACTTTGCTGAAGACTAGCTTGTTCTAGCTTGTATGTTATGGGTGTCTTTTTGGCCCTCTGTATTATCCTTTTAGCATATGGTGGGATTGCTTGTTCTAGAATTTGTACTAAGTTACAAAATAAGTTGTCTTGAGTTACTTGCTACTCCATGTTTGTATCCTGGATTGTGATTGTTTTGTTAGTACCAGTTTGTACGATCCAAAATTTACGCTGTTGTTTGCCGTTAAGAAACTAATTTTGCGCTCCAGGTTAGGTAGTAATTGTAAACAAGTCGCAAGCGTGTTTCATGTCCCTGTCGACATACGTGAACTGGTAATACAGCATTCCCTTCTTTCTCGCTGTAAAGAAATATGTGCGTCGAATGGTAATTGCAGTTCCTTCGTCTCAAGGATGTTGTCTGATTTTGGGACATGCGCACCCAGCCAACTTTCGTATGCACTCGAGCACGCCCAAGTAGCTGGAATGGCTCCAGTTATGACCTGAAACGCAGTTCGTGGGGAATTCATCAACACTCGTATCTTAGCTTATCTTCCAATCACGCATCCAGATTCTGAAGCAGCCGCCTAAAGCAAAAAAAAAAATCATGTCAAGCAGTGAAGAAAATTTTCGTAATCGCTTCCCTCTGAATAAGGGAAGAAAAGAAGCAGCTGTTTTCAACGATCATGTGCTGAAACTAGTGCGTAGCAACAGACTTCATAAATTTAGCTCTCTCGATTCACACCGTCCGGGTGAGTACCAGACTGCTGTAAGGCTGTAACTCCACCCAAGGTATATGAGGCAGCAGACCGGCCATAATGCAGCAGAAGTCATATAACTTCGGTAGCATGTGTGCTATGGAGCATGCAAGTACATCCTCCACCACAAGAACGAAATTGGAGATGAGCAACGAAAGATTGAACAAGAAAGAATATTTTTTGAAACTTATTAATAACCTCAGCTAAAAAAAGTTCAGAACTACATTATTACGGACTTCCAAAAGTTTCTGCATCTCACGACCTTAAACCACAACTGAAACCGAGACCAGACACGATCAAAGTTCAGAGTGACTCCCTCGCCACAGAACCACCTCGACCGCCACCAGCTTAATCGACCTCCTCAATCTTGGGACCCGCGCCGCTCCCACCGGCCGGAGCGTCCTCGTCCATGCCGGCGCCGCCGCCCATGTCCGCGCCAACGCCCTGGTACATCTTCGCAATGATGGGGTTGGAGATGCTCTCCAGCTCCTTCGCCTTGTCCTCGAACTCGTCCGCCTCCGCGAGCTGGTTGCTGTCGAGCCAGCCGAGGGCGCCGTCGATGGCGTTCCTCGATCTTCTTCTTGTCGTCCGCCGAGATCTTGGAGGCGATCTTGTCGTCCTTGATGGTGTTCCTCATGTTGTACGCGTAGTTCTCGAGCGCGTTCTTGGCGTCCACCTTCTTCTTGTGCTCCTCGTCGTCAGCTTTGTACTTCTCGACCTCCTGCACCATCTTCTCGATCTCCTCCTTGCTCAGCCGGCCCTTATCGTTGGTGATCGTGATCTTGTTCTTCTGCCCAGTGGTCTTGTCCTCGGCGGAGACGTTGAGGATGCCATTGGCGTCGATGTCGAAGCAGACATTGATCTGGGCCACACCGCAGGGAGCAGGAAGGATGCCGGACAGCTCGAACTTGCCGAGCAGGTTGTTGTCCTTGGTCCGGGCGCGCTCACCCTCGTCCACCTGGATCAGGACGCCCGGCTGGTTGTCGGAGTAGGTGGAGAAGACCTGCTCCTTCTTGGTGGGGATGGTGGTGTTCCTCGGGATGAGCTCGGTCATCACGCCACTGGCAGTCTCGAGGCCAAGGGACAGCGGCGTGACGTCGAGCAGGAGCAGGTCCTGCACCTTCTCGTTGCCCTCCCCGCTGAGGATGGCGGCCTGGACTGCGGCGCCGTAGGCCACGGCCTCGTCGGGGTTGATGCTCTTGCAGAGCTCCTTGCCGTTGAAGAAGTCCTGCAACAGCTACTGCACCTTGGGGATACGGGTGGAGCCACCGACGAGCACGACGTCGTGCACGCTGCTCTTGTCCATCTTGGCGTCGCGCAGGCATTTCTCCACGGGCTCCATGCACTTGCGGAACAAGTCCATGTTGAGCTCCTCGAAGCGAGCCCTGGTGATCGTCGAGTAGAAGTCGACGCCCTCGAACAGGGAGTCGATCTCAATGGTCGTCTGGGCAGTCGACGACAGCGTGCGCTTGGCACGCTCGCAGGCTGTGCGCAGCCGGCGCAGTGCACGGGGGGTTGCCACTGATGTCCTTTTTGTGCTTGCGCTTGAACTCCTGCATGAAGTGGTTCACCATGCGGTTGTCGAAGTCCTCACCACCAAGATGAGTGTCACCGGCGGTGGCCTTCACCTCAAAGATGCCCTCATCAATGGTGAGAAGTGACACATTGAACGTGCCACCGCCAAGGTCAAAGATGAGCACGATCTTCTCGCCGGAGCTGCTTGCCTTCTTGTCGAGACTCGAGACCATATGCAATGGCAGCAGCCGTGGATTCGCTGATGATACGCATCACATTGAGGCCAGCAATGACACCGGCGTCCTTGGTGGCCTGCCGCTGCGAGTCGTTGAAGTAGGCCGGCACTGTCACGACCGCGTTCTTGATCGTGGAGCCGAGGTACGCTTCACCAATCTCCTTCATCTTGATGAGCACAATGGAGGAGATCTCCTCGGCGGCTAACTGCTTCTCCTCGCCCTTGTACTGGACGACAATTGTCAGCTTGTCACCAGGGCCGGGAATGACCTTGAATGGCCACAGCTTCATGTCACTCTGCATGGACGGGTCGGAGAACCGCCTACTAATCAACCGCTTAATATCTGCATTAGAAGCAGAACAAGACTGTAGGTGAAATTGTTCGTTTAGAAGAAACTATGAGTTTGCTCCAATCAATTCAGCTTATTTCCTCAGGTATTAACAGCAAACAGCAGAGCAACAGGAGGAATTCACAAGGAATTACGCAACTTTCCCAACAAATTCATCCAAGTCTACATCTGAAATAACTAGTGTGTTCTCCAAAACTGTTTCTTCTGCTACCAAAAGACCAGCCAAGCTCAACAAGGAAAGTTTTCACAATGGGAAATGGTGAATTTTAGTATCTAGAGAAACTTTAGCATAAACTTTCTGAAACTAAGGGGTTTATCACTGTACCAGAGAATTTAAATTTCGAGAGACATTAGCAAGAATTTTTCTGAAACTAGGGGAAACATCACCAGCCCAGATAAGTGGGCATACGGCCAAATAGCCTATTTCGTACTTGTTATATTTCAAAACAAATTATATGTTCCATTAGAGGTACTGTTCGCAACATCTCCCGTCGGTTTCTAATTCTCTATGTTCCTTTGCGAGTACTTGCTACAAAACACACTAAACAGATTGAGACAATCAAAGTACGTAGATCAAAAATTCTCAATAGTATCACTAGCATGTAACGAGGAATGCATAATCTAAATCCAAAACTAAACCACATAAAAAAGACGACCTGGTAACAAGACAAGTATGAACGAAGTGGGCTTAACGAGCACGAGTTAGCGGGGCCCGTACCGAAGACGGTGTTCGTGGGGTTCCTGGCGACCTGATGCTTGGCGGCGTCGCCGATGAGCAGCTCAGTGTCGTTAACGCGACGTACGACGGCGTGGTCCGGTTCCCCTGGTCGTTGGCGATGATCTCCACGCTGTCGTGCTGCCACACGCCCACGCAAGAGTAGGTCGTGCCGAGGTCGATCCCGATCGCCGGGGCCTCCCCCTTCGCCATCGTCTCCTCTCCTGAGCTGCTCTCGCCCGAATGGGAGGGGAAAAAATCCGAAGAAGAAATCTAAACTATTACTGGGGAGGACCGTCTCCCTGTGCCTTGCTGCGAGTTGGGAATCGAGGTGTTTCGGTTTCGCAATCGAGAATGTTCGGGCGCGGGACGTTGGATTGAGATCGGAGGGGCGTTCTGGAAGGGTCTGGATTGTACCGGTTCGGCGAGGGGGCCAATAGGGACGTGACACGTGGTGGTGTCGGCGTACGACTGGCGAACGGCTATTGTTCTGGCTCTGTTGGTTCGGCGGTGTTGAGTTTGCAGCAGTGTATACGGGTCTGTTTGCTTGATGCCTGGAGCAACTGGGCCTGGCCTAGGCCGTCCCTGGCATCGGCTTGGAGCTTGTTCGGTCAGAGGCCTCAAGTTGGACTAGGCCCAAGTATGTGTTAGAGCAACTCCAGCAGTAGCTCTCAAAATATGGCTCCTACTTTTTATTTGAGGGCTCTCTCTACTTTTGAGGGCTCTGTTTTTTGGGCTACACTCCAGCAGGAGCACTCAAAACAGGACCCTCAAATTCATTCTTAGAGGGGATAACACATAGGACCCACCCTCATCCTCATCCTACTTTTGAGAGCCGAGGGGCAAAAAAACTCACTCCAGCAGGGCCCCTACTTGAGCCCTCAAAAGTAGGGGCTCCCTCCAGACCCCAGGAATGAGGGCTCGAGGGGGAGATTTGAGGGCCCTCTACTTTTGAGGGCTCAAGTAGGGGCCTTGCTGGAGTGAGTTTTTTGCCCCTCGGTCCTCAAAAGTAGGATGAGGGCTCAAGTAAGGGCCCTGCTGGAGTTGCTCTTATAAGGGCATCTGTAGTTAGAGATGGCAATGGGTACCCGAAACCCGATACCCGGTGGGTTTTTACTCTATTAGGGCATGGGTCTGAGTCAATTTCCTAACCCATGGGTCTCTTAATGGGCAAAAAGCCCAACCCATCGGGTTTGCCGGGTTCGGGTACGTTCCTATAGTACCCAAACCCGTAAACCTATGGATAATATAAACCCGATCCATAGGAGTTATAAACTCAGGCTCCCAGCCTCCCAGGCAAACCAGCCCAGCCCATAGCTCATTAGCCATTTAGCACCAAGCCCCCAAATCCAATGCGGCAATGCCCCATTACCCATACGGCTAACCCTAGCTAGCACTCGGTCATGGTCACTACTCACTCCTCCCCAGTCCCCACCCCGATTCAACAGCCGTCGCAGCAGTGGCGCATCTGGCGCTCCGCGCTCGGTCTCCGGTAGTCTCCACGCTCGCCCTCCCATCCCACAGCTCCCGCCACTCTCGCCGCACGCTCGTCCTCCCGCACGCCCTCGCTGTCGCCTCGCCTTCCAGTTTAGTCCACCGCCCCCACGCCGCAGCTAACACGCATCGCAGCAGTAGGCCCTTGGCCATGGCGCTGCCCTCTGGCTCCAACAAAGATGGCCGGTGAACTTCTTCCTCCTCTCCATTAACCATTGTTGCAGCTCGCATTACTGAACCCACAGACGACCCGTGGGTACCCGTTAACCCAGTGGGCATGGGTCTGGGCAAAAATCTGCACCCGTCACGGGTATGGGTTTTTTAGCGGGCACGTCCAACTTTCATGGGCACGGGTTTGGGATAGCAAAACCCAGCGGGTTTGTGCCCGTTGCCATCTCTATCTGTAGTGCATAAAAATAGACGGTCTTAAGCCACCTTAAGATCAACCTTATACATTACAGGGGTGACCTTAAGCAGGTATAAGTAAAAAAAAGCTTAAGGCTAGTCCTCAAGCTAAAGACCTGGCCACAAGCATCAAAATACAATTTTTCTTTATCTGCCGAGTGGGACCGTCTTAAGGCCCCTTGGGTTATATACACTATGGAGTCAGCCTTAAGGTTTAGATGGGACCCACCTTAAAGCCCCTTGGGTTATATACACTATGAATGCCCTAAGATATACAATAGTTTATCTTTTAAGATTATTTTTAAAGTTTTTATTTTATCTAAAAACAGTACTAGAGACAATCTCTATAACAATAAATCATTTCTCTAACTATCTTATACTATTTTACCATAACTTCTTCACACCCTCTCACTGTTTGCGTTGGTTTACAGGCTTAAGTCATCTCTTACATAAGAGACAGTATATTATCTCTTCCCTTCTCTCTTCCACATAAGATTTTACTCATTTAATATAACTAAGAAACAGCTGAGATGACACTATAGGAAATACCCTTATCAGTTCCATGCTACCAGAGGGTGCCAACAAGTGAAAGCGTGGGCTTATTTCGTTTTGCCCAGAGGGTGCCAACAAGCGAAGTGTTATCTGTTTTGTATATGGTTCAGAGCTTGCGCAATACGGTACTCCAGTTCTTCATGTTTAACAAAAACCACCAAACCGGCCTTATCTCGGAGTACAATAAGCATAAACTACAAAAAAATACTCTACTCGAATAATAGTAAGCTTTTGATGGGAAAAAGTTAAAGGATCCTCTAAAAACTGAGGACCCTATTTGGCGTGAGTGGTTTGCATGCTAGTCCTCACTTAAAAAAACCAACCATACTGTACTAGGTTTTGAACTTGACTGTCAAGCTAAAATATGGTTAGTTGTTGATAGTAATAGCTTATATCTCTTGATAGCTGGTCGTACAGACCTGTCCGTCGTCGCTAAGAGTGCCCATCAGCAGCGGTCTAATGACTTCACCGCGCAACCGTGTAGGTGTCCTCGAATCAACTTTTTCTTGCTGTGTGTATACTTGCTTGCAAGATTCGAAAAGTCAAATCTATCGAACAACAGATCCAATCATTATCCTGATAGAAAAAAAAGAGCGATCAGGACCAGAGGCTGCTAACTAAAGAACCCCGAGAGCGACGCCGGCTTTTCACCGGACGCCTTTCACGATTGCGTATGACCGACATCCCCCAACAGCGTAATGAAATGATGCCGCGAAATAGCAAAAGCTCATGGGGCGCGCGGCCGGTGTGCGCCGGCCGGTCTCGCATCGTCTCAAGGTTCCCTCCGTGCCTCTGGTCCACCGGCGTCGTAGACCGCACTATCGGTGGCGCGGAAACGTGGACTTTGCGCGTGGAGTACGATAAGAGCAGGCGAGACAAATCCACAGGTTCCCATCGCCATCGCGCTTTGGGTTGGGGTGGGGTGGACCAGGCCGAGTGGTGGTGGCCGCGCGCGGGGACCGCCCGGCAAATCAATAGCCGTCTCCTATCGCCTCTCGGAAAGGAAAGTGGCTGCCGGAATTGTAGCTTTGGGTGACGAACAGTGGCTCACGTTTGAGGGTATCTTTAACAATGCCATCTTAGGGTCTGTTCTTTTTGGCTGCGGCTTATAGCTTTTAGCTGAAATTTTTGAATTTTGGCTGTTTACGGTACAGATTACGGAGAGATCGATACTCACTTGCAATTTTGGTTGGTACAGATGTTGGGCTTTTAACATGTACTAGTTTAACTTGTAGACCTCGTCTTGAGAAAATACTCCGCTTAAAAGTTAGGTACTGTAGCGGCTGCGAAAAGCCGGCCAGCTGGAGGCCAGCCGAACAGGCCCTTAGTTATTTTATAGGAATATTAAATAAGTAAAATACTATGTAAAAATGAGGAGAAATAATATGTTGTATTTTATACAAAAAATGATTTGAAATCGTAAACTAACGCAAATAGTGAGAGGGTGTGAGATAGAAAATTATAATAAAAATAATGTAAAATAGTTATGTAAATAATTTACGATAAATGATTTACTGTTGAAGACGATAAATGATTTACTGTTGAAGAGATTATCTCTAATACTATTGTTTTTAAGTAAGATAAAAAAATATTGGAGACGATTTGAAGGAATAAACTATACATGATCTTAAGGGTGCAAAAGCCGTGTCCTTTTTGTGCGAGATTGATTACCCCTCTGCCGCAGCTAGGCTAGACCGCTAGATGCGCCTAAACGTGTATAAAAACACATGCAGGAGCAGGAACCCGGGCGACTGGTGCCTTTAATTGGAGACGCGTAGGTTATGTGCCTAGCGTGCATATTTGTGAATGTAGAGGCTGAAAATGCTCCCCAACAGAATTAGTACTAAACGCGAATGAGGTGCTTGGTTCTTCCTGCTCGATGTGTTTTAGATTAATTGGCTGCACATGGTACGGTATTGACTTGTATAATGACTGGTATTGAATATATTTTTTAAAAGGGGACAATGGGCTGCTGCATTCATATTAAGGCTCACAGCTCACGGTTCATACCCTGGACAATTAAAGCGAAAAAATCACATAAATAACTTGTCCAACCTGTATTTGGTGGGAATCAAACTCTAATCATCAGCTAAAGATATAAAGATACCATACCATTAGAGCAAGTACAATAATGGTCTTATAGCCAAGCTAGTCAGCATTTTTGCTGATGTGGAGGAGAGAAGAGAGGAGAGAGAGGAGAGCTTGGCTCTCATGCAAGCAACAAGCTGCACACGGGAGCCTATGCAGTGGTGGGCCCAGATAATAAATGTATGTGAGGAGGAGTAGGAAAGAGAATGTGAGACTTGGTACCATATAATAATAAAAAAACTTTTGTAGACAAATAGAAGACAAACTATTGTATAACTTGGCTCTTATAACTTGACTTATAGCCAAGCACTTGGCTCTATTATTGGACTTGCTCTTAGGCTATGCTATGGTTGACTAGTATTGAATATCTTACCAGAGTCAGAGTCGGTTTACACTCTTCTTATAGAGAGAAAACTATACAAGTACACGGAAGTGGACTTCAAATTAGTTCCTTACTCTGTAGATGTAAAATGTAAGAGAGGTTGTCGGTATCGGGACACGTATCGTAATATCGTATGATCCTACCGAAGTAGATGATACGAATCGCAATATTAATCGGAATCATTAGTATCATAATGTGATCACGATCCTACTCGTAGAATCTTAAGATCGGGTAGGATCGTAGTAGGATTGTGATCCCGACAACAAACTATATTAGTATATAAAATTTTATATTACTTATTACTAGTTTAATTTGCTTTGTTTTGTTATTTACATATTGTTCTAAGGTTAAAAAAAGTATTATATTTGACCTATTGCATTTTTAGATTATTAGTTTATTAAAAAATTAAATAAATTTTAAAATTCAACCTTAATTCAATATAACATGAATAAGTGTACTCAAATTACAAAATTAAATTAAAAATCTACTATAGACTTGCATATTTAGAAATATATTTTGATTTTTATATAAAATATATGCGCTTTAAAAAAAATGATAGTATCGTGATTCTACGATTCGATCCCGTCAGACGAAAAACAATCATATATGGTATCACGATCCTGACAATCTTGTAACCCAGCCAGATAGCACAAAGTTGGAAAATATTCTGACAAATTGTTGGTCACGGGTTCACCGCCCCCAAACTAAGGGTTTGTTCATATTAGCTATGGCTGATGGTTTTTTATTGAAAATAAATAGTAGTGACTGAAAGATCGTCTTTTAAAGGAGTGGACGAGCGGTGGGAAGTGAGAAAGAGATGCATGCGTGAAAAAGGAGTGAGAGGAATGGGGTGAATGACACAAACCTTACTGTAGTCACTTTTTTCAAATTTTGCCTCCAAACAATGTTTTTGTAAATCTAGTCCCCTCCCTAAGCTTGGTAGCTACGGCAAGCGACACGTCCACAAATCAGTAGGTACCATGATCGGCACTAATGACGCTCATTATCATAATTAACACTAAGTAATCACCGTTTTAAATCGAATTTGACATGATAGCACTAATGCCGTATGATTAATACTAATTAGCATAAGTAACACTAATAAAAATGCTAATCACTCACTATTCAAAGCATTGTGCGGCTGACAACCTACCGAGCTAAAGGAGCTCTAAGTACTTGCCAAGCTTAAAGGTGATGCTAGATTTGCAAAAATAAATATCCAATCCTATTTTTTTTAAAAAATAGCTACAATGCCATTTATATGAACAGTTTGATGCGCCCTTGCTCCCTCTGCTTTAATCCTAAGACGAGATGGGAATAAGAAGAGTGACGAAGCGGCTTAAAAAACTAGATATTTATATTGATTTCTCTA
This sequence comes from Dendrocalamus latiflorus, assembly GCA_017311315.1. Lineage (NCBI taxonomy): Eukaryota > Viridiplantae > Streptophyta > Magnoliopsida > Poales > Poaceae > Dendrocalamus > Dendrocalamus latiflorus. The sequence goes on from CM029663.1 coordinate 10,573,694, forward strand.
AACAGAAGCAATTATAGATAAGCTCTTAAACCAACTCACTTGCGGATGAGCTTGAAATGGTGATCTCCTTTTGGATTAACGGTGTGCTCATTTGGGCTGAAAAAAATATTGTTTTTGGTTGAAATTGTACGGTAGCTGGTTGAAATTATATTGTAGTTGATAATGACTTATTTGGCGTAACTAAATTTAAAAATTTTTAAAATAGAAAATCAAATTAACCTATTACAAACAATGCAAACGAATACGAAAAAAGAACCAGCAAAAAAAGCTCAAAAAACAAAAAAATTTAAAAAAACGAAAATTAGCAATAGTAAAAAATAACCCATAAATAAAAAACTAAACCTAACCCGAAATGAGCGGCCCCTTAAGGGTGACGACTGGCGATTCCAAGGGTGTGTTTGGTTGCTTTTGGGTAGTGGGATCGTATATTCTGAATGAGGGGAAGCTGGATGATGAGGGCCGTATTTTGAAAAAGAAGAGTGTTTGGTTCGATGTATCTGTGAATACAGGCTGAATGAGTATGTGATTGGTAGGTTGTATATGAGGCTGTATGAAGGTCTTGCTCGACTCCCTCGGTCCTGGACGGGCAGATTCGGTCAAAATGGCCTTCACTCCCGGTCCCGGATGAGACCGTATGCGGAGACGAGCGGATCCATGCTTCTACAGTAAATTCGTCCAACCAAACACCCGAATTTTTCACAATATACGGTAGAACTGGAATCCGACCGTCCATATCCAGTAAACCAAACACACCCCAAGTTTCCAACCAAGTATGTTATGTTTACTGTACGCGTCGTCCGCAAAGGGGAACGCACGGCAGGCACGGCAGTCGGCGGCTCATTATTTCGCGTTGGGCGGTGGGGGAAAGCAACCCGGGGGCGTGCGGGTGTGTGCGGTGTTCACGTGACGCTCCTATGCCTCGTGCTTTGATCTGTCGATGGTCAAGGATGACCGCGCCATACAGGTTTTAATACGGTTTGTGATCGTCTCCGTCTTTTCGTTTAGATTGTGTTCCTGACAGACGGCGTGTCGGCCATTTCCCGGGCGGCGCGTAGAGGATGGTGATTCCAAAGTCCTCGCATCCAACGGGCCAACCTTTCCGGAAGCGTTATCAATACTAACTTATAATGTACAAATCTTTCCATTAAGCTAGAGTTGAGCAATACTGTCAAATTAGTAATCATATAATATCGTGCTGTCTATTAGTTACTGTGTTATCTATTATTTTCTGTTGTATAATGTTATTTTCTATTGTATAATTCGTCTACACATACATTATAGGCCCTGTTGTTTTTTAGCTTTTGACATTTCTACTGTAATTAGCTTTTAAATGAATTGTTTTTTTAAGATAGAGTCTACTAGTTAATTGTAGTATATATTGTACTAACTTCATTTATATTAGCAAAAATCGCACGTGAGTTTCTGTTACTCTGTAATCTCTTATATGAATAGTGTAAAAGCCGCAAACCACAGCCAAAATCCATAAGTCTCAGTTAAAAAGAATAGATCCATAGTTACACTGAAAATTGACAAGGGGCTAATACCTAAGGTACAGAGACATGATACTTAGATAAATGATCATGGATCATGGATGTCATTGAGCTATGCAACACTTGGGATTTGTAGAGACAACGACGATCTCGGTGAGACCGCCCTGGCCTAGTTTCACCATTACCGAACTTTAAGTTCGAGTTTGGTAAGGCCCTTGGTGGTCTAGGATCTATTCAGACTGTTGCAAGGCCTTTAACACGTGCATGTGTAAATAGCCTAGTTGAATATGTGGAATTGAGTTTAATAGTTCATTTTTTAGGGGAAAACCATACAATTCACGGACAAGTTTACTATGTGTTGTAGCAACCGGCAACAATGCGCAATGTTCTTGTACAACATAGTTTGTATAAAACTGAAAAATTGTCTTGCTGGAAATAGTTTGGCTTTTGCTGCGGAGTACAGAGGAAGTGCATACATTTCTTAGCAAAAACTACAATTACGGTTCGCTCACCCAAAATGTTCCTTCAATGCTATCGTAAGAGAGTTCGTATTTACACCAACTTTAAATTATATAAACACAAACACAATCATAAAGGCATGTCCAATGGTGATTTATGAGCTAGCTCTAAACATATTATTTCATATTTTAATAGAAGAGAGAGAAAAACTAGCTCTTGATCAAGAACTAGTCTCATACACACATTCCAAGATTATGTGAGGATGTCATGTGGGACTATTCATGTTATGAGCTATGTACTAAAAGTTAGGCCCCGTTTGGCACAGCTCTAGCTCCGAGATCTATGTTGGATCTGTAGTTTGTTGACTAAATTAAAGTGATTTAAATATTTTTATTTAATATATAATATAAATGAAATGAGTCATGTAAATGCACTTAACATGCCTACAACTCTAGATCCAGGATTTCCTAGAGCTACAGATGACCAGCTCTAGGAAATCTACAGATTTCCTAGAGCTAGAGCTCTGCCAAATGGGGCCTTAATATCATTGAAGAAGTTATCTTAGAGCTAGTAACTAGCTCATACCATTGTACATACCCTAAGAGCAACTCCATCCCATTAGTCATTTCTCCCTCTCTATTTCCTAGGATGAAGAGGCTAGCTATTATTTTCAGCTCTCTATTTGAGTTAGCATTCCAATGGCCTAGCTATTTGAGAAGCGAGTGAGGAGGCGCTCGCCAAATCTAGCTAGCGGCCGGGAGAAAATAGCGACTCGATAAAAATGAAGAGGGGGATAAAGAACCGGTTGGAGTTCATTTCTTGAGTCATATTAGGTAAATATACAATGAAGAGCAGGATAAAGAACCGGTTGGAGTTGCTCTAACTAAACTTCAAATAAACCACCTCACCGGAAATAGAATTCACATCAATCAGCGAACAACCACCGGGGGCGACGCGACCATTATAGCAGCCTGCTACTACTACTAATCAACCACCTCTACCGCTCTACGTCTACTCCCACCTCTCCCCTCCCGATTCCCTTCTCCAAGCTCCTCCTCGGTCCTCGCCTCTATAAATAAGGCGCCCCGCGGCGCCCATCAATTCGCGTCACCGCCTCCCGAGACCGCGAATTATTCTTCCGCCCACTGCAAAACCGTAGCCACCAATCCCATGGCGGCCACCACCAGCCAGGCGAGCCTCCTTCTCCAGAAGCAGCTCAAAGGTGCGGATCCGAGCGGCTCGCCACCCCCGCCCCGCCCCACCCCACCCACATCGATTTTTTTCCCGCTCTGTTTTGCCCGCGGATTGATTGATTTGGGGTTTGTTTTGTCGTCTGGTGATTGGTGCAGATCTCGCGAAGAACCCTGTGGATGGGTTCTCGGCTGGGCTCGTCGACGACAGCAACGTCTTCGAGTGGCAGGTCACTATCATCGGCCCGCCCGACACCCTGTAGTGAGTCGGATTCCCTCCCACTCGCCTCGCGCTTCCATGTCTTGTCGTGATGAATTGCCTGTTTGGTGTGTGTTGGTGCCATGCGAGTGGTGGTGTTTCGTGTTTAACTGTGAATCGGAAGCGGTAGCGGTGAATCTAATTCTGGAATTTGTCAGTGGGTGAGGTTGGCGTGCGGTTGAATTTGCGATGTTTTTATGCTGTTGTACCAGATTGGCACGGCTTCCACCAATACAGCGACTAGGCTTTGGTCGGCTTCCAATTTCATCGAGTTTGATTGGTACTGGATGTGTGGATGAGGCAAGGGTAGCTCTGTTCACTAGCTGGTAGTTCTGCTGGTTGAATTTGTGGTAGTCACCCATGTTCACATTTAGATTGGTAATTGGGGCTGCATGCGCATGTACGGATAAGCGTTTATGGTAGTTTCGGGTGGATCCTGCAACTACATCATATCGAGAAATGGAAATATATCTATCACTTGGTTGGAGTTTGTAAGAGATAGATGGGGGTAAATTGGGCTGCAGGCACATTGTGGCAAGCAATTTGACTTGCGTTTCTCTCTAGGGGTTGGAGTTTTTCTTCTCTTCCTTGCAAATGCTCGTGGTGGTATATTTTTACTGAAACATGATTGACAGTAATGTGCATTGGGGTAGCAGGAATCTAGTCCAGCTACTGCTGTGGTATAGATGTCATCCAAAGAAATGGAAAAAATATGAGAATGGAATGAGGGCCGGGATATGTTCTTTTGGGAAAATCCTGAGCAAGTGACAGGAGGTTCAACCTACGTGGTGGATATGAGTTACAACTTACAATGGAGTAATAAGTGTGGTTGCTGGTCACGAATTGCAGTATCTACCAATTCATGTTTTTTACATGAAACTATTTGACAAGCATACGCTGATGGAACTCCAGATTGTTTTTTGCAATGCTGAAATTTTGGTGTTCACTTTGTTTCAAAGAAAACCGAGAATAATCTAAGGAAGCTCAAAATGGAGCGCAGTACTCTCATCTGGGAGCTTGGATGCTCATGTATAATAGATTTCCTGCTTTTAAATAATTCGTTCCTTGGTATTTTGTTGACTCAGAAGATTCATTTACTGTGGGACTCATCAATTAACCAATTCTATGGTTAGTCCAGTCAATAATATATCAATATGAAATGTAAACATGTGATCTGAACTCAAAATGAATTCAGTCCATTACCATGGTTTGAACTACTGGTTATTACTAAGAGCCCTTAGCTCAGATAGAATAACAATATAGATCTGCTTGCTGTGCATTTGTCTTTGAAGTGTTGGCCCAATACAATAAGTAAATAGTTTTTTTTCTATGCTGCTGAGTGACACTGGCCTTCATTTTGCAGTGATGGAGGCTACTTCAACGCAATAATGAGCTTCCCACAAAATTATCCAAACAGTCCTCCATCAGTCAGATTTACTTCTGAAATGTGGCATCCAAATGGTCAGCTTTCCACAAGCATAACTTCATATTTCTGTACTTCCATGATCCATCATTTTGACATTGTGCATAATATTTGTTTGATTGCCAGTTTATTCGGATGGGCGGGTGTGCATTTCTATTCTTCATCCACCTGGTGAAGATCCCAATGGCTATGAGCTTGCGAGTGAGCGTTGGACACCAGTGCATACGGTAGGGCTTCTTTTATGGTGTTTATGATGCTAACAATGTGTTCCCTTTTCATTTTGTTCTGCAGTACTTCCATTCTATCAACATCTACTCTGTGAAGTCTGTCTGCTAAATTTGCTGCCATACATCATCAAACAGCATTCATAAGAAAAAACTTATAATGCAAAAAATGAAGTTCATTGAGAGATCTGCATCTGCAATATATTGTATCTTGAGTGTGTGTGATGCATCACTGTTGCTACTTTCTTAACTTTATATTTCAACTGAGAACAGCCTTAATGCCAAAATGCAAATATGGCCTAAACTTGATATATTTTATATCATTGTGTTTGTAGAACATTGGTGACGGCTTTCTTGTGCATTTCTATATATTCCTGATGAACGTTTATGTCTTACCTGTATAATTTCTTTTTGTTAATCTTTTTCTTTTTTAAAATAAGGTTAGTGAAAAATACGAAGTCTTAATTAATATCGGACTAGTAAGTTGTTGGTTCATGCCTATGGTTAAAGTACTCTATTATCTAGGTAGGAAGTTGTACAGCATTGGTTTTCTATCAAGCTTTAATGTAGTAGATTCTGTGGTTGTGAAGGTTAAAGATAACCAGCCTTTGTGCACTGGATATTCTCTTTTTAGGTTGGGCTTCTTGTTTTCTTGTATGAGCAAATACCTTCATCTTCCAAAAAACCTTACACTAGATACACTGACGTTGAAAGTGCTTGAAAATATCAGGGTGCCTCCATGTTGGTGAATTTCTGAGCTTCAAATTCATTATCAGATCTTGATAGGTATAGTTGACGTAAACTTCAAGAATTTTGAATGCACTAAACATCACAACAAACATGTTCCTTCTTTGGCATATCTAATTATTCTGCTGCGGTTCCTAAAATTAAATCTTGCTTAATTTCACTTCTGCTACTAGATCTTATCTTTCAAAGGTGGTACCTGTTTGTTTCCTTCACTGATTGCCTCTCAATCATTTTTTTTCTCTTCTGGGTGATTATGAGCAATTATTTTAAAACTTTTTAACCATTTTCCACTTGATTGAATACTGCATCTTTTGGCCTGAAGGTGGAAGAATGAGCGGGCATCTTTGAGACGTCCATATTTGTGTATGCTTCTAATTTTAATGCTGGTCTCCATTTGCAGGTCGAGAGTATAGTTCTGAGCATTATTTCGATGCTTTCTAGCCCAAACGATGAATCACCAGCAAATATTGAAGCGGCTGTAAGTTCACATGACATTTGCCATGATAACTTTGTTTCCCTGGGCCTCTGTTTGTGTAAATGGCAGAACATCTTGTATCTGCATTTTTTTCCCATCAATTCATAGTTCTTTTTTTGGGAATGGGCACCACCACTTCATAGTTGTAAAATGACGGCAACTATAATTTGTTTTACTTGCCAATAGCAAAAAATTCAGAGCTGACAGTTAAAAAAAAACATTCTTAATATTTTCTTCAGTAGTCATCAATAATTTATTATCAGCATCATCCTGTTGGACACTGCATGCATCATGCATCTTGACGTTCACCTATTTAGGTTAGTGACAACCCTGAAAATTTTCTAAGATACTCTTACAACCCTTGAAACAATTGTGGATTTACTAACTTACCTTTTGAATTATTATTTTTTTGACTCTGTGGAAACATTGTCGTTAGAAAGGTCCGTACTGTACGTTTTGCTCGCTGTTTAATGGGTCTCCTTTGTTCTGAAGTTTTTTCCTGTTGTATTTCTTGCGCAGAAAGAATGGAGAGAAAAGAGGGACGACTTCAAGAAAAAGGTTAGGGGCATCGTACGGAAATCTCAGGAAATGCTCTGAAGAAAATGGAAGTACTGGGGAAGTTGGTCATACCACTGTCAGGTATGCAAGATTTTGCTGTCGATCTCCAATGTCGATCTGACACTAGCAATTTCACCTCCCCCCTGTACAGTTTCCATTTAGTGTGTGTCCGGTGGTGATCGTGGTTTTGTTCCCAGAAACGCACCGGGAATAGTCGCCTATTCTAAAGGTTCAGTTGTTGTCTTGTGTAGCTTGGGCTGTCAATGTTAGGAAACTTGGAAATACTGCCACTTATCATTGTTTTCTTATCGAACCTCATAAAAGGACACATGCCTGATCAGCTAATTGTTGGAAGTTGAATGTTGAACACATCTGTGAACGGTTGCAATCTGTTCGTCTTAAAAGCAATTCTGGGTTTTTTTGTAAAGAATGTCCTGAAAAAGTTTACTCGTGCCGGTTTAGAAGCTTAAGTTTTTCGTAAGTCCTGGTAGTGTGCGTTCTACTTAATATACAGGTCACAGGTGCTACTGTGAGAATGATTTATGACCCGGGAAGGGTGTACATGCTACAAAAGCACCTCTTATAGCAATCGAGAGAATGATCTGTTTCTTACTACTTTTAGAAGACATAACGAAGTGGATTTTATTAAGTCCTTCTGTAGCTCAATTTGTCTGTAAGCCCTGTTTATCTTTGTTTCGATATAGCTTTCTTGGTATCGATCTTCCGTTTTGTTCATAAAAGCCTGCGAAAATCTGGCTGAACTCAACACAGGTGCAGATTTTTACCAGGCAGGGCATCCGAAGATTCCGAATACAAACCTACAAGCTTGAAGTAGATTTCATGTGCGAATTAACTTTGATGAATCTTATGCAATCTCTTTTACATGCACAACAATACAACAGAACTGCAATGCCGTATCAACAAATTTGTAACTTCATAAGCACCAACACCACGGCCACAAGTTTTAGATGACGATGGGCCATTAGTAGCATTAAGAAACTGAAACAAAATGATTTGATATATGATCATAGTGGCTGTGAATGAAGGGTAACATGAGAACTGATCTCAATAGAGGGCAAATAAAGCGCATATATGCACCCCCAAGTTATCCAACGTTTCAAAATCGTGGACTAGATAAACAATGTGGAATGACAGAGTTCCCAAATATGCAACATATACAATTGGAGGTGAGTTGCTAGTCGCTACTAATTCCTAATAGATAGTTTCACTACATTATACTCAGGCTTTTGTATCCAGGGAAGACATACTGATGCTACATTATAAACAAGTGAAAGTGACAATGCAAGGCACAAATAAGACCCATCTAATTGTGTTAACAAATTAAATGTATGGACCGATCAAATATTTCACCGAATAATGCCCACAACCATCTAGTCACACACACTACTGTCACTCCATGCTAATAGCTTAAGGAAGTTCAATTTTTATTGTGCCAACCCTCAAAAGGCAGGCATGAAACAGCAAGTCGGCATCAGAAATCCCCTAGAAAGTAAGATATTGTTATAGCCTATATGAGCTAGAGCCCATGATCATGTGTAGCCGGCACTGGGTTACTTTTGGTCTCCGTTGTCGGTGTGCGCCTAAATTTGACGTTTCGTTCAGGGCAATCCCACTCCCATGATTCCGTCGCTCCCAAATCCCAATCTTGAGGAGACGAGATGAAAGTAACCATGGCCACAAACAAGAACCAAAAGAAGCCACGAACTCTACCACTAGCGTGTTCGCGACAAATTTGGTACGCCGAAACGTAAAAGAGGTAAGCTAACAAGACCAGAACTGAAAGGAAAAGGGTTACCTGCAGATCTAGGCGCGCGTCGAACGGTCGATCGATTCAACACAAGCCCAAGTCAATATGCAGCTAGGTCAGATCAGATCAGATCGCGGCCAAAGCTAACAAATCCTTGCAGACGGAGATCCGGTGATGGCTGGGGGCCGTCGGTGCAGAGATTGGGGGTAGAGAGGGAGGGGTAATGGGAGAGAAAGTTGGGACGGATCGTACCGGCGATCCATAGGTGAGCGGCCACAAAGGCTGCTTGGGCACTTGGGTTCCATCCCGCCGGAACCGCGACCCGTTCGAGGGGAAAAAATTGATGATATACCCTCCATTTAGATGGAAATTAAAGATTTATCCTCCTGACCCACGTGTTAATGACTTATGATGACCCCACGTGTCATTGAGATATGGAGGGTAAATCCTCAATTTCCCAACTAAAGGGAAGGTATATGAACCAATCTCCCCCCGCGAATCTAGCCCGCCGCAGCGGCGGACCCAGGATATTTAGGATAGATGTTCAGATTTCGAAGCTAAATTACTCGAATACATCGATACTGCAGCGCACCGTCCCCTTTCCCCCTAAAACACCGATACAACGATACGTGTATATAGATATAATAAAAATATAGAAATTACAGAAATCAATGATTTCTTATGAGAAAATAGGCGACATAAGGCGAGCATAATTATATGAATTAAACAACAAATTATAAACATAAATGAGAGTTGTATATCTTGTTGATCTTACCTTTTTTGCTATTTCCTTAACAGCAAGAATTGTCCATCTAAGAGGAAATTGTGTGTTCCTTTCATGGAGCAAAACATACCAAGAAAGAAAATAAGTGGAGTGAGGTGGAGCACACCTAGATCTGAAGAGAGGACGATGACAATAAGTTAGAGGTGCTACTCACTTTCCAATGCCACGCTCCTTCCTGGCTACTACACTGCTCCCTTCTTGTCGCCCGCTCCCTACCTAAGTGTGTCGTTGTGCCACTGTCCGCTTGCCCGCGACACTTCTCTGCTCGCCTGCGCTGCCACACGCTCACCTTGCAGCACGTGTCGTCTCACGCATTATTGTCGTCATATCATGGCACCACGTCTACGTCCGTCGGTCGTCACTCGACTCTAGCCTGCACCTTCGCCCGCTCGCCACTCGAAGGTCGAAGCCGCCTCCCACATAGACAGTCACATCTCGGGCCTTCGTCCCGGCTCCCGAGTTGCCGCCGCCACCCGGCCGCTGCCCTCGTCGCTGCCCGAGCCACAGTCGCTGCCATCGTCCGAGCCGCCGCCAAATCCGGCCAGATCAGGCCATCACCGCCGACGCCCGAGGCCCCGAGCAGTCGACCAGATCTGGCCAGATCGGTGCTTACCGGGCCCAGCGTCTGACCCATCGTCGCCGCCGGACCGTCGATCCATCGGCCGCCGTCGCCGCTGCCCTAGCCTGGGGGGGTGAGAAGCACACGGAGGGGAGCAGGGACTCTGGGAGATCCGCTGACGGGGACCGAGAGGAGCACACGGCGGCGGTGGGGGGACACGGGCCCGGGGGAGAAGCACACGGTGGGGAAGGGGGAGCGAGCACGGGGCCTGGGGTGGGGAGCACACGGCGGCGCGATGGGCGGCGCGGTGGACGGGGTAGGAGCAGTGGGACGGGAGAGGATGGGATGGGAATGTGACGCGAGGGATTGGGAGAATATTGGACACTGTTGGACCCATGACGCTCCGGAATTCCAATTTTGACCCCTCGAAGCAAAAAATTCCAAAAATAGACCCCTTTTGAGCGCGCGACTACGAGAGGCTGCCACGTGACTCGGTCGTGCGGTCTGGTACCGCACGACCGCACTGTTCATTGGGTCGTGCGGTACCAGACCGCACGACCCGCCGCCGCCGCGCCGACCGCGCGTTCCGTCGCCCCCAGCGCGCGTCTGCCCGGCCGAGCGCACGAACATCCGCCGAGCGCGCGACTTCGGGCGCTGGGTCCAAAATTAATGATATGTACTTCGGGCGTGAATTCTATGTGCAAATTCAATTATTGCTGTAACGTGTGGCATGTACATTGTTTGATATTTTAAGTATTATACACTGTACACTGGTGCAGCTTTGGGTCCAAAATTAATATTTTAAGTATCAGCTTTGTTTGATATTTTAAGTATTATACTTCTGGCGGTTTGTTCAGAATTTCAGCAACGCGAAGTACATATCATTAATTTTGGACCCAGCGCCCCGAAGTCGCGCGCTCGGCGGATCGTTCGTGCGCTCGGCCGGGCAGACGCGCGCTGGGGGCGACGGAACGCGCGGTCGGCGCGGTGGCAGGCGGGTCGTGCGGTCTGGTACCGCACGACTCGATGAACAGTGCGGTCGTGCGGTACCAGACCGCACAACCGGGGCACGTGGCAACCTCTTGTAATCGCGCGCTCAAAAGGGGTCTATTTTTGGAATTTTTTGCTTCGAGGGGTCAAAATTGGAATTTCGAAGCGTCATGGGTCCAACAGTGTCCAATATTCGGATTGGGATGGGAGGGAGTTAGTGGGCTGGGCAGTGGGCACCACCTGGGCCGACCGGCCGAGTGCGAGCTGATGTAGGCTCGCGAGCCAGCTCGCAAGCGGCTCGAGCTTGGCTCGATTTTATTACGAGCTGCGGAGGAGGCTCGGCTCGAAAATTTACGAGCTCGAGCCAAGCCGGCTTGGCTCGTAACGAGCTCGAGCTGCCTCGCGAGCCTCGAGCTATTTTTCCACCCCTATTTATTACCATCTTTCTTCGAGGGGGACGGATTGACTAGAAGAGAATTCGACTTTTAGGTCAAACTAAATCCTTTAAACTTGTGAAAGTAAATATAGATGATGCTTCAAGTGGTTTATAAGTCGGAGTTTATGATTTATTTTATACTATAACTATTAATTATTTATTTTGTATAATTAAATATAAAAATAAAAAATCAAACAAAGCAAAAACTAAAAGTAGAAACCATTTGAAACAGGTCAGTTAGACCGGCCCAACCTAAGGCTCTAACCCGAGTAACTCATGCAGGACTTCCGGCCCAACCCAGCTTTCTTGTAACCCCCGGTATGACCGACACACGGCGTCGCCAGAGTTTTGCCACCAAGACCCGCAAAAAATCCCCCAAAACGTAACCCGAGCTGCCCAAAAACACGACTTCCCGCTCGCATTTCGCCACCCAAATTCCCGCTTACCGCCTAAACCACCACCGAACCGCTAGATCACGCATCCCCGCGCGCATGCACACGGAAAACCCCACTTCGGCTCGTCCAAATCCAGCCGTCCCCACGAATCCAACGCCCCCACGCCCCGCCACCTCACCGATCCTCTCGCCCACCCCCCTCCACCAATGGCGCCCCTCCTGCCCCGCCTATAAAATCCCACCGCGCCATCCCCCCGAAATCCCACCTCGCGAAGCCAGAAACGCTACCCCCACCCGGTCTCGCGACTCCGTCCGCCTCCGATCGAATCCGTAATGGCACCCAAGGCAGAGAAGAAGCCCGCGGAGAAGAAGCCGGTGGAGGAGAAGGCGGAGAAGAAGCCCAAGGCGGAGAAGCGCGTCCCCGGCGCCAAGGAGGGCGGCGCGGACAAGAAGGGGAAGAAGAAGGCCAAGAAGAGCGTGGAGACGTACAAGATCTACATCTTCAAGGTGCTCAAACAGGTGCACCCGGACATCGGCATCTCCTCCAAGGCCATGTCCATCATGAACTCCTTCATCAACGACATCTTCGAGAAGCTCGCCCAGGAGGCCGCCCGCCTCGCCCGCTACAACAAGAAGCCCACCATCACCTCCCGCGAGATCCAGACCTCGGTGCGCCTCGTCCTCCCCGGCGAGCTCGCCAAGCACGCCGTCTCCGAGGGCACCAAGGCCGTCACCAAGTTCACGTCCTCTTAGGCATGCGGAGTCTTTGCCGGCGTTGTCTGTTTATCTTTTGGTTTGGTTCGGTTTGCTCCCATGTTTAGAGCATAGTGTTAGATTTATCATATGGAACAATGTAGAATGAGTTGAATTTGCTGAATGAATGAATGTGCGAAGTGCCAACTAATCATCCTCCGTATGTAGAGATGGTTCATGCATTATTGTTTAATATGGCATGGTTTGTAAGTGTTTCTGCGATCATATTTGTTAACTTAGTGCAATCTTGTTTTCAGAGGTAACATTTGATTATGCGGTTTAACACCTTTGTTACATTCCTAAGAAATCAAAAGCCAGCCGTATTCTAGTGATTCCGTACACGATTCAACCCTTTGCTAAAATACCTGTACTATCAACATTAGGCTCTACTTGTTTCAGCTTCTAATTTTTAACTTTTAATACACTATTTATTAATTTTATCTTTTTGTTTTTTTTTGAAAATTTTCTTTTGTTTTTTCCCATATTTATGGTATTGTTTGTGATGGGCTATTTTTTTTTTCTATTTTTAAATTTAATTACGTTAAATAAGTCACTATCAATTATAATAAAAAACTATAAGTCATCGCTAAACTGAGTGCCCCTTGCGGCTCTGCGGGAAAAATATCATACGAGACCAGGTTTATTGGTCTATCAAGTTGAATCCTCTCTTATCCATGACATGTGGCAGGAAAAATATTAGGTGGGTTCTTTTTGGGCCATGTTTTATAGCTTTTGGCTCAAAATTTTGAATTCTGCTTGTTTGCGCATGAGAGTACGGAGAGAAATATTCATGTACGATTTTGGCCAATATAGATAAAATCGGGACAGTGTCTAATACAATCGATTTATAGACGCCGTCTTAAAAAGACACTTTATTTAAAAACTAGTCATTGTAGAAAACTAAACCATAACAAAAAAACCCCACCCATCAAAGAATGTAGAATTTTTTGAAATATTTTTTTAATTCAGAATACAAAATTATACCTATGATTTTTTTTATAAAAGTAATCTCCTGTCGTCCAACCGTTAGGTGATTGGAGCAAAGTGGTGAAATTTGAGAATTTTTGGGATTTTATGTGATTTTCTAAGATTTATTTGGATTTTTCTGGAATTTAGAAATTGGAAAATCGATGGAAAATTGGTGTGAACAGTAACGGGCGGGTCCGGTGCAACAGTGCAGCATGGCCGGGAAATGTCCGGCGCGGCCCACGGGCGCGCGCGCAGAGAGGCGAGGCAGGCCGGGGCTTCGGCCCACGCTCGCGTGCGCCCACCTCGCTCGGATGGCCGATGCGCGTCTCGGTTGGGCGGCCCGGATGGGGCGGAGCGAACGGACGGGATGCGGAGCGGGGAGATCGGACGGCTGCGGCGCAAGGGAGGCGACCGAAGAGGTGTGGCTCGATCGGACGGACGCGGGGAGAGGAGTTTATGAAGATCCAACGGTGGTGGCTAGGCGACAACTGACGGCCGGTGTTAAACGGTGACGAGAGGAACGGGCGGAGGAGATGGGGCCACGTCCCCCTTTTCGTCTACCTCTCGCCGGGGCTCGCGACAGAGGGGCAGAGCGGCTGCGCTCCGGCGACGGCAATGGCCCTCGGTGGCCGGGGAAGGTTCCACCAGGTGCGTCTCAACACGTGGAGCTCAATTTGGGGCTTTGGAAGGGGAGGGAACCAAGGGAGGGGGCAGGAAGCAGAGAGAGGAGGCTCGGCTTCCCGGCGGAGGAGGGGGTCACCGGGGCCGGATGGGCCAAATTGGTGGCGGCCACACGATCAGGGGGTCCTGGGGCTCACATCGGCGGTGGTGGCGGTAGCTGGGGGGCCTCCTGGAGTGCTGGCCACGGGAGGGGTGCGGTGGCCGGAGGGGAGCTTCGACGCTGGGGCTCCTCGGGGTTCCTCCTGGCCAGGCAAGTGAACACACGTGATCAGAAAGTAGTAGAGGAGCTCCGGGCTAAAGCAATCGAAGAATGGGGGAGGGGTGGAGGAGATCAGCTCACGGGCGACGCTGGCGCAGGGGAGAGCGGCGGCGGCGACTGGGGTGATGCGGCTTTAATTGGCAGCTCAGGGAGGCTCTGGGGAATGGTGGAAGGCGATTGAGGGTGATGGAGGAGCTCGGGAAGCGAAGGGGAAGGGAGGGAAAGTGAGGAGGCCGTGGCGGGGCTTTATACCCGAGCGGAGGAAGTTTCGTGGGGGAGGAGGCACGGGCGGTCACGGCAGTCAATTGGGTGGACTGGGCGACGACTAGCTTGCGGGGGAGAGGGAAGGGAAGGGCTGGCCGGTGGGGTTGAGCGGAGGAGGCGGTGACGCATGGCGCGGGAGGCGGTGCTGGCGTCGACTGGTGGCGTCAGTATGGCGAAGGCGGGGCGAAACCGCGGGCGCGAGTCCGGGCGCGACTCGGTCGTCCCACGTGCAGCGCGTGCGCGAAGAGGAAGGCGGGGAGGGAGGAAGACGCGATCGGGAGAGGAGAGCGGGGACGGCGTCTGGGAAGGAGGGAGGCGGGGAGGTTAGCGGCGCCAACGAGGAGGAGGGGAAAGGGGAAACGAGGGAGGCGTCGGGGAGAGGGAGAAAGCGGGGAATGGCGAGGCGCCAACGGAAGAGGGAGGCGCCTGGCCGAAAAGGGAAAGCGGCAGCCGGGGTGACTTTCCAAAAAGGGAAAGTTCCCGAAAAACACTCAAAATCCAGCAAAAATAAGGAAAATTTTGGTTTGAAAATTTGGGGCTTTTCAACCTACCCCCCTTAAAAGAATCTCGACCCCGAGATTAACTTGGTCCAGGGAGTAAGTTGAGAAAAAAATCTCGCTGCAAGTCTGATTCTTTTTCCCAAGTGGACTCATCCGCTGTATAATTAATCCACTGTACTCTGCAAAATCTGACATTCTTGTTTCTGAGCTGCCTTTCTGACGTCTCAAGTATTTGTAGTGGTTCTTCAGCATATGTGCAGACATCTTGCAATTCAATATCTGACAATGATACTTTATCTGTGAGTTGGCGTAGACACTTTCGGAGCTGGGATACGTGGAACACGTTGTGTATTCTTGACAAGTTGGGTGGAAGCTGCACTTTGATAAGCAACCTCCCCAACTCTTCCGATTATTTGAAACGGTCCCACATATCTCGGTGCTAGCTTACCTTTGACTTGAAATCTCTTGACTATCTTGAATGGGGTGACTTTGATGTAGACGAAATCTCCAACTTCGAAGCTCAAGTCTTTCCTGTGGTTATCTGCATAGTTCTTCTGTCGGTCTTGTGCCATCTTGAGTCTGTCTCTGACAGTTCTGACATGTGCTTCTGCATCTTGGGTAATCTGAGGTCCAATGAGTTGACGTTCTCCAGTTTCTGACCAGTTCAGAGGTGTCATGCATTTTCTGCCATACAAAGCTTCAAATGGGGCCATTTGGATACTGGCTTGGTAATTATTATTATATGAAAACTGAGCAAATGGTAAACAAGTATTCCATGCTGCTCTATACACAATTGCACAAGTTCTCAACATATCTTCCAGAATCTGGTTGGTTCTCTCTGTCTGTCCATCTGTCTGTGGGTGGTATGCTGAGCTGAAGTTCAGATCGGTGCCCATAGCTTCGTGTAGTTTCTCCCAAAACTTGGAGGTGAATTGTGCTTCTCGATCTGACACAATTTTCTTCGGAACTCCATGTAGTGTCACAATTCTTGTCAAATACGACTCAGCAAGCTTGTCTTTCCCATAAGTTTGCTTGATTGGGAGGAAATGAGCTACTTTAGTCAATCTATCAACAATGACCCAAATAGCGTCATATCCTTCACGAGTCTTGGGGAGTCTAGTAATGAAGTCCATGCCGATACTATCCCATTTCCATTCGGAAATTGGCAAAGGCTGCAGCAATCCCGATGGTTTTTGATGGTCTATCTTGATCTGCTGGCAGACATCACATTTGGTCACATACTCTGCCACTTCTTTCTTCATTTGGTTCCACCAATATTTTTTTTTCAGGTCTTGATACATCTTGGTACCTTCTGGATGGATTGAGAATTGAGACGAATGGGCTTCGGATAGGATCAACTCTCTTAATTCCTTCTTGTCGGGTATGCAATAGCGACCACGGAAGGTAAGGATTCCATGCCCGTCTATCGCATACTCTGATGAATTTTCTTCTTGAATGTCCTTTTTCAATTTTTGAATCTCTTCATCTTCATCTTGTGCTGCCTTGATCTGATCTGTCAACAACGGTTGGAGTTCTAATGCTGCCATACTGTCTGGTTCTGTGATTACCAAATTCAGTCGTTATATCCCTTTGCAATTCTAGTGGATACTCTGCAGTATTGGGTTTGCCTTATCGAACTTTTCGACTGAGGGTATCGGCAACCACATTGGCCTTGCCCGGATGGTATTGAAGATCAACATCATAGTCTTTGATTAACTCCAGCCATCTTTGTTGTCTCATACTCAACTCTGGCTGTGTGAACTGATACCTCAAGCTCTTATGATCTGAGAATCTCATAACGATTCCCTAGCTGGTAGTGCCGCCAAATCTTGAGTGCTTGCACTACAGCTGCTAGTTCCAAATCGTGTGTTGCGTAGTTTTCTAGTTATCGTGAAGCATAGGCAACAACTTTTCCGTCTTGCATGAGCACACATTCTTAATTTTCCATTCTTCTTCTTCATAAACAAAACTGAGGCTGACCAAGGTGAAACACTTGGTCGAATAAACTCTTTCTCTTGCAGTTCATCTAACTGTCTCTTGAGTTTTCTTTACCACTTTCTGACCTTCAGGGTTTTCCAATATTACTATTTTGATCTCACAATCTACCTTGTCCTTGTTCTTGGCTAGTCAGTTCATGCCTAAAATGGCATCTAACCCTTGTATATCTGGCTGTAGCAAATCTGCTTTAACCTCCTCTGGACGGACTTTGGCTCCTCTTCACTTGTACCTGTATATCATCCTTGTGTGTGTGGTGTAGGTTTCTACTTAGATGAGTTATGTTGCGCCAAGGCTATATATATATGTCTGGGTCCAATTGGATCAATTTCATTGCAACATGAACTTCTCATTCCTTATGTTTTAGACAGACAGGCTTCATACACCTTCATAATTTTGCCACAAACCTTAGCTAAAGTAATTTACAGATAAACCATTCAGTTCTTCCAACTAGCTTACAAAAGTGTAACCAAAAAGTACATCATCTCATTTCTTGGTCTTCATAGCTTATATCTTCTTGACTGGGTGCTTTGCTTCTCTTCTTTATGTCATTCCTCCAGGTAGACTTGTTTCTTCCTCTATCCTGGTCCTCTTTGGGTAAGATTCTTCTTCTTCCATCGGTGGCAGGCGTGATGTTGAGGTCTGCCTCTTTGCTTGCTTCCTACCTTCTTCCTTTGGTAGGGACTTCAGTGGGCATTGATCACGATAATGCCCATTCTGTTTGCAGTGAAAGCAAGCCGTTGGCGTTGAAGGTGAAGGCTTCTTTCGTTTCATAACTTTCACGTAACCTGGTATTTCTTCTTCTATCTGTAGAGCTCGATCAACCAGGCTCAATAGGCTTGAAAACTTCAGGTTTTGAAGGCGTTGTCTCACATTGGGTTGTAGACCTTTCATAAAGTACTCCATCTTTTTAGCTTCGGTGTTAATTTCCTCTTGAGCATACTGGGATAACTGATGAAATTGTTGTAGATATGCTGTAATGGAGTTCTCTCCTTGTTGAAGATCAAGAAAATCCTGATATTTTTCAGTGATAACCCTAGGAGAAATGCAGGCTTTACGAAATCTCTTCACAAAGTCTTCCCATGTAATATCTTTCTCCTTAGGGTGCATCCACTGGATAGCATTCCACCAAGTAATTACGGGTTCGGACAACTGATAGGTGGCGAAAAGAACCTTCTCCTTATTTGTACACTGGATAGTATTCACTCTTCTCTCAATATCCTGTAACCAGTCATCTGCATTCAATAGCTTTGTTGTCGAAGGGAATTTAGGTGGTCGAGTTTGCAGGAATGTTGTAAACTTCAATGCAGTTGCGCCTGATGCTGACACTGACTCTTCGGGTGTCACCTTGATAATGAACGGTGGCTGTAATTCTCCTGGGTAACGGTTCTGTTCCATTACCGCTATCATGCTGGCAAGTGTTCCTTGATCTGTGGCAGGTGCACCCTGCCCGTTGGTCTGACCATTCTGCTGTGCTGGATCCATCTGCCAATTGGGAACTTGAGATCAGCTTTGCAACGGCTTTGGAGAATAAGAGTAGATAAGTAAGACTTTGAATTTTCAAGGCAAGCATAGGGTGAAAGAGGTAAGAGCGAGAGCGAAAGGGATAGGAGAAAGCTTTGAACACAGGGGGATTACTGATAATTAAGCAAACAACATACAAGATAATGAACATAAATTTACAATATGCAAGTGGTACACAAATCACTTAGGGTTCATGATTACACTTGCTTTACATTACAAAAGCACCATTACTACTCAGGGTCAGTCTAAACTTAGCGAACAACGGCTACAACAGCTGCCGAGAAACAAAATTTTGAAGTTAGACAAGCAAAGCAGTAAACATTTTTGCCAAAGTAAAACTTAAGTAGGAGTAAACTAAGATAGATAAGGTAGCAACAAGAGAGGAAAAGACAGCAATAATACTTATTTTTTTTTGTAAACCCTTTTTATGGCTTTTAATTAAGTTTTGCGATAAAATCGCTTCCTAGTTTGCCTTAGGTCTCAACCTACGGTCAAAGAGCATGCTCTGATACCACTTCTTGTAACGCCCCCGTTTCCAGGGGCGAGTACGGACACGGCATTCCGCAACTATTCACGCATGAACAGTCATGGAGTGTCGCGCAAGAGTATACCATTGCATGCTTACAACAAAAATCCAGTATGTATTTCACATATGGACTAACATCCAGCTTTGACAGCGGGGCGTGCAAGCCCAAAGTATAATTATATTACAAAAGCTCCAAGATCCGCTTGAGCGCGGCGAAGACCTAAAGCCACGGATCCTTGTCGAAGAAGAGATCCTCTGGGATATCCTCGACGGGGAGACCTTTCTTAACACGAAATCTTGAATTGCCTTCTTTTCTTCTGGTATCTGTGAAGTTTTGCAAGTCTGAGTACTCTAACCCCGTACTCAGCAATTCACAAGGGAAATCCTAACTTACTACTTGCACGGATCAACAAAGGAAGAGAATATACTTGGTTTATTAACTTTGAGTGGATGTTTTATTTGCAAACATTTTGATAAAACAGACCCAAAACTACTCTTTAAGATCTCAGGGGTTTTCATGAAGAGTTAATTAACCAACTGGATAAGTTAAAGCATGTACAAATCTACTTAAGCTTCGCTGCTGGAATCACCCAAGTGACACAGCTCCAATAACCGGGAGCACGACGTATTCGAATACCATTTATTTGACTCTGCAGAGTTTGCTCAGCTTTACCCACACGATCCCTTAACTCCCGCGACAGGGTTAAGAAAGCCAGGTCGTTTCACTGCTCAACTCTTTATATAGGCTCTACCCGGTAGAATCCACTCGGGTCTAGCTCAAACACACACACAAACGTCCGCTTCGAGTGAACTCTACCGTTGTTAGGTACCCGCAGCACGGCCTGCCTAACCTTGTTACCCAAACACCTACTCCACAACACCTGTAGAGTTTCAATCGAGTTGAGCAGCTACTAAACCAGTGTTGACAAGTCAACTCCTGTGGTTGAGCGGTTACCATGTCATTTGCTCAGCGTAAGGGTCTGGTCCTTATATTTTCCCCCAGGGGCCCGCAACCCCTGCCAGGTCCACGACCTGCAACCTAGGGTAAGAGGCGGGCGAAAACCGTCTTGCGGCGCACCACAGCCCCCTTACCCTATCCTGCGCATGCCGACAATCTCCGCCCTAGGGCACGGTGTCCCATACCACCCTGCCCTAGGGTCGGGTTTTCCAAATTCTATTGGCCCGCAGCCACAACCTTATTAGTGTAAAGACTTTGAGTGATAATAATAATCTATGCTTATCTAGATTAACAGATAATTATTTCTAGGGTTACAAAGGCATGGCTACAAGTTTAACATGACATTTGTCGGTGGTAGGATTAACTACATATCATGTCATTCTAAACATTTTATTTTACTTTGAACTAACCTTTCAGAACTAGCTTAATGCCAATAGCATAATAACATAATTTAAATGGCGTGGGATTTCAACATGGTTAAGGACTTGTAACTTGCCGTGAATCTGGACGATCTTGGCGAGCTCGAACGTAGAAGCTTCTGGATCCTGGGACTGCCTTGAATTTTCGGGAGCTCCGACACTAGCGCAAACACGTAAAATAAATAAGCCCGGCTTGAGCCTAATCAAGCGAGGAAAAATAATCTATTAAAAAGGAGTAAAATGCATAAATCTCCAAATAGGGAATTTGAGGAATTTATCTGGGATGAATTTGGAGAAATGGAGGTCAAAAATGGGTTCAGGACATTATTTGGAGCAAAGTGGTGAAATTTGGGAATTTTTGGGATTTTCTGTGATTTTCTAAGATTTATTTGAATTTTTCTGGAATTTAGAAATTGGAAAATCGATGGAAAATTGGTGTGAACAGTAACGGGCGGGTCCGGTGCAATAGTGCAGCATGGCCGGGAAACGTCCGGCGCGGCCCACGGGCGCGCGCGCAGAGAGGCGAGGCAGGCCGGGGCTTCGGCCCACGCTCGCGTGCGCCCACCTCGCTCGGATGGCCGACGCGCGTCTCGGTTGGGCGGCCCGGATGGGGCGGAGCGAACGGACGGGATGCGGAGCGGGGAGATCGGACGGCTGCGGCGCAAGGGAGGCGACCGAAGAGGTGTGGCTCGATCGGACGGACGCGGGGAGAGGAGTTTATGAAGATCCAACGGTGGTGGCTAGGCGACAACTGACGGCCGGTGTTAAACGGTGACGAGAGGAACGGGCGGAGGAGATGGGGCCACGTCCCCCTTTTCGTCTACCTCTCGCCGGGGCTCGCGACAGAGGGGCAGAGCGGCTGCGCTCCGACGACGGCAATGGCCCTCGGTGGCCGGGGAAGGTTCCACCAGGTGCGTCTCAACACGTGGAGCTCAATTTGGGGCTTTGGAAGGGGAGGGAACCAAGGGAGGGGGCAGGAAGCAGAGAGAGGAGGCTCGGCTTCCCGGCGGAGGAGGGGGTCACCGGGGCCGGATGGGCCAAATTGGTGGCGGCCACACGATCATGGGGTCCTGGGGCTCACATCGGCGGTGGTGGCGGTAGCTGGGGGGCCTCCTGGAGTGCTGGCCACGGGAGGGGTGCGGTGGCCGGAGGGGAGCTTCGACGCTGGGGCTCCTCGGGGTTCCTCCTGGCCAGGCAAGTGAACACACGTGATCAGAAAGTAGTAGAGGAGCTCCGGGCTAAAGCAATCGAAGAATGGGGGTGGGGTGGAGGAGATCAGCTCACGGGCGACGCCGGCACAGGGGAGAGCGGCGGCGGCGACTGGGGTGATGCGGCTTTAATTGGTAGCTTTACTGCTACATGATCGGTCAATCTGTTGGCCACTTAAGCGTCCTTGTTTTCCTTACGAAACGGCCGAGGAGAATGTGGATCAGTAGGGAAGTTAGGCCCGTTTGGAACATGGAAGTTCATAGGATTTTCACAGAAATTTTATAGAAAATAGTTTAATTCAGGTAAGAGCCATCTTAAATTTTCTCGCATTTCAAACGGATCTTAATGAGATTAGATGCTTTAAGATTAGTGTTGCCAAGTGTCAAGTTTAGAGAAGGGTCCAAGTTGATGAGGTAACAGACCTCGTCTTATAGGATTTTTCCGTGAAATCTCCGGTAGCTTGAATGTGCTACTGTACAATAAGTTTGATTTGAATGATTTTCTTATCCACCTAAATACATTACAGTTTGCTCAGGAAATTTCTAGTTCTCTAATCCGACCGACTTCTTTAGAATAATTCATTTTTTACATTTCGTGCAAGAATTTGAGGAGAGCAAAAAAAAAGCAAAAAAGAGGAAAAATCAATCAGCACCGTAAAAGTTTCGAGTTGATGATGTCTTCTAAGGGTCTGTTTGGGACTGCTCTGCACCAGTTTTTCCAGCTCTGCTCCACCAACTCCACCATGGAGCAGCTCCACTGTGGAGTTCCTGGAGCAGGTGGTCCTGTTTGGCACGCAGCCTAGCTCCAGCTCCAGGAATGTGAGGTTTCCCTGAGAAATGTCCGATATGCCCCTGAATGATGTTTGGTGTATGTTTTGATGTGTGCGGAGCATATGTAACTGAATATTTTTTTGTTGCCAATTGGAATATGATGTAAAATATTATAATCGCAATTAATTTATTTGAGAAAACCAAAAACCAAATATTTTGGTCAAATAATTCCATCCTTTTGTCCTATAAATTGCAACTTACATGATAGATAATTAACAAAGTCCATCATTCGAATACAAATAATTGTCCATAGATAACTAGAGAGTAGTTTAAACCAAAATGACTATGAATGCAAGTGTTCCGATACATAATTCTAGCTCCAAGCTAGAGAAATAGCGGTTGCCAACTCATCACGGGATGCATCCTTAGTAGGAGCATTGGGTTCCATAGTAGACCTATTTGATGGAGCTACAATTTTATTATACCTTTCGGGTATTATCAGGACAAAGTTTGGATCACGATCGAAGCGAGCAAAGTCCAAATCTTCACCCCCATACTCACGAATGAAGTTGTGAAGAACCATAGTAGCCACAACAAGCACATCATCACTGCAGGCGTGCAGGTATCTTGCCCAACCACATGAACACATGTAGAAGTCGAATGCCTCCACAGATCGGCTACATAGTACGAAGGAACAATTATTAACATACAGAAGATTACCACATGTTTATTCCTTAAACTAATTAATAAATAATCATTATCTCATCAAAACAATCATGGCATGTCTCTGATGTCTGTTGTATTACTCTTCCAGCGTACATAACTCACAATTGCTTATTGGCAGCAATGCTGCATAAGCAAAAGGATATTTGGCCTCTAAGAAAACTGGTTTACAGAAACGAAGTAAATGAAATGCTTCCCTGAGATGCTAAGTGCTCTTGCTTCAGTTCTGACAAAACCACTCCCTGCAACAATTAGTGGAGAACACCAGACTGAAATGCCGCTCCAGGAAGGTAGGAATCTAAATGTTACAATTTATATGGTGTTTGAACAAAGACATATTTCATTTCTTTCAGTATGTATTGTTTCCACAAGGGAGGAGGATGGCAAAATTCAACCACCAGACAGGATACTTAGCACTACAGATATCACTTGGCACTGGAAATTGAAATGTCGATATTAAATCATGACCATTTCCCTACAAACTGTGAGCTTAGCAAGATCGGCTTCCTCAAAAGCCTGCGTCAATACAATAAGAGTGAGGATTTGCCAATCAAAAGGGCACTACAAAAGCTATAAAAGGGTAAATCAACAACACAATTGCTTAGCTCAAGCCAAGAATGGCCAATTGGCCACCATAGAACTACAAAAGTTGGACAGAATTGTACATCTACTTTAGAATGACTGTTGTGGCTACGGGCCAAACAGAGAAAGAGGGGGACTAGTGGAAGGAGAGGAGGAGAGGAGCCAGGTCTGTGTGGGGGAGTTGAGTAAGAATGAGAGAGATGTCCCCCTTTGCCCCTCCTGGGGGCTTATATATATGTGAGTGGGGTAGAATGGGAAATCCCCATTCTACCCCTTAGTATTTACAAAGGATGGGGGGTACACTGGTATATTTACACTGTTATATTCCTCTACACTATTGGGCCTATTACATGTTGGATTAGTTGCACGGCCCAGTCACGGGGGGTTGGGCCACCCCTACAACAATGACATTTATCAATGACTATTCGTCGATCACGAACGCTGCTTATAGAACCATAATCCAGCACAGCTCAAAGATTCTAAAACTTTTACATCTATGCTATTGCTCTCCCTGAATACCACATCTATGGGAAATTTCACATTTATTACTCTGGAAAGGGAAAAACATACTAGGAAATTAGTGCCATACCTTGTACGAGACCTTGAGGCGGCACTCGGGGTGGCGATCCGGCGGGAGCGCAGGCTCGGCAGCGATGGACATCTTGGCGATGGCGTCCTCCACCGACCGCGCCTCGATGATGGAGTCGTCCCTGTTGGTGTTGGCGATGAGCACGACGTGCTTGTACTCCTCCTCGTCGGCTTTGCGTGCCTGCCACTTCTTGGCGGTCTCGACCTCGCGCTCCAGCCGGAGCCGCTCCTCCTCGCGGCGGCGCAGTAGCTCGGCCTCGGTGACCTTGGGAACGACGGGGCCGCCCACGCGAGCGGCCATGCGGTTGGGCGCGGCGACGAGCTAATGCTGCTCGAGCTCGGCGAGGCGGGCAGCCACCTCGGCGCGCTTCTCGGCATCCTCGCCGCGGCAGTGCGCGAAGCGGGACTTGGGGCTCTCGGCTGCCTGCCAGTAGGCCTCCTCCTTGGCGCGCGCATCCCGGTCGCGGCAATCCGCCTCGGCCGCGCTGCGGCGCGCGCACGCCGCCTCCGCCTTGGTGTTGACGTCCATCTTCGTCGGCATTGCGGCGGGCGGCGCAACGAGGAGCGGTTGCAGTTTGTGAGAGATGGGAACTGGCGGCGATGGGTTTGGCGCGGAGGCTTCTGGAAATCTGGAAAAATCTGGATGGGGGGCGGGGGGCGGAGAGGATGGGGGACGCGGGTGGGGGGAGCCGGAGAAGATGGGGGCGGGGGCGGAGAGGATGGGGATGCGGGGGAGCCAGAGAAGATGCGAACCGGTACGAGAAGGCACTAATCAGTGGCAATGGTGGGTAATTTTTTCACAACTCCATGAGAAGATACAAAAGTCCAAATCCTGGAGTACCTCTTGAGGTGCTCCATAAAAAACGTGGAGTTGGCCCCTAACTCCACTTTTTTCTCGGAGCGGAGTTTTAGGAGCTGGAGGTGTTTGGCAAGACAAAGCTAGAGCAGAGCTGCAAAATCTGGAGTGGAGCAGTCCCAAACAGGCCCTAAGATTGCAACACCGCTCTGCCCGTCCGGCCATCTTTTTTCTCATCATAGGTACTCTGCAGTTCCCCTTTGCTGTTGGCCTCACGCGGTCCATTTCCTCCAGCTATCCTGTGTAGGACCGAATAGACAACAGAAAGAGATGAATGATATTTTTAAAAAAATTCTTTCAAGTATCACTTATCTTTTACTCCAATAACTATAAAACTATAAAGATTAGAATAGAAATCCTACTTGAAAATTAGAGGCTCACAGAGCTGAGCACAACCAGTTGGAAAACAACGTGATTGGAATTCGATTATAGTGGTTGACGATTAGAGAGCGGTCGAAAATCAACGTAGTCGTAACCAACGTGATCGAAACTAACGTGGTCAAAAGCCAACAAGTGGTCTAAAACCGACGTGGTCGATGACTTGAGAGAGATAGCAAACCTAAGTGTTCAAGGAAGTCGAAATCCAACCGGTGTGATCAACGACCAGTGATTACACAGAGAATGAAATCAGATTCTGCTTCTGGTTGTTCTGTTAATTGTTGCCTCTAGCTTTGCCTTAAATAGCTTTTGAAAGGGTGACAGTTACCGCTCGTCAAGAGGTGTCTCCTTGTCTCTAAGACTCAATTGAGAGACACTCAGTCGATTCATGGAGTCTGTACGTGTTATTAGTTGCAGATTAATTTTGGTTAATTTTTAATGTTACATCATTATATTTATGTTCTTGAAGAGCATCTTGTAGATTTATATTATGTCATTAGAACATACTACTTATGAGAATAGAAAACATGTTGCCTAATTATAAACTTGAAGTTTGTATGATCCAAATTAGTATAAAATGGTACGAGTAATTAGGTAAATATTTAGGCAAAGAATAAATAAGCTATACAATAGAACAAGTCTGCTAACTCTCAGATTTCCGTATGGTATGTTTGTCGAAGAATAATAACCCACAAGGAGATGTGATATACTACAAATGTTAGGGTCAAGCAGTTTTTCATGCCACTGCATTAATAAAAGTCTAGTTTGCTTCATATAATGAATGACCCCAAAAGTGAAATTAGTGTAGATTGAAAGAATGAAATATTTACCACATTGTATCACCACCATAGCATGGATCTATGAGGCTCCACCTATAGTTGGGGATATACTGAGATTTTTTATGGCATGCTAAAAAGATCTAACCTCAGCATCAAGGGCAGAGAAAAGCCCAAATATTCTTTAATACCTTCATATTTTCTTGGAAATGAAAAGATACTTAATATTAAGATTCTCACAGTAGCTAAGCTAAACTAGAAGTTGTGTTGATACTCCTATAAACCAGAAGTAGGAGCTTGCCATATATTGTTTCAAAAAATTATAAAGGAGTAATCAAGTTATGTTTGCTAGAAGCAAACTCACCGCTAAGAGTGCTATACCTTGGGTTTTTGAATAGTATATCCACCTAAGCAGAATGACTTGTTGGTGAATGATCTAAATCTGCGGGGGCACCTATGGGTTCTATGGTCTAAATGACACTAGTCAAATAATGGTTAAACACTCCTTAAGACTTTTGAAGAAAAATCACCCAGAAGGTGAGAAAGACATCCCGAAGAGGCTTATCCTAAAGATGAAAACTCAGCAACATACGCGCACACAAAGCATAATGCTAGGAATGCAGAACAAAATCTTTCATTTTAAGAAATGACGAAGATTTAGTTAATGATGAAATAACCTCAAATTTTGAGGATATGGGAGAAATGAAATGGTTGTTGACAACATTGTTTCTAAGATTGTCAATGTTTCTCTAATGAGAACTTGGATCCGGAATCAAAGTCCAAGGCAAGGGACACCTGAAGTGCTTATATTGGGTCAAATGAAGAAAGCAATTGAGGCTGAATCATAATCGCTAAATGTATGTCTTGGAACCAGCAAGTCTAGACTTAATATATCATTATGAAAATAATAAGATGGTGAGCAGCGATGGTTCATAGATCTTTACAGAAAACTGACACTCTCCTATTATGAATGAATATATATTCCATATGTAGTATTTCTGGCAAATGGCATGAATGAAAGTTATGCAAGTAATGGATTATGAAAATCAGTATAAAGAGATCTCTAAAGGACTCATGTTTCCTAATGAAAAGGAAAGAAAATCGCAACATGTATATAAATCTCATACTTATTAAATAAGTCCTATCCTACAGAATGAGCATTTTTCTTGAAAGAATAAGTCCATGTGTGACTTATTAGTTGACATATGAAATTATACCAATGACCATGTGATCTTCAGAAGTGGACAAATACCCGTATAGACCCAAGAGAGCAAAATGAAATAAGGAACCACAAGACCAGAAGTACGCCATATAAGCACTTGTAAAGTGCATCTCCACTTGGAAGATAGTGGAATTGTGGTATCCTCTAGTGCCATTAATGTGCAAGTATATTGGTGATAATGAAAATTTGATCTATCCCCTAGATGCCAAATTTAGACTGGTTATATCTTTACTCTATAGTGGTACAAAACAATTCTTATAGTTCTACAAAAAAGACTAATCGGTAGTAATTTGGAAAATCCACTTGGAGAATGTTACAAAATATTTAGCCTAAATAAAGAGGCTTGACAAATTATGTCCAAAAGATATTTGAGATTGCAGCTGATTTTACCCCCATAGCCCTCCATAAGGACAAATATTTGTTTGTCTTGCACAATTAAATAGTGGCTACTTGAAGGTGTTAAGCATATTGCTCCTAAATTATTTTATCATCATAATAACTGAAAGAATAGTGGACAAATGTCTAGAGGACTAAACATTTTGATAATCCAGTAAATTTATTCACAATATCATGATTATGACAATGAAACAGGAAGATTCCAACGAATATCGTCTCGAGGGAGAGCATATGTACTAAACTTTGATCGAGAGGTGTTTCTATACTTTACTTAATAGTGATTTGTATAATTTTTAAAGCATGATGAATGATGAATAGATGTTACTTACCTCTTCGTGTGCTTTGATATTAGTGCTAGTCTTGTTGGAGAGAAAAGCATGTAAGCACTACACACTTTGATCATCATCAATTTGATGATCATCACTTGAAGTGAGTTTATGTGAAGATTTTACCATTTAGATAAGTGCAGAATTTAGAGGGAGCACTCCCTAAATAATAACCCATATATATTTTGATTCAAAAGATCAAATGTTGTTATGTAGAATAGATAATCTAGAAGATTATACGATCAATAAGATAGCGTTGTACTATTTTTCCTTTAGTGAGTTTTTACTAGAAGTTTTCTTACATGAGGTTTTTAATGAGGCTACTAGTGCAATACACTTTGATGTGATGTGATCTTTTTTCATTCCTTTTTTCCCACTAGATTTTTGGAAAGAGTTTTTAACGATGGGTTTACATATCACGGTATCTGTTTAAAGGGGAGTGTTATGAAATTAGCCCCGCGCAGGGAGTACGGTTAGGTCATGGGCTCAACACAGTTTCTTTCTTGAACTCTTTAAGTTGAAGATGTGCGCTAATACAAAAGAACTGTAGACTGTAATACGATCTGGCAATATTGCTGCACTTAGGATCTCATCTCACATCTGAAATTTTGATTAAAAAAATGATGGGAAAGGCCAATAGTTACTCAATTTTATGACTGGCGAAAAACACACATTGCATTAATAAACACCACCACAAGCAAGCAACTACAGATTCATGGGACTAATGCACACATGATTGAATTGGCATGCAATCCAGGCTCGAATTTGCCAGGCGATTCTTTAAACATTATACATCAGGGATAGGAAAACCAATACATCACTGACATTCTCAGGCCATAATACACCTGTGTGGATAACACTGCATCCTCCAATCGATCATACATCTCATCAGGCCAGAGGATAGGAACTGTAAGTTCGAATTATTCTATTGACAATTATCTCCTGACAAAAATCCTCCTTCATGACAAGCCTGTGCCTCGTAGCCTTCTACAGAAAAATGAATATTGTCATTCACGGGAAAGAAATACAACATAGATATTGCTCTCATAAGCCTTCTGTTTTGGAGATCTCGCTAACTTTAGGCCCCGCCCACTGTTGGCTAGCACGAGACTTGGTCCATGGATCAAGAGGCACCCGCTGAGGTGGTTGTGGTGTTGCAGGTTTGGCCTCTCGAAGTTCGTTCTCCCTGTCAACAAACCTGCACACGAAACAACTTACATACAAGTATACAACATCTGAAAAAGCCAAAGACGACCAGTTATGGGTTTCTGCATATTTGCAGGAGACAATTTTTGGTACAGTGTAAATCTTGGCCAGATTTATTAAAATTCAACAAATTAGAGTATATTGGCATAAAAAGCTCTAAATCCTATTCCCAGAACTGACCAGCTTTCTTCTTTGGCTCATAGTCTTCAAACGTAAATTTCATTGATTGAGCTAATTATTGTATGATTTGAAACCATTCTTAGCACAGCAGCAGCTTTCATTAAAAAAGGCATGGCATGAACTTTGTTCTCAACCAATCACATCTTTGACATCAAGCAAAGGCAAAGCCAAAGTCAAGCAGTGCCTTGATAAGTCTTAGTCAAACAGAAGTTCGTAACATACATCAATTAGTACCACCCTGTGGAAAAGCTACCATATTTTTTTATTCTTGTTAGAAAATATGAACAAAGAAACTTACTCGATGTATGCCATTGGTGCAGCATCACCAACTCGTATCCTAGTCCGCAATAGTCTTGTGTATCCACCAGCTCGATCTCTAAAATACAACAAAAAAATCATTAGGTTCAGCTTGAAAATGATATTCTCCCTCTGTTTCCAAATACATGTCATTCGAGCCTCCTCATGTTGTTTCTAAATCATGCCATCCTACAATTTTCAGGATGTATATAACATTTTTCCCTACGTACCCCTCCTTCACAAATTAAAAGATTACTTTTCCATGAGAAAAGAAATAACCCTAAGCATGCAGGGGTATTTAACAAGGTTTGGATGAGCATTAAATAAGACTATCACAGTTATTCTCCCATGAGAGACACTAACATGACATCTACTTTGAAACAAAAGGAGTAACAAATTTCAATGCGGGAGCGCCAGATTATACTAGATTGAACTGATCCATGGCTAGCTAAGAAGGCTTACTTGTAGCGGTAGGCCAGCTCTGTGAATAGCTTATGAACAACATCATCTCCCCGAACAAAAGCAGAAGCACGCCTTGCCGCATCCAGTGTACCCTACATAATTTGTCAATATGGCATGAGTTTCTGCAATGGTAGCCTCGAGATAACAGTTAACTAATTAGATAATAAGAAGCTTGAGGTCGCATGTGGGAGACAATTTTACAAAACAAAGCATATAAAATATCAGGAACTTATGTAGCATCAACACAAAAACGATAATGCATCACTCTGGATCGTACTTGTCAATACCGTTCCAGAGGCCATACCGGTTTAGTTCTTAGAATGGAACGTTCCGGTACCGATACATACTGGGGCGTACCGTTTCGAATTATATATATATATATATATATATATATATATATATATATATATATATATATGAAAATTACATAAGGCTAGGCACCCACATCAAGAACCGTCCGATACACGTGTATGATTGATAATTTTTTTGAGTTTGGGTATGGAAATGTTTTATACCCTTGATATATTTATGGTAAGTAAGTTTTGAATTCAGTTCAAACTAGTTTGAACTACTTTTGAGTTCAATGCGACTATAGTGAGTATATACCATAAAAATAGTTCAAACTAATTAAACTGAAGTTGAATTTAATTTATTTCGGAGTTTGACATCTCAAATATACTTTTTTATGGGTATATGAAGATACCCACATCAAACGTTGTGAATCTCAAAGCAAATCAACGGGTATTGATATGGGTGCCTAGGCACCAAGGTGCATGAAACACTCGTCATATATATATATATATATATATATATATATATATATATATATATATATATATATGTTTAATTATATGCACACCAAATGTTACTTGTAATATTATTTTAAATACATAGTAGTACTATCAAATATAACATATAGTTCAATTACGTAGGGGTACTTTGTACCGGTTTAGGTGCCGGTATGGTATATACTAGCCGGAACAGAACGGTATTGATAAATAAGATCTGGATAGAAGAACTCTTTGGTCCTATAATGAAAATTTAGCACAAACAAACAAAATGGTAAGCACTATGCCGAAAAAGAGGTTGTTTTGATATTATACATTACAAAAACTCAGACAACATTGTCATTGAACAGTTATCTGACGAGGGACTTCTCAACATTTCAATCTGCTTGAAAAGAACAGAGGGAAAAAACGCTAATCCGAGCATCTCACTGAAATTTAACTAAAGCCGAGATGTCAAACATGCATTCTACCATCACTTCTATATATCCCTGAATTCTAAGCTTCCATTTTGGTAATTATACATTACAGTCTCGTGATGACACATCCCTGAGTTCTAAGTTCTAATTCAAAGTGGAACCTACAGGTGACTGCAAAATGGTTAAATGTCAGAATAATGGAGCAAATTAAGTCCTCGTCATTGCTGACTATCTCTAAACCATGTGTGAACTTGACTACATTATTGTAACAGACCCACAGCTCTACATAAATCCATGGTTGCTACTAAGCATTACAAATTTACAGGTGACAAATCACTGGGCATTAGGGGAATGGTGTTCACTTTACCTCCTTGCCGAGCTGCACCATCTGATCCGCCTTTCGCCGCACCTCCTTCGCCTGAAACCAACCACCACAAGGGCATTCAAGTATTAGCACTGTTCCAGGCACACAAATTCCGGGCACCCACCACAAGGTGCCCGAGGAGACGCCAAGATGTGAAAGACGTACGTACCTTTGCGACGGTGGTCTCGATGCGCTCGTGCTTCACCAGCTGCGACACCATCGTCCTGCCGAGGAGACAAATCCAACAGAGGTCAGCGGCACGGCGACGTATACTCACAGGGGCGGGGGGCGAGCCAAGGGTACGTGATACCTGAGCATGGAGACGCGGTGGGCGGCGTGGCGGCCGAGCTTGCGGAACTTGCCCATGGCGGCGGCGGCGGCGGCGGAGAGGGTTGACGGGTTTGCGAAGGGGTTCGGTTCGGACCTGGGCGCTTGCTAGGTTTGTGCTCGCGTGCCGGGCGACTTTTGGGCCCGTGAGGCCCGATACAAAATTGATGGGCCTGCTGCGCCTGCACGCTACATTTTTTTGCAGCATTCGCTTTTCTTCTGCTTTTGGCCCGTGACTTTTTGAGGCAAACGGACAAGGCGGCGAGGCAGGACGAGCAAGAAAGTCGTTTTGGTGAGCTCAACAGTCAACACCGTACTCCTCTCTCTTGTCTAGTCCAATTGTCCAATGCGATCCCGTGCCAGAACGGTGCGGCTCACCTGCACTAAATTATCCACATCAGTTGTACTGGATCAGCAGTGATCAGCCGCGAAGAAAAAACCTAGATCCAAAGGTACCAGCAGCAGCAGCTTTACTCAGCTCAAATGGCTTGGCAAACGGCGAACCGTATCACGTACAGACGTACTCCTCTATTTGTTACTAGGCCTCGTGACCACCATCAATCTGTCAATGCGTCCTTTCTAAGTAGGACTAGACGTTGCAAGGTTTTCAGCGCGTGCACTGATCTCACAACTTGCAGTCCCACGCAAGCTTCCAGCCTAAATTTCACCTATATGCACTAAACAAAATCATGATTTTTTTCAAACAAATAAAAAATTATTTTTTCATAGTCTTTGAAAACGATTTATCAAAATATTTTTTAAAATATAACTTACCAATCTATCAATATTTCATTCGCTTATACAAATATTTATACTAGAATTAAAAATCATAAACTATTCGCCGTAGCAAAAAAAAAATTGGCAAAAAACTCAAGTCTGTTCCCGCCAAGCATCGATCCATCCGCCAAATCTGCAGCTAGCTATGAAAAATAAAAAGAAGAAAAATATGTACGATCAGATGCGCGCGCGCTCTTCCGAGTTCCGGCCCCTCGGCTGCGTGGGCGATCGATTGCATGGCTGACAGCAAGCACTCATGGCCGCAGAGGAATCAGTAGCGAGTACTCCAGCATTCGGTAATCAGTGGTGGTAGCACTCAGTAATCGGTACGCTTCTGTTACCGGGGCGCGGTAAAGAGCGAGAGCGAGAGAGACTGAAAAGGAGAAAAGAAACGAACACGGGAGGAGAGGCCGGCGCGGATCTCGACGCTCGAACGGCCGGCCCGGGCGCGCGGTGGCGCACCGTCCCGTCCGTCTCCGTGAGCCCAACGCAGCCTCGTTCCCTCGATTCCGGTTTCGCCCGCCGTGCAGTCTCGCTAGCTGGTATCTGCACCTGACATTAGTCGGTGGAGCTTCTCCCCTTGTCCTCCCTATGCTCTGCCATACAAGCAAACTACAGCCACCTTGATCAGCCATTGCAGCGTGGTGTGATTGCAGATGCTTCTTGGCGCGCCGACGCGTGGGGCCATGCAACACTGGGCCCTGGTGCTAAATGGCAAAATGGTTTAGGCTTATGGCTTATTGCTTATTTTACATTATTTAATAATTTCGTCTTTTTATATTTTTTGGCTTTTTTATCGGTTCTTTTTTCCTGTATTCGTTTGTACTGTCCGTGATAGGCTAACCTGTTTTTTCTATTTTAAATTTAATTACGTCAAATAAATCATCATCAGTTACAGTACAATTTCAATCAACTACAATGCTTTTCAGCTATAAACCACTTAAAAAATTCATTTTGAGCTCCCCTTAGGCTGACGCTGGGTGATGGGAGTTGTTTACGGATGACTGATGGTCCCTCTCACGTGGCTGGCTCGGATTAGTTGCTCGTCGCTTCTCGCTGCCATGCAACGCAAGCACACACTTGCATAGTCGGAACTTGGAGGCCCAAATGGACAGGACAGGGATTGCAGCCTTCCCGTGCACGCAAATGCTCCCAAACATTTACTCCACTAGCCGTATAAGCGCGGCGCACCCCGCGCTAGTTACCGTGTGGACCAAAGTAAAAGAGACGATAATTCGCAGGGGCTTCATAAAAAAATTGAGGACACATGCGTAATTTTGGAAAAATCAAAGGTCTTTTTTGTAAAAACCGAGGACCTGTAAGGACCCGCACGTAAGTAAATAAGGACCTATACGTAATTCTGGAAACCCGCGGGGCGCCATCCAAAATTTTTTTTTGTAAAAAAAACTTGCAGGGACTTTTTTGCGAGAAAAAAGGACCTTTACGTAATTTCCAAAAAAGTCAAGGAAAATGCCTCCCCCGGCCGTACGCAAAACGCGCCGACACGCGCCGGCCGGGGGAGGATTCGGGGCGACGTGGCCTCACGCGGGGGCCGGAAAGCCGCGGGGTATATGGCTGGTATGATTCCCGACGTTATTTTGTATTTGACTTTTTAAAATCTATACCGTTAAACTTTTTACGTTAATAAATTTAAAACTATTTATATTTATTATATAAAAATTATATTATTAGATTATATTAATTTTTATAATATCATAATTTTATTAACATATATTGGTGTAAAATTATTAAAAATAATGATTAAATTTGTATAACCGTAAAAAATAAAAATATCAAATAAAAAAAGAGCGGAGGAAGTACTGGCATCACCAGCAGCGGTATAGTAATAGTACACCCGTGCTCGAAGACTTCACATGCACAGCCTATTTTGTAATTTGTTTGTGGAGACACCAGACATCATCAGACATGAAGCGACACTAATCAAATTAACAAACCATTCGAACCGAGAGAGAGAGAGAGAGTAGCAGTCTGGGACTGACATCTGGACCCACCGACTCGTGTGGTCAGCGTCGCCGTGCCCCAGACGTGTGGGCCTCTCGCTAGTCAAACGCTTGCGCTTAAAAGAACTGCCTTGGCAGCGCCAAAGCAGCTGCCATTTCACCACCCTCTAGACTAGAGTCCCCACATTGATTACTCACCTTAATCCATTGGACTCCACTGTCTCACCCCCACATTGCAAGCCCCTTCATTAGTCAACACGTGCAGTAATTAAGATCAAGTACTGGTACTTACATATAACTAATAGGATAATCTACCATGACACCGCTTGTTAGTGTTTTAGCTTCTAGTTTCTAACCTTTTAATTTTATTTGTTTTTGGTTTTTTTATCTTATCTTTTTGCATTGTCTATGGTGATATAACTTTTTATATTTTATTTTTAAAAAAAATTTAATTACACTGAAAAACTACCAATAGCTACAGCATATTTTTATTACTCCAATGTAAAATAAATCATAAACTAAAATTTATAAATCTAAATAAGCACAACCACGATATGCAGAAGTACTAGTAGTCAGTTGACCTTAAGAACCAAAATATAAACAAACCAGAGCAAAGTTTTTCTTCACCTATCCCTGTTTGTCTGTACACCTTTCACTGCGTTCCACCAAACCACTCTGCACTGCTCCTACAGCAACGCTGGTCCTAGCATGATTTGAATGCCTGATCGCTGCGTCGCTGCGTCCTCCTTTTGCACCTTCCTTTGCGTCGCACTCGCGCCCTTTAAACGCTAGCTAGCGAGTAACGACGTCTGCAGTCTGCAGCTTCTTACAGCTCAGGGATTATTGAAGCAGCGCCAGCCAGCGATTGCCAAAGATGGCAGTGGTGGTGGCGGGAGGCAGCAGGGCGAGAGCAGAGCAGCCGAGGCTGCAGTGGCGAGAGCAGCAGGAACCGAGAAGCCCCGACATGGCGCCGCCGAGGCCACCGCGCCCGCGGCCAGGTCCGGGGCCGGCGAGGGCGGCCGTCGTGTATTACCTGTCGAGGAACGGGCACCTCGAGCACCCGCACTTCATGGAGGCCCGCCTCTCCTCCCCTGACGGCCTCTACCTCCGAGGTACTGTACGTAAGCTTGCGTCGTCTGCTCACGGCGAGTGCATTTTTCTTTCGTTCTGCTGCATTCAGCGTTCTGTTTTGCTGCTGCTGCTGTGTGTAGATGTGATCGATCGGCTCGAAGCGCTGAGAGGCAAGGGGATGGCGCGCATGTACTCGTGGGCGTCCAAGAGGTTGGTTTGCTTCGGGTTTATTTGTCGTCGGTGACGTGCGAGTGGTGCATTGCGGCCGTGACATGCGTTCTTTGCTTTGCGATGTTGTTGCAATGCAGGAGCTACCGGAACGGGTTCGTGTGGCACGACCTGACGGACGATGACTGCATCCACCCGGTGGCCGGGCGGGAGTACGTGCTCAAGGGCACCGAGCGGCTGCACCCGATCCGGCTCCCGCTGCTCGACGTGGCCGCCGGGTCCTCCTGCTCCTCCGGCTCGCAGGAGACGGCCACGTCCCCGTCATCCGGGTGGGAGCACGGCGGCGCGGCGCGCAACAAGAAGGGCTCTGGCTCGTGCGGCGCCTTAACGGAGCTTGGTGAGTACAGGGTGTACAAGACCGAGGAGCGCGCCGCGGACGCCGCGACGCAGACCGAGGACAGCTATCGCGGCCGCGGCCGTGGTCACCAGAGGCGCGTCGTCCAGGCTGCCGCAGCGGCGCAGGAGGAGCTGCACAGAGAGGAGACGTCGCCGCCGACGGCGTCGACGAGCCCCGAGACGCTCGAGGAGCTGATCAAGGCGGACGGCCGCGTCGTGGCGGCCGTCACCGGCGGCGGGAGGGCCAGGGCGTCCTCCGTTCTCATGCAGCTCATCTCGTGCGGGTCCGTGTCGGTGAAGGGCGCGCTCACTTCGCCGGTGATGCCGCGCGCGGCGCACTACCGTCCACGCCCACCGCGTCCACCAGCACCCGCGGCCGTCGCGGCCGTCGAGATACCGACCTACCGCGAAAAGATTGTCGAGGACAAGGAGTACTTCAGCGGAAGCCTCGTGGAGACAAAGCGCTCGCCGGCCGACGCGTCCCGGGACCTGGCCGTTCTCCGACGGTCGTCTTCCTACAACGCCGACAGGTAAAACCAATCCCCTACACTTGCAAAACATCAATGCAAAGCAATTAAGCAAGCATCCAAAGCAGTAGTACTACTCACTACTCAGTTGGTTACAATTCCATATTAGCATGGTTTAGTTGTGTCTAACGGTTGTAAGGATGAAGTGCCACTGTTTCATTGAATCATCCTGTCGTAACGGCAGTTATGATTCTTGTGCGGTACTGACGCCGCGCTGAACTCCTCCGCAAATGCCATTGCGGTACGCGCAAGGTATACTTGAGTGTTGGTTACGCTCATAAATAGAAGTAGGTCGCGGACGGGCAGGGAATGTCAGGAACGGGGCTTGAATTCTCGGGCGGGCCTGCTCCGTGTGAGGCTGGTGATTGCAGAGTGTTGAAAATAGAAAGATAGGGAGATATGAATTTTACATGGAAAAATCTTGTAAGAAAAAACTATAAGTGTATGAAGACAAAATTTACTGTATGAGAAGAAAATACAAGCACGAGAGGATAAGCCGTCTAAAACATATGGATACATATCTAGGACGTGGAATAAGAGTTCTAGACAGAGGAGAAAATTGAATCAAAGTATCTAGGGCGTGGAATAAGAGTTCTACACATTGGGAAAAAAAAATGAATCAGAGTCGGTTACTGTGAGTCTAACACCACGTCTAATGCGACTTATCTCTAGCTCTAACACCAGTCATATCACATCTGATAAAGGATGGATCTACTCATTAATCAGTTGATAGCCACCGCTCGTTACTCATAAGTACCAGTAATCATCTGTGGGGCTTAGGAAGAAGTGCATGATACATTACAATGTGAGCTTGTAACAACAGCCTTTTGTCAGCCATTGAACTCTGCGTTAAGCAGTGGTCCAGGAGGACCCTAATCAATACCCCATGCGCTATCACACAGGCTTTGCACTTGCTTAACAATAAGGTGCCATTTGGTTAGACTGGAATAAGCTAGTTTAAAATTAAAATTATACTATAGCAGACGGTAGCTTATTTGGTGTAACTAAAATTAAAAAATTTAAAAATAGAAAAAATAGATTAGCTCATCACGGACAATGCAAACGAATATGAGAAAAAAGTCTAGCAAAAATGCTAAAAAAACCAGAAAAAGATGAAATTTATAAATAGTGAAAAATAAGCCAGAAGCTCAAGCCCAAATGAGCATGGCCTCTTGTGGTATTTACATAGCACCGTATTGTGCTGTACGAGAATTATGATAACTATGGTGGCCCACACACATGTGCGGGCATTATCCTTAAAACATATTTAATTGGTTTAGCAGTACATATATGATGATAATAAAGGAGCTATATGTGAAAATAAAGGATTGTAGATCACATGAAAGAATTCAAATACTAGAATTTTAAAACGTTATCAATTCGATATGGTTTCCATGTTTACATAATTAGTTTCATTGGTGATATGGATGTATAGTAGTATATGTTAAGCAAATAATATAGATTATATCTTTAGGAGGAAATACTTATTCTTTATAATTTTTAATCAGTATCTCCAATAATAGACAATAGTTGTATACATAATAATATAATTAAAAGAATGCAAATTATAATGGTATTGTAGGCAAGTTTGTGTCTGTGCGTGGATAGCTTGAATTCAATTCTATGTCCAACATCTCACGTCTTAATCTCATACAAGGGTTCCTCAGTATATATGCATGCATATCATGGTACAAATTAACTTCATTGGTTATGATTTATTAATTATGAAAAGGGTACACCTAATTAAGAGCTAGATAATTTTTTTGGAGAATTTATAGTGATTATTCTTATTTATCATGTAACATCAATCAATTATGGATTACTAAATATAATTAGGGTCCACCAAATTAAGGGTCAGATGTTTTTATTTTTGTGAGAATTTCAATAATATTTCTCTTTTCTCTTAGCTAATGTAATTAATCATCCTAAGTTTTTTTATTGTATGATAAATAACACCTAACGGTTGATATAATTAAACTTTAATTAGAATCCATCGCATTGGTGGTGATCCTAGAAAAAAAATTAAAGTCATAAAATACACATTGTTGGGAAGCATGCAGGTACAATAAATCTTATCCTTTTTAGTTTCTCCTTTTTTTCTTGTTGAGTGCCACTTTTTCTTTTTTCCTCCTCATGCATGGCTTTTACTCATTTATTTTGCACCTCCATATCCTTCTTTTTCACTTGTACATAGATTTTAGTGTGGGCTATCTAGGATTCTTTTCATTTATTGGGTTCATCTAGAATCTATAATGGATAGTCTTATCTTATAAGATTTCATGTTTCATCTAAGACATCCACTTGTAATCATTTATTGATCATAATAAGGGTCTAAATCAAGGGACATATGTTTTTCTTTTTATTGAGAATTTTTAGCTTATTTATCTTTTTTATAGCAATTGCAAAACTCATGTGATCGACTTTTAGTATATAATACATAGATTTTTTTGGGGGATTTACTTTGGAATTTGTATGGAAATCAAATTGCTATTTTTATTTTCCCCTATATTTTAGTTATTTTGGATTGTACTTGGCATGATTGTACTTGGGTTCGTGAGATAGATTTAATTATGATTTTGAATTTTAGATATTTAGGGATGTTATTTTAGATGTCGTATGGAAATAAAATTGCTAATTTTTTTATTTTTGTTCTAAATTTGATATAATTTGGATTATACTTGACATGTGAATTTTTTTAAAATTTGAGCTATTCTAACCTGGATTTGTGAGATAGATTTAATTATGATTTTGAATTTTAGATATTTAGGGATGTTACTTTAGATGTCGTATGGAAATCAAATTGCTAATTTTTTATTTTTGTTCTAAATTTCATATAATTTGGATTATACTTGACATGTGATTTTTTTTTAAAAAAAATTTGAGCTATTCTAACTTGGGTTCGTGAGATAGATTTAATTATGATTTTGAATTTTAGATATTTAGGGATGTTACTTTAGATGTCGTATGGAAATCAAATTGCTAATTTTTTTATTTTTGTTCTAAATTTCATATAATTTGGATTATACTTGACATGTGATTTTTTTAAAAAAATTAGCTATTCTAACTTGGGTTCGTGAGATAGATGTCTAGATTTTTTTGGTTAATATGGGAGCTTCCTCTAATATCTAATTAGTGCAGGTTTATAAATGTTAATATTTTTTGGATTTTAGTCTTCGGATTCATTTACAAAATCAAATATCTAATCATCCTTTAATTTTTATTCCGAATTTGCATGTTTTTGGATCATACTTCCCATAGATTTCTGTTTAGTTTTAGGCTAAAATTCGTATAAAAACCAACTTCTATTTTTTTTAATTATCATTCGGAGTTTAATTTCTTAGGTGTTTACTTGGAAATTCATATGGAAATCAAATTACCAGTTTTGTTTTATTTTTATTCCGAATTTTAGTTAATTTGGATTGTACTTGAACTCTTTCTTTTAATTTGCTAATTTTTGTTTAATTATTATTGCGAGTT
The DNA here is from genome assembly GCA_017311315.1 of Dendrocalamus latiflorus. Taxonomy (NCBI): domain Eukaryota; kingdom Viridiplantae; phylum Streptophyta; class Magnoliopsida; order Poales; family Poaceae; genus Dendrocalamus; species Dendrocalamus latiflorus. Next base: position 10,614,541 of record CM029663.1, read on the forward strand.
TTAGTTATTTATGGATGATACTTTAGAAGTCATATGGAAATCAAATTGTTATTTTCTTATTTTTAATTTCGAATATCTCTTAATTTGGATTGTACCTAACAAAGTCTCTTTCTTTTAATCTGAGCTATTATAATTCAAGTCCACCAAATTAAGAGCATGGTGTTTGCTTTTTATGAGAATTTATAAATATTACACTTTTTTTCCTTCTAAAGGTCATGTCGTCGATTTTTAGTATATATTAGATATTAGATGTGATAGTGACAGTGATACGGTGTCTCAGAGCCAGTCTTCATGAATGGCAGGGTGATAAAGGTGGAGCTAGTGAAGGAGGCCGTGGACCTGCATGACAGATGCATCCCTCGGAAGCCCAAGAGCAAGAAAGAGGGCTACCTGGTGATCTCCGGCGGAGCGCATGGAAGTAAAAGGCTCGGAGGCTGAGGAGTTTGGTTGGAACAATATGGTTTGTGGACATCATCCTTAGGTCTTATGATAAACACGGCGAACTGGCGAGTATTCCACTACTTATCTAGTTATCTTCTCATGGAGTGCACCGTAAAGAAATTAGTACGAGATTGATTGATTGATGTAGTCAGTCTGTGAGATGCCTGTGATTTCGAAGCGAGCTCTGTTAATATTATCTCTCTTCTACGTATGTGGCTCGCCTCAAGTTTGATCCGGTTATCTGATTCTGTACTGCAAATCGGTTTTGGCGTGCTATATGAACCGCAGGTGTGCTGCTGCTGCTTACCAATTTTTTCCCCATGAAACGTCCGTTGAATTAGGACTAGCGATTAAATTTTTGTCGATATTTTACAGTCCGACGAACGAACGCGTATCGCTTTTTACACTATTCGGAACCACTCAAATCTTTTCAACGGCATCTACCATTAACAAATGCATGTTCTGATTAGTTCTAATCGTTCTGATTAGTTCTGATGGAAGATAGCATAATAATGCCAGCAGCCAGCCATCGCTAAGCTCGGCCTAGACAGCTCTAAGGGCATGGCCAATGGTCAAGTTTCTCAAGTTGAGCTAGCCTGGGTGAACGAAACGCTGGCCTGGTTATCAGTCATGCGGCGCAGAACAGAACGGTTCATCGTACCAATGGCCCAACCTGAGTGTCATTGGACTGCTCGGCTAGCCGGCTGTCTGGCCTGGACTTTTAGCATCTCCCAGTTATCAAGCCCCACTAGCCCACTGGCTAGAGTACAAACAATCACAATTTCCACAAAGAAAGTTGATTCCGCAACATGTAACTTTATTCCTGCTCGCTCGTTTTGGGAGGGGAAGCACTAGTGCATTCCCAGTTTCCAAATATGGAAACAATAATTTTCACTGAAGCTACCAATTGAAACAAGGAACTGTCAGGCAATATAACGACAACCTGACATAAAACAAAGGACAATATTGCTCAATACCATCAGAAATATTATAGAGTTAGAAAAATACCATCCAATGTATCATCAACAAATAGTCTTAGGCCATATATGTCATTTCCACAAACGGTGTTATTTTTCAACCATGTAATCTTAGCAATGGTACTGAACTAAATAATTCTAAAACAAATTACAAATCAATTGCAACTGACCAATATCTTTACAGAAGAACAACAACTGAACACAATAAGAGACTACGGATATACAGTTAACGATCAATCACATGGCATGATCGTGTTCCAAAATTTAGTTAGGAATCCAATTAAACACCATGCATGTACAACACGGAATCACCATGTATCTATTCACACACCCTATACAAGCAGGTTAAGCAGCTGAGATTCTTGGCCATCGCCACCGTCCTCCAACGGCGGGTAGTTCAGGTCCAGCACGGTGTCCGGCTGTCCGGAGCCGGCGTCGGCGGGCACGGTTGATGGCGTCGCCTCGCCCCTGTGACGGCGCATGTGGCCGCCCAGCGCCTGCCCCATGGAGAACTCGAGCCCGCACACGGCGCACTCGTGCGCCCGGGCCCTGTCCCTCTCGGCGTCGGCCGCCGGCTCGTGCAGCAGCATCCGCGCCTGCAGCCGCGTGTGGCTGGTGCGGTGCCCGCCCAGCGCCTGGAACGACGGGAACCGCTTGCTGCACGTCTTGCACTCGAACACGCCCTCCGCGGCCAGCGCCCTCCTGCCGGCGGGCGTCGTCGTCGTCGACGATGGCCTGCTGATCCCGCTGCCAGCCGGCGCTGTTGACGACGCGGGCGACGACAGCGAGAGCAGCGCGTCGGCGTGCACCCGGGGGCTCTCCGCCATCTCCTTGCTCTCCTCCGCCTCCTCCCTCTCGTAAGCGTCGTTACGAGAAAAAAATATTAATCAACTTCTTTCTTCTTCTTCTTATTAACGAACTAAAATTCCATTCACGTTGGTGCACGTACGTGTTCATATATACTAACCAACAGCTACGCGTACGAGTTATATGGCAAGCTATCTCTGGGGAGGAAGAGATGTGACAAGAGGCGTTCACGTCGGGGAACGTGACGTGCGTGCGAACTAGCCAAGCCACTTAAAGCTTGGACACGAAGAAACGTGACGCGGTCGCACTCGTACGTACGCATCACATTGCACATTTGGCCGGTCGTCACCCGTGGCGCCTCGGAACGCATGGTTAGGCCGGAAAACTCTGCTTGCTCTTCCGCGCTTCCAGAAGAGCTAAACTACTAATTCAGATGGCTCGCTAGCTCATCTTGCGTCGCGGACACCTCGATCCACGGCAACGCACGTACGTACGTGAAACGAACCTACCTACGTGATTGCGTCCGCGGCCGCACTTTTACAGAGCTTTTCACTGGCTCAATTAGGTGCACAAGGAATAAAGGATCGATGGGTGCGGTAATACACAAATGAAAAGGGAAAGTTCCGCCTGACGTTTTGCAATTTTGTTCCGAAAAGATCACTCTCCGTGTGCGTGTGTGGACGAGTTAGGAAGTAATCTCGGTCAGTTTTGTTCTTCCACCACTTGTCTATCTATTCCACTGTACCTGTACATGAACATGTATTGACTTTTTATTTAGTGAGCATTCGTACATATCTTGACGAATCAAAAGTGCACAGACCATTCCTTCACGCGTCATAAGACGGTCCTTGGCTGAAGAGTAAGGCGAGCAGCTCAACCACGTTCATCAGAATCTGGATAGTAGCTTAACCACGTTCATCAGAATCTGGATAGTTTGACGCGCGGCGGGCGTGAAATCACACGGCGGCGGACGTAAGGTGTGCGGCACGGACGCACGAAGCCACGAAATCGGAAAGGTGTAGGGCACTACCAATTCACTTGTGCGACAGATACATACAAATCCAAAAGGGAATTTCTCTTTCTTGACTTGCCTGTGTGTTACGCCCTTTTCTTGGGCCAAGAGCAGAGTACCAGCTCCGGAAGCGGAGTGCCTCACGGACACAGAATAATATGGAAGCCACTGGTACAAGTCAACTTGGAGTTTATCCAGTAGTAGATGTGGATGTCAGGTCATGCTGATGTGAGCGACTAGCTAGGCACAAATCAAGCTTGTTGCTTGTACAACATTCCTACTTGGCAACTGTAGTTATAGAGTAGTTGGGTACCTCCTGCTTGGCTGCTTTGCCGTCATCTCCACGGAAGTGCTCAGAATTACTACACACAGAGTACAGTCACATCCAAGGAAGCAGGTAGGTTACAAGAGGAGAAATGATCAAGAAGGGAATGGCATATGCCGAACTATTTTTTTTATTACGCCACTAGAGCGAAGCCTTGCGTTCGATATATGAGCAAATTTGACCTAAAGTTTCGATTTAAGGAATCCTTCGGATATCTGTGCTGTAACAACTTTTTAAAAATCTAATCATCAGACGTTTGCTTTCACAAATCTAATCCTCTTTCTGAGATCGACAGTCACGACAAATGCCATATGTCACCTGCAGCACTATCCAAGCTCGACAGGAGGGTGCCACCACGGTAGCACCTACTGAGCTACCCTAACTCAGTAGCCAGTATAGTGGGTGGTTTGCACTAATTAATCTCATTTACACTAATTAAGCATGTTTATGCTAATTAAATCTCCTGCCGCCGACTTGTCCTCCTGCCGAGCTCCCCTAGCTCAACAGGCACCTGGCATGATGCAGAAGCTTAGCAAGTGACACATGTCATCTGCTGTTGCTTCCGTAGTCGTAGAGAAGGCAAAAATTGAAAATTCGTATATTGGAAGATTAGATTTAAAAAAATTACTACAGTGCCATATCAATCGACTCCGATTCAAAATGACCTTAACACGTAGGGTACTTGTTCGAAAAGGCAGAACCTGCTACAAATCCAGTGTGACTCCGGAGTAGAGATGGCAACGGGTAAATACCCATCGGGTATTGCCATTTCATACCCGTACCCGCTAGGTGTAAATTTACCCGTCGGGTTACCCGTATCCGCACGCGGGTAGGAAAATTTACCCATACCCATACCCGCCCGGGTATTACTACCCGACGGGTAACCCGTACCCGCAAGCATACCCGGTTCAACACATAAGAATATCATCAATTTAGACATTCATTAATCATACATGCCAAGCACAAAAGCGTCTAATGATCAAAATTAGTACATCACATAAACATACTTGACATGACCATATCAACATATGACAAACAAATAAACAATCAACAACAAGTAGATAATAAAATTAACATTTGAGTGGGATGTCTAGTTGTCTAATGCGGGTATTCATTACCCACGGGTAGGCGGGTATGGGTAGTATATACCCACACCCGCACCCGCCTACCCGGCGGGTAGAGGATTTCGCCCAATAACGTACCCATGGGTACATAAAATTTTCCATACCCGTCTCTTTATCGGGTAAAACCCGTCGGATATTCGGGTATCGGGTACCCATTGCCATCTCTACTCCGGAGTACACACTACTAGTACCTTCGTCGATTTGCCATGCCGGTCAAGATTTCGTGAGTTCTCACGGGCTGCTTTGACAGCTCCGTGTGAAAGTTGTTGGGGAATTCAAAACCCTCGCAAGAGGTTGTTGACATTTTCATTTTTTGTGTCCATGCTTATAGCGGCCATGTAGTTCCGGGTCAGAATCATCTCCTTTTCTTTTTCTGAGAATCAATTATCCTTTTATTTTCTAGAAACAGAGTTCAGGGTCAGATGGATGACGCCTTGTTGCCTTGTTCTGCTGGGCTTTTCGGTTCGAAGAAAGTCACGGAGGAATACGCGTCAGTAATTTGGTACGGGCCGCACTTCTTCACAGGCCTATAATCAATTCGTTTGCGCGCCCCCCTGTGACACGGGCCTCTTGCTTCCTAGCCCACTGCAATGATTTTACAGGATTGAATGGCAAAAAGCAAACTTGCAAACACTGGAATGTGACTTGGTGACGTCGTCAGGACGCCAGGATTAGTCTTCTGAGTACTTCCGACAATTATGATTATTATTACTAGGTCAGGTAGATGTGGTACGACTGTGCGGCATTCAGTTAGTGTTCTGCAGCTGGGGAAACAGTCAATTGCTGAAAACAGCAGTGGCAAAAAGGACGGCCCATGCAAAAATTTCTTTCCCTCGTCACTCTATCGGTCAGCAGAAATGCTCTTTTGGGCTTATTTATTCACCGAACATACAAACGACATAGTTCTTCACCGCCATTTTAAAACAGTTATTAGAATAGACTTTTCAAAATAACTTATCGGTATTCTGTTTATTTGTACAAGTACTCATGATAGATAGAACTAAAAATCATCATCTACAGCCATCAGCCGTCTAACGAATAAAACACACCAAAGTACAGTACTGGCAAGGAACGACTGCTCACTGATCTTGACCGGGGATCGAGCAATCTCGTGACTCCACGTCACCATCGGATTTGTCTGAGCCGTTCGATCCGGTTGGTAGCTGTGTGGGCCTGGGGTGCTCCACCTCAATCTTTCTGTGGTTCAGGAACGTCCAGAATCATCTTTGATTAGATTGTTAGATGCTGCTCTTGTAGGTTTTAGCTTAGCCTCTTATGGTATCTTCCCAAATGAGGCTACCTCTGCGAACGGCTAAAGTCTCTCCGCGCATAGATCGGTGGAAAAGCATAAGATTATCGTGGTTGAAGTACACTTAGCCACTACTCTATCGAATTGTCTTTTTTTTTTATCGCATTTCTAAAATGAATTAACAATGGTCTGGAACGGTTCATCTCCACCAGTCAGAAGAGGCTTTGCCGAGGCATGTAACGCTCTCTCCATATACCCCATGCCACCGATAGCCTCCTTGAAATGGCGTCGAACGCGCTGGGGGTATGTGCCATTTGCCAAGCATCTTTTGGGTGGCACCAACGCCAAGTGGTGTGCATCATTGGAAAGTTGAAGCAGCTGATGATTATCTGCATTGGATACTGGGCTTCTAGGCTATTTCGGTTCCCAGTTCTTACTGGCAGCAGCAAAAACCCACTGCTTGGTGTAGATGTAGTACTAACCCAGTAACCCATGCGAACGTTCAGTAACCATACGTCGATACCAAATGGAGTACTCTCATTTGGGATTTTGACGATTTGTCCTTCTAGTATCGATCGGTTCGTAATTTTGTGCGCCTGTCGTTGTGTTGCGAGAGAGAGTTCTTCAGTAGATAAGTGAAATTAAAATTGTACAAAAAATAGAACCGACGAAATAGGGTCACTATGCGCACAAAACAAGATTGTCGCTGGGCTATAAATGAGACGAAGTGAATCTGCACGTGAACAACATTGGCATCCGAGAAGTAATCAGACTCGAGCGGTACCTTGCCCAGACTATGACCTGCTGCATCTGCATCTAGGTAAATGAGATGGGAGCGAGCTCAAGCACGAACAAGATCCAGTGGCTGTTTCACGTCTGATCAAGCCAGGTTGACATCCGGGTAAAGGAGTGACTAGCCTGCAAACAAATAAGATTTGATTTTTCTAATTTACAAAATTCGCTAGAAGAAGGATTTTTTGTAGATTTCATCTGTCTATCCAAAATTCCAAACACACCTGGCAGATTGTGCACGTCTCATTGCTCCAAACATAATGTACTCCATCTTGTAGAACTGCAAGGCACAGGTGCACACTAAATTAAGAATGGGTCAGAAGTGTTCAGATGGGCCTGGTCTTTGGAAGCTTCAATTACTGATCAAGTTGAGCATGAAACACGCGTAGGAAAAAGTTAAGCATGAAACATTTGCGATAGATTTGGATATGTTCATTCGTGGGGCCTGAGAAAAGGACTAGAAATGGTATGGGACATGGACCATACAACTGTTTTCCGGACCATCTTGACAAGTTTTTTTCCTTTCCTTTATTTCTTTTGGGTAGGTTGTGGGCCTTGTGGCGACGGATTTGGTGAGTGGCAAAGCACAGAACTAAGATGTGAATCCATCAACCAAATAGTTTTCAGACCAAACAGCATATTGCATTGCAAATTTAAAAAAAAGAAGTGGTTACTGGAAAGTATTGTGTTCTTACGGTAACACGGTAGTTGGTGTTAAAAATTGGCCATACGAGTAAGACCCGTTTCTTTAATTTTAAAGCATACATAGTTTAGTACCATATTGCTAATACAAGATGGGGAAATCCAATTTATAAGGTAGAGTCCTCACTACTCCTTAAATATGGATAGAGATGGCATGAGGAGGGCTTTGGCTAATCACGCACGCATGTATTTGTGCATTTTTGCGTGAAAATCACGTGACTTGGCAGACCAAGTCTACCGTTATGATGGCCCAGGTTATTGTTGTGATGAATCATTGCAATGTTTGTGAAGTGGTCAGTTGGCTTTGCAAATATAGCTATTTGTCAGGATTAGTTTATGCATATATTGAGAATTTGGGTTTTGAGTCATGGATTTAATTAGGATGACCTGAGTCGTTGGGTTAAGTTTGCATGATGCATGGCTTGATTAATATAGATTAAGTTGTGAAGAATTTGTGCCTGAAAATGAATTTTTTGTCTTTAGATGTGCAGGGTCACTTGTAGTCAACGGCGGTGATCGGGCTAGGCTAATGGAGGAGTTGAGGCCCAGAATGATTAAGGATGCGGGGTGAGACGATGAGGTCAAGCATGGCACGAGAAAGGCGGAAATGTTGAGGGCGAGTTCGAACAGTGGGATGACGCCAGGTAGCTTGCACGGGCCAAGTGAACCGTGGTTTGGTGGAATCGGGATGGGAGAGATTAGGTGGCACATTGTACACTAATGGTGTACGTACATGTAGCAAGCATGGCATTTGTTTGCAAAGGAAGGTGATGACCGGGTCAACAAGGGGCATTTCGGTATTTTGACCAAAATACCAGAAACCATCTTGGATCAAAACTGCGGCGCATGGGCGATGCGTTGAAGAGTGGTTTAGGTCAAGATGGAGCTAACGGATCAAGACTAAAGATTTAGCAGATGCACACTTATACTCTTTGAAAATCATGCATAAATGGACATGAGAGAGTAAAACCCTTGTGTGTGTGGTTAACGAGCTTCCCCCATTGTAATAGTGGATATGATCCAATTTGGAAAGTAGGTGACTGGTTGCTCACCTATAAAAGGAGTGGGGATGGAGACATGTAGGGTTAACCATCCTACTCCTCTCATGCGCTTTATTGTTTAGGTTTAGGGTTTTGAGAGTGGAGCACATGGTGTGCCTTTTGTCCTCCTAAGGGGAGTGGATGTGAAACCAATCATCTAAGCAATACATCAATTTTCGATCTACAGCTTGTGTATCTTTTTGTCTGGTTGAGTTGGCTCGGGGTTTTCTCGGTTCTTTCTTTATTTTCTTCCTCTGTTCTTTGGTTGTTCTTTTCTTTTGTTGATCCGAGTGGAAGTTCTTGCTTGTTTTGTGATGTTCTAACGTGCTGTATTATGTGGAATCATACTTGAAGACATCTTGACTATTCTTCTCCCACGAGCATGGTCTGTTCATTTCTTTGATCTGGAAGTCTTGGTCTTGTGCTCGCTCGGTTAAATCGTAAAAAACTCTCAACTTGCTTACTAAGTTTTCAATCCAAGATTGGAGAAGCCTCTTGAGACCTTAACCATTTTGTGTACAAAGTTTTATGGCCAGTTGATCTTTTAATCGAAATATGTGTGGATTTTAGATCTTGCGGTTGTGCACTGCTCTGTTCTTCCTAATCAGTTTTACGGCCATGGTCGAGTTCCAGATTGAAGCGCGTTGCTTATGACCACGTTCGCTCTTTCGATCACTTCGCACCGCATTGATTTCGACCACGTTTAGATCTTTCGATTACTTTGCATTCTTTTGTTGAATTTGAACTAAAGCAGTCGGTAGTCGGTGCACTCTCAATCTGGAACGTTGATCAGCTTTATGACCATGTTGGTTTCGATCACGATCAAATTCCAGACTGCATTGCATCGGTTTCGATCACATTCACTCTTCCGACCGCTTCGCCTTTTCCTACCACTTGGGATTTCTGACCGCTCACGGATCCTCATTTTTTCTTGTTGGTTTTTTGAGTTGAATCAATCTTGCTTGTCGCAGATCATTCGTTGGCCTTCGACCTCGTTGGTTGTTTGACCCCCTGTTGGTTTACAACCATGTTGGTTACGAACACGTTGTTCATTTTGGTTGCAGCCTGGTTCCGACCACGTTGGTTGTTCGACCACTTCATTGGCTTATGACCACATTGGTTAGAACCAAATTGATCATTTTGGTTGCCGACCGATTCTGACCACGTTGGTTGTTCAACCACTCGTTGGTGTTCGACTGCACTCATTTTCGATCACATTGGTTTTGGTTTCAGTGGTTATCGACCACGGTGATTTCCATTCTGTAGTCGATTTCTGACCACGTTGTTGAATCTTCAACCACGTTGTCTGCTTTCGACAACGTAGTCAAGTTTACAACCACGTTGTTGAATTATGACTATGTTGTCAGCTTTCGACCACGTTGTCAAATTTCGACCACATTACCAGCTTCCGACCACGGTGAGTTTTCCTGCTATATTCTCTCTGTTTCTTTGGTTTTCAACCCTTATCTTCATAGCTTTGTAGCTATCGGAGAAAAGGGTGAATACTTAGGGAGAATTTGAAGGCACCATTCACCCCCCTCTATTGCCTGTCCAGTCCTACAAGTTATTTTTGCCGAACCGTGCACCATTATTTCTCTCTCTGTTTGAATGAGATTCAAACATTTGAATAAGGCTTTATTGAGTTTGATGACAAGAAGTTACAATGGGTAAATGGCTGGTTAAATATGTCATACCATTGGGTAAATGACTGTCTAATCACGTCAGTTATTAGTTTATATATATATATATATATATATATATATATATATATATATATATATATATATATATATATATATATATATATATATATATGCATGCTTGGAGACGTCCAGAGTATGTGTAAAGAATCTGATTGCCTCCATTCTCTTCCTCCTGCGAATTTGTGTGCCGTTGTGCTGCGCTGTTTGAGCCTCGTCGGACTCTTCTTCCCGGCGTGCACCGAGAAGAAGGGGAATGGTATCTCTGAACCGTTGCTTCCGTAAAGACCTGCACGGGGCGGCAATAAGGTTTCTGGGCAGCGCACATCCGCGCGACCACTCACTTCACTGCGTCATCTATGATCTGCACTGCATCAAGCCTGCGCTGCTTCCTGTTCTTCATTAAGCCTAATTGTAAGTCGTTCGCGCGTTCATTTGACTTTGATATGATACTTTTCTTGTGTATATTCTGAAGTATGATGAGTAACCTGCTGTTAGTTGTAAGTTTTGCATCACTAATTTAGTGTATTTGTTTCTTGGTAGAACTTGAAATTAAAATATTGCCTATATTTCCAACAGTTAGCAATAGCAGAGCATTTACATGCAACTAAATCAAGGTTCCCTCGTAACTCATAGACAGCAGAGACGTCCGTATTAACGGATATGCATTGCTTGTATTACACATCATTCATAAAGAAGTACTACATACTATAAATATGAATCAGTACCTTGCAGTACATGCACAACATTTGTGTTTGTACAACGAGTGAAAAAATAGTATAAGCTCAATCCAAGATCTTATCTCACAACTCCCACAAATTAATTTCCCTTCCATTTTGCGGAAGAATTCATCTGTTCGATTGCAAGCATCTAACAATGTGCTGCACAACGTATTTACATGTATGTATGTTTATGCACACACAGGGGTGAAGCCAGAAAAAAATCTAGCCTAGTCAAGTCTTACTATAACTAACATGTCAGAGACAAGTCGATATATGCATATGAAATTGATAATCATATTAGTTTTGAATTAAAAGCAATTTTGAAGTCCAATACACTATAATTCTGTATAGATGAAAACTAAATGTATAAAACCACTGCAGTACCTCTATACCGAAGCTTATGTAGTCATTTTGCAATGATAAAAGTGCAATCCACACCCAAAAAACACTCTGTAAGATTAAAAAAATGTTAATCAGTGTAACAATCATATAACGTACAAAAAATTTGACATTGAAAAGAATCAAAATATACTGCTAAGATGCTCTCCTCACTTAGTCTTGAATATCAGGAGCATACTCATCTATTTATTTCCTATGAGCTGTATCACAGATAATATCATCCAAATTAAACTTATTCACCACATTAGCCCTATTTGGTAGTGGACCTTCTAGTTGAGCTGGTAGTTATAGAGGTATTAGAGGTTTTGCTAAACTTGTACATGCATTAGTTCCACTTCCACAAGTTTCGGTGCTTCTCTTATGAACTAAAAACTTCCTCATTTATGAAATTACCAATTCAAATTTCAATTCAATACCAAAATAGTCCTATCTTTGTCTATGCTAAACGCTTAAACAAAAATAACAAAATTAAAATTGGGATATGGGCATTGGGGGAGGGGCAATCAGTAATCACCTTCTCTTCTTGCTTCGACGCGTCGTGAACTGGGGTTTGCCGTGGCCGACACCCGATGATCGACAACCTCCCACATGCGGCTCGCCATCTCGCCCATCCCACCTGTATGCGCCTCCTCTTATGGAACTATGCAATTTGGTGGCATCGATCGATGGTTCAATGGATGTGTAAGCTGAGCTTGCATAGTGCGAACATGATCTCAGCATTTCATAGAGCATTTCACTGAATTTGCTTACTGGTCACCTCCTGCACCTTGCGCACCTATGGGTTGTGTTGCTGCAGCCTAATGTTGCAGCGGTGCCAGCTACCACTGTGCCTCATGCCGCCCGCTGCCCCCTTTGTTGCGCCGATTGTTGAGAATCCTAGCATAGTAGCACCACTGCAAGACCCTCACAGATAGGGTTTGAAGGAGACAAGAAGTGGAGTGGAGAATTAGGGACGTATTTGTTCGATTCGATTAAATGATCGAGTGATCGACTGAGGCACTGAGCCAGTCGGCCGCGCGAGGGCGTGTTCGCTAACTGGGCTATAGGTTTTGGCCTATATAGCAACCCACTAGCCTAGGCACCAGGCTCATAACTCTTATGCGATGGCTCAGCAGACGAGGCTTGTCCGGGAAGATACAACTTCCATCATGTCTAGTGACAACAGGACTTCACTGGAGTTTCATAGCTCGACACCGACGAGTCTAAGCAAGTGCCGAACCTATCCAAATGATTGGCTCCGCCCCTATACACACATATGGTAGATGCAACTATGCAAGCCCAACAAAACAAAGCATCATCCAAGCGCTACGGAGTACGGACCACATGAAACAGCACAACATCATCATCATCGGTAGCAACACAGACCCCAAAACATGTCTTAAAAAAGGGCAGGGCAGCAACTCACCTAACACTCTTCCAATAAAAGGCCTTTTTTTGCAGTTGCATTTGTTGTTTTTTCTCAATTAAATTGCAAACTGAGCAACACAAGGATTTTCTCCCCTTTTTTACATTATAAACCCTAAGGAGACCCACAAATAGAGAAGTAAAAGGACCAAGTCGTTTGACCTAAACCTAAGAGGTCATTTCCATGCCCATCTTTTCAAGAGGCTAGCTCCTTGCATTGCATTGCATGCCATCTCACATTCCTCACACACAAAAACACAAACAGAGGCTATGTACAATGCACATGGGCTATATGAACAATCTAGTTTTTTTATTACGATTGATGATTTTTGTATGTACCTTTTGAGATAGCAACGGATGATAGAACTAAAAATACGAACGACGCATATGGTTTTGAGCTTATATGAATAATCTAGTTTTTTTACTATGACTGATGACTTTTGTATGTACTTTTTGAGATAGCAACGGACGATGGAACTAACGATATGAACGACACATACGGTTTTGAGTTTAGAAAGCCGTTTGGAGAAACGACTTTAAGAAATTACTCCGTTTATCTTGAATTTCAAAGAAGCCAAAATCAAAAGTTAAAAAAAACACGCACACACAGAGACAGAGAAAAAACAGGGCCGTTAACTTGGCTTCTTGCATGCCGCTGGGCTATACTACTACATAGCAGCAGTAAATACCAAACAACTGGGTCTTTTCGTGTCATTGGGGGGTTGCTGCTGCTTTCGTTGATCTCTCCTCCGGAGTTAGCTCGCTCTCGTCATGGCACCGGTGAGGGGGGCCAAGCGAAGGAAGCGGCAGCCCGAGAAGGCCTTGCCGACCGGGGCGCAGGCGATGCGGCCGCCGGTCGCTGGCGATTGGTGGGACGCCTTCTCCCGCAGGCTTGCAGCAGGTATATGAGAATATCCATCCTCGTCTCTCTCTTTCGTCCCCCTGTTTCACTTTCGACCACTGTGCTCGTCGTCCTTAGCCATGCCCGTTTCTTGTTCTTTATCTCGCTGTAACCTCGTGGCCGCGCCTATAACCCTCGCTGGCTCCCGGTAATGCGCGCTAATCTCTCGCGTTAAGGATTGTTCGCGGACGGATTCCGCGGTGTTAGATCAGGGAGAGCCGCCGTTGAATTTGCACTGTTCGTGTGCGTACGCGTTTGATGCGTTGCTTAATCTGCTCCCGCAGTGCTCCTTAATCCGGGTGGTTACTGTAATGAATCTGCTCTTTAGGTGCGCTTATGGGTGATGGTGGGCTTTAGGCTCGTATGGTGTACAGAGGCATGAGCCATCTTGGGCGGGGTGCTCTAGATTGAGGCCATGGGTGTAGCTCTGAGGGCCTGAACAATAGCAGCTTGTGAATGCCGCTGCTCTGGTTGGTATCAATCTAGTAGAGGATGTTGGGAAGCACAATTAATTTTGCCATTTGCGATTTTGTGGTCTCGTCGTCTCCATTCCAGATCTATTTCGGCCCCGATAATTTTACAGGTGGTGTTGATTGTGTCCATTATGTCAACCTAATCCAGAATAGGTTGCTTGATTGTTGATGTGCCGATGTTGCAAGAGCTAACTTCTTTTCTTTTTCTGAAGCATATGAAGTAACCTCTTTTCATTCAGGGAAAAACTAAATTTCCTGAAGAATCATTAGTTCTTCTTTAGGCCAGTGATCGAGTTTCTTTTCTTGTTCAGTCAAGAATTGTTAAGTGTTAATTGCAGTATCTTTGGTAGTGGGAAGTTGGCCGATCTGTTCACCAGATAGTTCCCCCAATTCCGTAGTCGATTTTTATTTGGGCTGTGATGGATTATTAGCTAACTGCTATTAGTGATTTTGGTATTGTTGCTATATTTTGGATAGCAATAAATTGACTGCTAATTTGGTAGATGATTAGCGTGGCCCATACAAATCATTACGTGGGTCGAGTGATTCTGGTACTAGTTCAACGGGCTTAAAAAATTTCCCGGAGGAACTCTTGAAGCTTTTGGCACTTGATACTAAAAAAAAAGAGAAACTGTTTGAATCTGGAATTGCTTTCCTCAAAAACAGGTAATGATACATCGATACTACATGATTGCAACTGGAGTCTTGTGGACCCTTTCTCAAAGAAGTTAACTGCATATTTAATGTGATAATCTGATAGATCATCCCAGGAACATTTAGATTCATTAGGCTGTCTCCATATGGTGTATGAGCATGAATTGCAGAGGTCACTGGGTGCAGCTGCCCAAAAGAAGTTCTCCTGAACAAATAACAGAGATGATTATAGTCATTTAGTATGCTATTGTACTCTCTTTTGGTACCTGCTCTTACAAATTCTTAGATAATGGCTTTTAGAATTCCTCAAGTTCTAGGTAATGTTTTATCTGAAATTGCGTTGATTGTTGAGAATGAGCTTAATTCCTGAGAAGCATCGGTATTGACTGTTACACCTACCAGTTTCCTTTATGAACAGTGACATTCTTAGAATCTTCAAATGTTTGCTAAGAAGATATACTTACTTGAGTTACCTGTTTGAACTCTGGCACAAACCTGATCATCAATTGTGATTTAACCAGATAGATACATCACTGCTACCGCATGACAGCATTTTAGCTATCTATTTAACTAGTATAGTGTGCCTTCAACTAATTATTTTCTCATAAACTTTGACTTAAGTATCTTCTACAGTTACTCATACAATTCGTTTCTTTTGTCCTGCAAAAACAGCTTAACTTTTTCTCATAACGATTGCCCAGCACATTCTGAATTTTATTTAGTTTGCACCATGAATGCTAATACACTAGACTGGTTTATCAGTTGGTGGAATTTTTTTGCATGCCCCGGTATTGCCGATTCGCTGCTTTATATGGACACTTGCTGACCATCTTCTATAAGAATTTATCCCCTCTCCCTTGTAGGTTTTAATCCACTGTAAGGCTTATTCATCTTTTGCCCAAAATAGTATGGGAAGAATGAATGGAATCCTTTGAATTTTAACAGATCTACATTTCCCTTTCATATACAATAATTTGTGATACATTCAAATAATGACACTGCATCAATGATCTAATCTGATGCTTCCACAGGACAATTTTCCAAAGACTGCCAGAACTTTGAGTCTGTCTTCAAGATGTCAAGGAAGACCTTCGACTACCTTTGCTCTCTGATTAAAGAGGACTTCACAAGAAAGACACAAAGTTTCAGAAATTTCAGGTTTGGAGACAAGGTGATTCTAGGCGTGGAGGATCAAGTAGCTGTTGCTCTGTTAAGACTGACCACCGGTGAGTCACTTTTGAGCATAGGAAACCGCTTCGGGATGAACCACTCAGCCATCTCAAACATCACTTGGAAGTTTATTGAGGCCTTGGAGGAGCACGGAGTCAATCATCTGAAGTGGCCTGGCCCTGAGGAGATGGCAACCATCAAAGCAAGGTTTGAAAAGATCCAGGGCCTCCCCAACTGCTGCGGTGCCATAGACACAACACACATCCTCATGTGCTCTTCAGCTCAGCCTAACAGCAATGTCTGGCTCGACGGTGAGAACAGGAACAGCATGGTCCTGCAGGCCATTGTTGACCCCGACATGCGGTTCAGAGATGTTGTCAGTGGCTGGCCTGGGAGCTTGAATGACTCATGCATCCTGCGCACCTCAGGATTCTACAGGCTCTGCGAGAAAGGCGCAAGGCTGGACGGGCAAATGGAGCTTCCTGGAGAGCCAGCAGGGTCATTGGTCAGAGAGTACATTGTTGGGGATGCGAGCTACCCTCTCCTTCCCTGGCTGATGACTCCATACCAAGAGCATGATCTATCTGCAGCGAAAGCGGAATTCAACAAGCGGCACGCGGCGACAAGAATGGTGGTGCAGGGTGCTCTGGCCAGGCTGAAGGAAAGGTGGCAGGTTCTCAAGGGAGAGCTGTGGAGGCCCGACAAGCACCGGTTGCCGAGGATCATCTACGTCTGCTGCCTGCTCACCAACGTCATGATCGACCTTGAGGATGCGGCGAGGGACGGTACGCCGGCGTCGCACAATCATGACGACGGCTACATGCAGCAGTTCAGCGATGTGGCCGACGACGGTGCAGTCACGCAGAGAGACCTGCTGTGCCAGTATGTTAGCAGGCTCGGCAGCAAATTGCCTGAGTGATTCCGGCCCTGTAGCTGCTTACCGTGTTTCTTTTTTTTATTCTCTCTCCCCTTTGACATGAAACAAAGGATATCGACAAGTGATAGAACTGTAATGCGAATTTTGGTTATTTCGGAGATGGTCGGCTTCGGTCATTATCGGTCTGAAATTAGCAGACGGGGACATTATTACCTGTAGACTGTACTGTAACATCTTAGGGCTAGCTGGAACGCAGGAAACAAAAAAAATAAAAAAGAGAAACATAGGAATTATGGTGGTATGTCTAAGAGAGCTACTACGTCACGCTATACCGTTCGGATCGATCTGAACGGTATAACTTCCGATCAGTGCCACTCTACCCGCCTTCTTCTCCATCGCTTCCATCCCATTCCTCTCTCTTTTCAGCACTACCCTCCTTGTCTTCTCCAGCGCCGGCCTAGCTCCGCACGCCTCCTCCGCCGCCCCCTCCGCCGCCCCCTCCGCCGCCTCCCCACCACCATTCGCAGTCGGCGGCGCCATTGTCGCTTCGCCACATAGCCCCCTGACCTCTCTCTCCCCGTCCAACCTAACAGCTATAGTCGCCGCTGCCACCGCCTTTCTACCTTACCCATCGCCCCACCGCTGAGCCACCGTTTCCCTCTAACCTCCTATGCCTAGGAAAGGGTGAATCCATAGTGGAAGAGCTAGATTTCCTTCCGATGGCGGAGGAGAGTGAGAGGATAACAGCAGTGAGGAGGAAAGGAGTGATGGACGAGAGTGAGAGGAAGCACGAGAGGAAGAGAACGATGGCTGGGAGTGAGAAGGAGCATGGGAGAGAGAGAAGGGATGGTATACTGTAAGAACGTGTACTGTTCGCAAGTTTTTTTCTATATCTAATTGAGTCCCTCGGAAGTCCACAACAAGTGAAAAGCACAGGACTTTTGAGAGGTAGACGAGAAAGAAATTTCCATGAAGTCTACAGTCATGTTAGCTTTCCTTGAAAATTCCTATGGATTGAGCTATTTTTCATAGGACTTTTAGGAGCTCATTCCTTTGTTTTGATGGATAATATACGAATGTTTCCTATAGGATACCATTCTTACGAAACTCCGAAAAAACTGTATGTTACAAAAAATCGTAGCAGCATGTGCTGTCCATGGTTATACAGCGAAGGGAGGTGAAACAAGAAGATCAACAACTGCATAGATCAAGAGCTGCTTAAAATCTTAAAAAAAAACTTTGATCACCAGTTAGGCTGCACATACATCCCTGCGACAAAATGTCGACGGCCACGGCAATAGATCAACTCACACACAAAGATTCAAGTCATTTTGTCCCCCCCCCCCCCCCCCCCCTCACAAACTAGTTCTGAGCTACGAAAGGAACACAACAATTTGATGCTAGCTCATCGTCAATCTGAAGGATGCCAACCCACTATTTGAGAAGAGACCTCACGAAGTGCTCTTTTGCTGTTGCTAGAGCTTGGCCTATCGTCTGCAAGTCGAGGATAGAATAGGTCACCTGGAACTAGATAAGTTTCAGCTGAAATTACTATAATACTATCACAGCTGTGGCATACCTGCTCAGCGTATGATCCAGCACCCTCCAATCCATGACCTGATACCTTCTCCGCTATCACATTCGCATCTGTTTCCAGAACAATCCTGCACAGCCATTTGCGAATAACCAAGTATATTCAACCAATTATTTACAAGTCCACAGTTCATCAGATAATTAAAAGTCTGACCACAGACAGTCTGTATTAGCATGGGACATGTGCAAATATGAACTAGAGGCTGTTTTGTTCATGTCCTCAACAGCTCAAGACATACCTCAAGTTTACCTTGTGGTGTCCACTGTGAGCGTACCTGACAATTAACTATTTTTTTCTTAAGATAGACAGTTAATCGCCTGCAGTAGCCTTGTAAGGATACCCTTTTTAGTTTTTACTAAGTTACAAAACAGTATTGAATGAGGGTGCAAATCAGGTGAGGTAGTTTCTTGACAACTTTAAAAAATAATCCTGAACCCTCAAATTAAGCATCCCCAGACCTCCTAGCCAATTTCTTGCCTTTGATATCAACTCTACATGTGTGATAATTGTCAAAATAATAGTGCTAGTTGAATTCCTTTGTCATGATGCTAAAACTAGAAAACGGTCGTTGCATGTTCCATTCCAGAACAAAAGGAGCCAAAATAGTTAAAGAAAAATGAAAGCTTAGCATGTGCAAGCACTGTAATCACCCTCCATCAACAACTTCGTCAAGGCATAAAAAGATAAGATCCAGTTTTGCAAGTGCAATCCCTTTGTTTACATTGTCTCTGCAACGAGAGAAACATACTCACTCTGATTAGTAAAGCCAGAGAAAACAGCCTAGCGACATGGAATGGAACAAACAACAATAAGAGACAGGGTGTACTAAAAAAGGGAATTAACAAAACCTGAGAACAAGGCCAACAGCATCGGAAAACCCCTGAAGAACTGACGCTAAAATGAGCTCATTCTCCTCATCTCCTCCGGTTACAAAAAAATGTAGATCTCGGATGAACTTGTACACAACGATGTAACTGTCAAACATTACTACCTCAGCTGCAAAACGGGAAACAGAAAAAAAAAACCTATTCGATGAATATAGCTGCCAGATGACTCAAAACAAACTAGCATAATAGCATGTAAATTACTTTGTTTTCATGAGCAGAATAATAGGACTATAGGAGTTTCTGAAATTACCAGAAATAAATGTTTAACCAAGAAAAGTCACACATTGAAAATGGCACCGAGCATCACTTGGAAAAAGTGAATTTTAAGAAAAGTGACAGAATTCATGAGCTGTAAGAAATGGTCATCTTGCTGTTCAGATGCTATAATAGAGCCTAATATTCTGCTGTAAGATCAGAGGGAGACTCAAACATGAAAGATTACAGCCAAAGCAACTGGCAAGACAAGAATATGAGACAATTGCAAAATACATGGACCACAGACCAGAATGCTGCTGATCAAAAGAACCAGTACACAAAAAGATGACCGATTGGCATCCTTGTCCAAAGCAGCGAGGCAACAAGGATTAGCAGAGATGAGCCAAACAATGGCATGATGCTCCGACGAGAACATATGCCGCATGAATATACCGCAGCAACTTGACAAACTGTGACCAATAACAGTGCAAAACGGATAGGCCCATTCTGTCCGTTGTGAGCTGCTAATCAGCGTTCTCAGGGAGAATTTGGTCATTCTACGCACTACATAACTTAGGCAAAACATTACTTTGTTTTGGTTCATACAACGCACAAATCGAATAAAAGTATAATTTGTTCACCTTCTGTTCTAGCACCCGTTTTCTGGGTTTTCGCGAAGAGCGACTTCTCGAAAGCTAGCTTGGTGGACAGGGAGTGCCACTCATCGCTGTAGTACTTCACGGCCACGCGCTTTCCCTCGGAGTCCAGGACAAGAATGTTCTTCACCGAAGGGCAGGATTCCTGCGCGAGCAGCGATCAATGCCAACACTTTTGACCAACTACTTCTAGCAGGCAAAATTCAGGAAACAACAACTTGAAGAAAGGATAATTACGCTGATATATAGAGAAAGATTGCACTAAAAAGACTGGATTTTAACCACCTGTTCTTGGTCATAAACCCTAACGAAACCGAAGAAACAGAGATGCATGCGGTTAAATTTTGGGAGAGAAGGGAGTGGAGGAAGGGATTACCATCTCGGAGAAGCCAATTTGCGAGCGTGGGGAAAGAGATGGGTGATGGCCTGACGGATTGTGTCGCCGATCGCTGCGCGAGCGAGCAAGGGGAGGGCGACCAAGACGAAGACGACAGAGAAAGACCGAGGAGAATGGGTAAATTTTTATTAAAAATAATGAAAAAAATGGGAAAACTGAACTGCAGCCCAGGGTAGCCTAATAAGTATGGGCCAAAGTTTGGGCCGGATCCGGATGTTACACCGATTCTGTCTCTGTCGCTCTACTATCAGGCGACTGCATCCAGTCGTCAAAGTGGTTTGTTTTTCTTTCGGGTAAAGATCCAATAGTTGTAACATCCGGATCCGGCCCAAACTTTGGCCCAGACTTATTAGGCTACCTTGGGCTGCAGTTCAGTTTTCCCATTTTTTTTCATTATTTTTAATAAACATTTAGGTTGGGTATCAGCTTTTCCCCCTAAAATGGTCAGCGCCGTCACAAAGATTACCGAGTTAGAGAATATCTACTACTTAAAAGAAGTTAGAGAATATCTACTACTTAAAAGAGTTGATGATGGTGTTTAGAGGTGGTTCATCTGCCCATCCTCTCCTCCTCCTCACAAGAAAGCTGTGTGTAGATACATGGGCCCAAATAAATCAAGCGAAAAACCCGATCATGGCTGCTACGCTCATATTGCATTCACATCCGTCAACATCATCATGCTCCGCTCAGCTTCCCAGGGAAGAACATAGCACGAGTTGGAAGAACAAAGCGGCTCTAGTGGGCGTCAGCGCCCGCAGGGGAAGGCATGGGCGGCTCGGCCGAATAGCAAAATGGGTCGAGAGGTCCTTGTGGGAAGGCATGTGAGGTGACATCAAGGCGAACGGCAGCCAGTGGTGGTGGGCGGTGTGGCGACGGCGAAGCTCCAATGATGGTCGGCGACGGTGAGCGCGAGCACTGGCACGACCTTGGCCCAAGGAACGCATTGGTGGAGTCGGCTTGGCCGGAATTGACTCGCGATGGTGACTCGCCATGGCAAATGGGGTGACACCGATGACGGCTCTCCTCGGCAATGTATTGGGCAAATTGATGCATGTCACATGAAGTGGAGATGGTAGTGATGGTGCAGATTTGTCTCATTGGAGATGACGAATTGACGATGGGAGGCGATTTTGGCCAGTTACGGGAAAAGCTCTATTCACAGTGATTTCCTACATGAAAATCAAATTAATTTGACATGAGAGTTGATGAGACTCGGGAACACAATATGACATGAACGAATTTTGAAAAACTTCACTAGAGTGGTCGAAATGCGAGTCGGAGTGACGGTTGGTTATGAGAATGATAGGCTCATGGCGATGACGGTGTTTAGATGCTCTGGAAAGTTTGAGAAAGGTATAAAGGGAGACAACGCAGTCACGGGAACCCAATTTGAAGGCTTAGTGGAGGCGAAAATCGATGCAGATTCATGGGCGTTGTGGTTGATAGTTTTGGCATTCACATTGGAAATGGATGAACAGAAAACTGAAGAATTAAAAGGCAATGAATTGGAAATGAAAAGGAAGCAAATTAATTGCATGCATAATTAGAGACGTTCTTCATGCAGGTAAATAAGGGAAAGGAGGCTCGGCTCCCTGGCTTGGCGCAAGTGGCGCCATGGCGTTGCTGCTCTGGTTCGACTGAACAAAGGAAGCAGGAAGGGAAAACAAGAAGAGCGAGAAAGGAAGGAAAGAAAAGAAAGAGGGAAAAGGAAAGAAAAGGATGGGCCCGAGACAGAAGAAAATTGGGTTGGGCCCAAGGAAAAAGAAAATGGGCTTGGCCTGGGGAAGACATTATTTCAGATTTTGGACATGGATTTTGAATTTAGAAGTTGGATTCAAATTTGGAATTTGAATTTTGGATTTCAGTTTATAATTAGAATTGAGATTAATTCCCAGGATTACACAAAAATCCAAAGATTTAAAATTAATTTTTTAAAGAAGACGAAATTTAGGATGTTATAGTTAGCCGCCACTTTAGTGTGTCTCACCGAGCGTCATCAGTTCATCACCACCAATAACTAGCTCTTGGCCAATACATCCCATATGCTTTTTAATATATTCAATATATATTGACAATGAAAATTTTATATTGTATAGGGTGCGATCTTGCGAGTAGCATTGTGGCCTCATGGGCGGGTGGCAAAGTAGGTCACGAGGAGGCGACGGCATGCTGGCGTGCACCGAGAGACCAGTTCGGGCACACATCAACCCACTAATCCAAGACTGTGAGTGTATGCCAGGATGTGGGCAAGACGGTTAGTAGAGTGTGGTTAAGAGAGTGAGCAGTGCGACCAGGAGCGTGAGCGGCGGAGGAGCGATGCCAGTTAGGGCGGAGTTCGGTCGAGCGCAGCAACGGAGCCAAAGGCATGCAACAGGCTGAGTCTAACAATAATGATTAGACTTATTGGTATAATATGTTTTTTTATAGCAAAGCACGGATATTAAACTACTATCATTCGATATATCACTGATATATAGATCTAGGAAAACATATCATTCTCACTAGATAGTATTTTTCCAATTTATACATCTATACGATTCTATCGAGCTAATTTCCTCTTTTTTGGTGGTCGAGGGTCAACCAATGAAATCCTGCAGTACTCACATCTACACTCGGATAATTAGACGTGTACCTAGTGTTGCGTTAAAAGGTTTTTGGTAGAAGAGAGCTATCCGCCCTTACCTAACTTAAAAAGTAATTTTTTTAAAAGACGTAGCCCAAGATGAAATTCTCAAAAGTATGATGCTAGCTTGGTCAGGTTTTTTAGCTTATAACTTATGATTTCTTATGAGTAAATAAACGAAACGGTTTTTTCATCGTCATTTCAAAGTGATTTATTAGTACAACCTTTCAAAGTGGCTTATTGGTATTCAGTTCGTTGTACAAATGCTCACGTTAGAACTAAAAATAATTAGTTATAACTATAAACCATCAGCCGCAGCCGAAAAGATTGCAACCTTTGTCTTCTTTCTTTCGTTAGGTAAGGTTTTTCAGCAGCAGCTTGAGAAAGACTAGGAAAGTTAAACTCGAACACTCAAAAAAGTAAACCGAAATAAATCCAAAGAAACTACAACTGAGTGCAGCACTCACTACAGGTCCTTCCCGTGTGTTGACTTCCTCCCCAGTGGACAGCTAATTCCGTACTACTACTAATCAGCAGTAATCACCTCAAAAGCGCCACAGGACCTTCTGATTTTGATGTCCTGATGAGATACATGCTTACA
The DNA here is from genome assembly GCA_017311315.1 of Dendrocalamus latiflorus. Lineage (NCBI taxonomy): Eukaryota > Viridiplantae > Streptophyta > Magnoliopsida > Poales > Poaceae > Dendrocalamus > Dendrocalamus latiflorus. The sequence continues at coordinate 10,638,263 of CM029663.1, forward strand.
CACAGGCACAGCACAGCTTGGTTTTTCTGGACTTGTACACATCCTAATCTGAAACAAAACGGATTCGAGGATATATTCGACTGAAAAATATAATTCATGGACTAGTTAAGATCTGACTTGTGCACATCTTAATCGGAAACACATGTATACTATTCAAGGGCATTTGTGTAGCGAAAGTTCAACAAGAAACGTACGTCGTCTCGATTTGTTCGCTGAAATTACTGGAGAGTCGATTTGGTCGCTGAACTTACTGGAAAGTTGGCTGACTGAAGGGTGGTTTTGACTTTTGAAGGAAAGGTAAACGGCGAAAAGTATATTCTGCTTCAACAATGTAAACTCGAGGTTAATTAGAATCAAACAATTGCAGCAAATTAAATTATGTTTGAACATCGAGGGGAATCGTGAAAGAAAATGTTGGAAAGAAACTTCAGTCATAGAAAAATAGGTCCAGCGAAGGATCGGGGAAGGATCGCTCGTCGTTGAAAATGCTGCGGCTTTAACATAACCGAAGCTGCAGCGGCAACGGGTTTCGTGCCATCCGCGATGCATGCCAAAACCTGATCAACCTATTGTTTTAGCACAGAATTCTTTTACTGCTTTAAGTGTTCATCAGATACCACACCGTACCTTGGCATCAAGCGTTCGTTCTTAACCATCAACTTAACAGCAACGTGAAATAAAGTGCAATGCATCGAAGGCATAAAACTAAACTCTGACCTGAGATTGCATGTCACGCCTGATGTAATCCCCACACAAAAATATTCCTTTGATAATTAACTGCAGGGCTGTGACAGAGACACATTCCCTCATCTGATTTGGCTCGGTGAGTGAACTAGGTAGCAAAGCAAAACAAGCATGAAGTAGTGAAGAAACAGACATCTAGATATAGATCTTTATCTTTCTACCTTGAACCATGCGTGCCGGTGACTAGATCTAGCTAGGATATATGCTATCACTATCAATCTTAAATGTAAAAGGCAAAGAGAGAGGAATCTAGAACAGCATATCCATTTGCCAAATGCCAATCCACTTGAGCCATTATCCCATATGAAAGCGTTTCTTTGGTCCAAGTTGCATTGCCAGAATTCCATATCAATTCCAAACTCCAAAGTCCAAATTATATGGCACGTACATTCCATCTAAGCTCACGACTTCCATGTATGTACTAATTAAGTTCGTGTTCTAGTGGATCAATGAGACGGCCCGCATCATTACTATAGGATAAAAATGCTAGTCAATAGATTATTATTTATTTTAGCCGATATAACATCACTTTAACGAATAATAAACTCATCAGAATGTTGCAGGAAAACAATAATTAGAGACAATATATTACATACATCCATATAGCCACGCAGGGCTAAAGTTCCATACACTTATTTGGCTAAGTCATTACAGGACCAGGAAAGAAGGTCTAGCTCAGAACTCTAATTATACAAAGGAGAAGAGTATAAATACAATACACTAATAATACAAGTAGTACAAATACAATACACTAATAATACAAGTGCCCTAGAGGTCGAGTTCGTGCTGCTCCTAGGCCTCTAGTCGTTCCAGTCCTCGTATAAGATGTAACCCTCATACGGCTCAACCTCAGTACAATCTCCCTCCCACTGAGAGTAGGACTCCACTGTGTAGGTCTCATCCCCACCAAAGGTGGATCTCAGCTGTCTATCCTCTAACAAAGCAAGATAATAATAAGGGTGAGTACGAAGTACTCAGTAAGCTTATACAATAATTATGCACTGTATGCTCCTGTTATATCTATCTTGCTACCTCTCATTCTCATGCTCATCCTCACTCCCATACTCATATAAAATATTGTTTTTAGTTGCGAAAGATTTTAGATTCATTACTTTGGAAAGCTATTGAGCACCCGTATGAATAGCTAAAATCTCCATTGATTTCTGTAATCTCTTTTCCCGGAGACAGGTATGAATTCATGATTTGTATAGCATTGTGCAAGCTTGTATCAGTTTACCCATCATCACTCTGATCCTGGTGGCTTATGGATCTTCGCATTTCCTAAGATGCGGTGTCTAGATCAGAGTACAGAACTTTTACATCTATCTCAGTATATTATATCTTCACCTAGCTACTCTCAATCGGTAGCCTGGGTGGTGTTTGACCCTCACCCAAACCCACCAAAAGCAACATAGCTATTGGCTGGGATGGTCTAACCATCACTCAACACCTAACTGCGTAATATATCGCCTTTATGTACCGCAACTTAAGTGGTCAACTGCTCCATCAGTTACCGTCTATCTCTTTTTTCTTCTCTTTCATAACCTTTCTTTGATTTAAATATTTTTCTCATTTTCATGCGAAATGATATTAGATCAATAAGGAAATACTTGTTTTACTTAATATACTTAGTTCTATTGTTCAAAGGAATGCTTGCCTAAGTTTAAATAGAAGTTCTGGGCCTCCACGTTACCCTGATACAATTCACTCTAAAACCCTGATACTTGCCTGCAAATTTTATGGGTACTAAGATTTAATCTAAGGTGTCGAGAAATACCATGGTATACATAATGGAGTGAATCATATTAAAACATTTTTGCATAATTTCTGTTGGAGCTGAGCATATCCGCTCTGATCACTATTTCCCCAGGAGAAAGGCCGCTTTACTCAGACACTCTGACTTCTGCAGTACTCTTACGAGTACTACTTTTGAGTACCGACTACTATGTTATTCTTACGAGTACGACTTCCAACTATCAATTGCTATGGTACTCTTATGAGTATGACTTCTGAGTACTGACTGCCACGGTATTCTTATGATTACAACTTCTGACTACCGACTTCTATGGTACTCTTACGAGTACAACTTCCGACTACTGACTGCCATGGTACTCTTATGAGTATGACGTTCGACTATCAACTGCTATAGTCCTCTTACAAATATGACTTCTGACTACTAACTGCTATAATAATCGGTACTCGGTACTCTTATGGTCGATCTCTGTACTTGAACGCTTTGACTGCCCTTTGTACTCGGTACTCTTACGACCAATCTCTGTACTCGGACGCTTCGACTGCCCTTTTTACTTGGTACTCGTATGATCGATCTCTGTACTCGAACACTTTGACTGCCCTTTGTACACGGAGTAACAATACTCAGAGCTATAGTACTCTTAGCCCAGTACGACTACCTGCTTCGACTGCTTCTTCGACCACGACTTCGACTACTTCTTCTATCATGGCTTCAACTACTTCTTTGACCATGGCTTCAACTACTTTTTCGACCACAACCTAGACTACTTCTTTGATCACGATTTAGACTACTTCTTTGACCACCTCAAACACATTCAACGTATGAGTCAAGATTAGTTCCAACACTTTCCCCATTCGATCGACTCCCTCACTCCCTCATTTCTTCTTCCTTTCTTCTCCCCTCCTTTTCACACCTGCTCTAGATCTGGCCCTCGATGTTGTGCCACCTTGGCCCTTTCCTTTGGCTTTGCACCTCCTCCTTGGCTCTGCTTTGGGACGCTCCTCCATCACCCTCGTGTCGCCTCTTGGCCTCACCGCCTCTGGTACGTGTCCTCGGTCACCCTCTACGCCGATCTCTCCGGCCCCTCACCGACTCCGACTCCTCGCCGCCTGAGCTCTATGTGTCGTCACTGGTAACCCTAGGTTGTCCTACGATCTACCTTTCCTCCCCTCTACTCTCTCCCCTGCTGCTCATAATCTTGGTGGTGGTTAAGTGATGCCCTAGTGATGCTATGCGACATTCAGTTGGTTGCTTATTGACTATGGATTATGCATGGTTTAATCTTGAGAAATTGATGCTATTACTATGGATAGTTGGTGGGCTACCTTTGCCAATTGTTGGTCGGGTTGCTTCGGGAAGAATTGGGATTATGCCCTTGGTGGTCACCTTCTTGGTCGGTTTTGTGGTGTTGCTAGCAAGGGTTGTGGCCTTCTCCTCCTACGGTCTGGTGTCCTACTGTCCGGCTCCTTGCTCCTGGTCGACTGGCCTTGATTCTTGCCATGTGGTGGTTGGCAAGATGTGGTTGTGTGGGGTTGGAATTTTGAATTGGGATGGAAAGAAAAGGAAGAGGGGTGGGCTTGTTGGTGTCGTGGCCAATGTTTCTTCTGCCTTCTGTTTATTCTAGATTGACTGGTTTGGCTTTAATCCTTTGCTGTGTTGTGCCTTCTCGAAATGTTTTTCTGTCCCTACTTGAAGTGTTTTCGCTGCCCCTACTCGAAGTGTTTTTGCTGTCTCTACTATACAGTGTGGACTGCATAGATATATTTCGGTTGATTGACTAGTTTCTAAGGTGATAATCTAACTAGAGGGTTCGGTCCCTAATATTAATTTAGCTGTATTAATTATTGTCATTCATGCTAATTACGTCGATTAAATTAGTTAGAAAAAAATGTGTAACGTTACAATCACCGTGTGGACCAGCCGCCATTTGCGCTAGGCGTTCGTACTTAATTCCTAAAATGCACACTGGCAACTCATATTTTCAACAATTATTTGCAGTACATCATCATGCTGAGTTGCTGATGGTGCATTTGCATGCATTGAGTTATGTGTTTCTAGAGCAAATATGTACTTGGATGACCTAATTTCCGTAGACATTTTTGAGCTGAAAATTTTCCATCAGCTACAAGCTAGCAATGCAATCAAGCAACTAGAAGAAACAAAAAATGGAGACACCTGAGCCACTAACCATTGCAGAAGTCGCCGAATAAACATACCCGGTTGAATTTTGCACTCAACTGATCGTGCAGGCCACGTATAGTGATACGACTTATGCAAGTATGACCTAGCCAGTAGTCTTATGATCTTATCCCTAGCCTTTTAGAGTCGCGCTAATTATAAAATTCAAAGAGCACGGTTTGGTGTATCGTGCCAGATTGTTGCGTTGCCGAGTCAGTGATCAGTCCGAGTCCAACATTTGGTTTTGATTGGAACATACATGGTACTCACTATATACTCGTGATGTTTCTGTTGGAAATGAAAAAAATATGCAGGGATGGTTGGTGTAACTAAGACTCGTGCATGCATGAGTCATGCATCATGCTAGGAGCCTAGCTAGTAGTCGTTCTATACGTACAAAACTTAGCTTTTGAGTTCCGACTCAAACATGCTGCTTGTGTTGACCGATCGCTTGAGATGATTTAATTAGTTAAACTGAACCTTTAGATGCATCATGCTTGATACTCCCTCCAGCAAAGGATTAATACTTTTCTATGCATACCGATCAAACTTTTTAAACTTTGATTTTTTAATAGTATATTTTCTGAGTATCAAGATTGGGTATGAGAAAATCATACATGGTTGCACAACACCAAGTCAAAAAGATGACATTTTTTGGCTGTAATCTGTTGTATAACCTAAAAAAGTGTATTTTCAGTAAAATTTTATGAGGTTGGCGAATATTATTGTCTTCATCTTTTTAGATAAATGTGCACTATGAGCCCCGTGCTCGCTCGCTCGGTCGAGAACGTCGCGCGCGCACAAGTAAAACATGGTGACAAGGCCAGAAAGCGTCCGCCACCCACGCACACGTCACTCGCAACCAACCCACAGTCGACTGGTTGGCTGTACTGCTCTTCATTACGCTTAGCCAAGCGCGCAGCCTCTGTAGAGGACTTGGCTTGCTAAGCTAGAACACACGTACTGATCGTACATGTTGACTGGGTGTGTGTATAGCAAGATGAGTATAGTACGTGGTGGTAGTAATTAATCTCACACATCCAGTGGCGGAGCTAGAGCAAAACAGAGGGGGTGCAATGGGCCGCGCGTGGAAGCATAGGACGGTGGAAGAATGGGCTGGACAGGGCGAGTGAGGGTATTTGTTGGGCTAGGGGTACACCATATTGGACCAAGAAGGTGCACAACGGTGTGAATGTTTACTAGTAATAACTAAAAAATTTTTGGACCCGGAACCCCCTCCCTCCATTGGGCTCCGCCCCTGTGCACATCCCGCGGTCAAACGCTTGGAAAAGTACACACATCCACGTCTAGACACCAACCGCATGCATATACGTTAATTTGAAACGAGCAAACAAACGCTTTTCACTGGTAGCCCTGCCTACTCCATTTCCTACGCGCAGTCGTGCACCAAATTGCTATATATATAGCCACAGGAGCCGCATATGTATCACACGGTGCAGGAGCCAGGAGACATATATACCAATACCGCGACTTTTGAACAGCCATGAGCAAGAGGGACAGGGGGGTGTGGGGCTCGGAGATGGACGGCGTGGACACGGCCCGCGTGCTCATGCTCCTCGCGCAGCAGTACCGGCACGGCGGGGTGGACGTCGGCGTGCACGCCCGCGTGTTCGAGTGCAAGACGTGCAACCGGCAGTTCCCGACGTTCCAGGCGCTCGGGGGCCACCGCACCAGCCACAAGCGGCGGAGGCTGCTGCAGCAGCAGCAGCAGCACCAGCACGCGCTCGGTGGCGCCGACGCGGCGCTCTGCCTCGGGCAGCGCCAGCTGCCGCCGCAGACGCCCAAAGCCGAGGGTGCACCAGTGCCCCGTCTGCGGGGTCGGGTTCGCCATCGGCCAGGCGCTCGGCGGGCACATGCGGCGGCACCGCGCCGAGGCCGAGGCCGAGGCCGACGTGCCCAACAGTAAAGCGGCGCTCGAGAAGGCGTGCGACGTCGGCGGGATCTGTCTGGACTTGAACCTGACGCCGTCGGAGAACTGCGCCAAGTGCCGGAACGCCGTGGGGCTCGGCGCCGTTGGGCAGGGTGTACACTAGACGCTCGCCATGTTGGATTGCTCGCTTTGAGCGCCTTTCGCTGGAGTGCAAATATTATTTGCATGCTTTTTGTTGGCAATTCCTTTGTTTCTTGCTAATCTGTTCTATTGTTTTTTTACCCTTCTTATGTTCTGCTACATAGTTTTCCTGTAATTTTGGGGTTTTATCTCCTGTTGTTAGATCCAGATGTTCATAGGCCGGTGTAGTTGTGAAGGGAATTAGAGATGAACTCTCGTATTTCCTTACTGTAAATAGTAACAAATTTAATGAAATTTTGTTTCTTCGATTAATTATGTCCGTCCCCTACGCTGTATTTGTGACGTCGGCTGAAGCATGCAACACCTCGGTTCAACTTTTCATTGTGAGTCGTCCGATCAACATGAGATTGCTTACCTGTTATGATCTTCCTTTTGAGAGCCATTACATGTTCATAACGTATAGATATTGTCTGCTTACTATGATGTTCATTTTGAAAGGTAAGTCAATTTCAATTACACCATTTGGTTGTCAAGAATTGAATTAGTTCATTCGATTGGATTCCAAATTCTATTCTAGTTGAATTTGATTTGATTCAAGCCAATTCAAAAATCCAAATTTCTGTTAGATGTAATATAGAGTTATACACCTGTTGTGCACAAAGTAGCTTCTCAATACGTTAAATCATCTGCAACAAATTTCATACAATTTTGTAAAAAAATTATAGTGTGAATATAAGGTTGAAATTCTAAATACCGAAACTTTTATAAAATCATTGTCTATGAGACTATGGAGGCTACCTGTGCACCTAGACCTGTCAATGTACACAAATTAGCTTCTCTACATATTGAATAATCTCCAATAAATTTCTTTTGATTTCATAAAAAATTTATAGTGTGAACGTGAGGTTGAAATTCCAAATATCAAACTTTTGCTTAATTTTAAGAATGAATGCCAGATAAATGATAGGTAACTTTTGCTTAATTTTAAGAATGAATTCCAGATAAATGATAGGTGTAAGTTATGAAATTGCTTGTTACCCTATCATGCCTCTTGGAGTTGGTTTTGGAATATCAATTCAATTCTAAGCAATAGCTAACCAGCTACACCCTTATAATTGAATTCCAATTCCGTAAGTCCGGGACCAACACCTAGGAGCCAAACGGGGTGAAGTTTTTGTTTCTAATAATGAAGGGTAGCTTTTCTTCAGTAACAAAGTCAGAGGACAGACATTTCCAAGTGGATTACAACCAAGTAAAACACAGGACAGTCAACCCATTTTGCTTGTAGCAACGTGCAGCTTCTGCATTCTCATTCAGCTCTGCTACTCCTACACAAATGAAACTTGGCATATAGGTTACCGAAATGAAGATTAAACTCTCTTAAGGAAAGATTCAGCAGTTCAGAGACGCCTTCTAATAAACTTGTCATTATTAATACACCAAGTCCAACACAAAACAGAGGGAAACAATAGAGTTCTACAGTGGTCCATGGAATCATTCAAGTGCATATAATATGCATTCAGGTGGCCAGTGGGGTACAGGTTTCATCGACAACATAAGACATTTACAAGCCAGGAATAAGTTGGCATAAGTTCATGCATGGTGCAAGCTTACCGATGTATTTGCGTTTCTCACAATCTGCATGCTTCATAAAAGGGTGCGCAAATTAACTGTGCTCCTCAAAAACAATTAATTACCTCACAAACAATTAATTATAATCATAAGTCTACATATGAACATCCACCACACTCATTCATCACTCCATGAATGAGTGACACTTGGTTGCAAGAAATTCAACCAGGGCAACGAACATACACGCTCATGAGGGAAAGCATTCTCCTGTTAGAAAAGCACTCTAGCACATAGTTATTCCTAGCTGCTACGTCATCATTCAACTACACGCATTGCACATGCACTCCTGCCATTTATGATCTACCTTCTCATGAAGTTAATAAAGTTTTGCAATGAGCAGAGAATTTTAGTATTACTTTAATAGATTGATAAACTGAAAATGCAAAGACATGAATTCCAATACGCAACAGAGGTGGATGCGTCTAATAATTGCAATACACATGCAATAACCCCCAGAAGCTGCAATAACTACATTTAAAGTAAGAGTAGTTGTTGCAAAGAATGGAAGGAACACGAGTAAAAAAACAACTGCATCATAATTATCTTCTTAACATTCTTCCTATAATAACAAGCAAACAGTAAAGAGATAAAGTTAAAATAGTTCATGATAGTGAAGACCGTGTATCCCTCAGGAGCCGCAGCAAGCAGATTTCTGAGATGCTGGGGTCTCAGAGCCTGGGTCTGTCTTGTTATTAATCTTGATTGTCCGGTCCTATAAGCAACAATGTACTTTTCAATCTCTGAACAAAGTAAGTTCAAATACTCACAAGACAATCGTCTGTGTAACCATACCTCAGGCTTGGAATCGGCCTCAGCAAGTCTCTGCTTAATATCTCGGGCAATGGAGAAGAAAACTTGCTCCACATTAAGGTTTGTCTTGGCACTCTGAAAGATACAGGACAAAGTAGAATCAAAATAAGTTCATCAGTTAAAAGACCAAACAATTTGACACAGGAACTTACAGTTTCAAAAAACTTGATGCCATATTCGTCTGCTAGTGCTTGCCCCTTTGCAGTAGGAACAGCCTGGAATAACAATCGAATAGAGAAATTAAACAGTGAGCTAATAATATCAAATGGACAACAGCAAGTAGGCTCTACTAAATATTAGACAATGAGAAAAGCAGATAACATGGAGGGGAAGGAGGCCTGGATCAGTACCCTTTTACTCTCATCCATATCAGCCTTGTTGCCCACCAAAATTTTGTTCACATTATCGGAGGCATGTTGCTCAATGTTGTGAATCCAGTTCCGTATGTCTGTATGTTAAAATGAACCAAAATGTCAATAAACAAAAGGAAAATTTGGCAAAATTGTCCAAAATGAAGCTTTAAAGAATATACAGGACAGTTGTCACGCCTGGATCTTAAGTTGTATGAATGCGTTGCAGGTGGGCGGAAGCTGGAGGTCGCTGGAGACGCCGTTCTGGAACCTGGTCGGCCGGCCCCTGGGAAGATAGCGATTGGGCGGGAAAAGCTAGGGTTTCCCGGTTGGATTGGTGCGGATGGAACCAGAAGGAGGTGCGAACAGATTGGAGGAAGACAGAATTGGAGAAGAGACGCAGAATCAGGTAATATCTTCTTAATTCCCCTTGCATCATCTCATCCCCTTTATATATAGAGGAGAGTCCTACCCTTACACGGCTAAGCCGGATCACAACCCTTAAGTCCTAATACAATCCTAACTCTTAACCGACTCTTATCCTAATACCAAATCAATAGCAGATACAATAGCTAACCTATCCTGAAGATGCTGCAGCTGCGCCTGGTGCTCCTGCCGTTATCCCTGCTGTATGCACGGCCGAGCCTCTTCTGGTGTATGTTCTCCCGAATCTCCCATGCCTGACACTTCTCCCCTCCTCGAAAAACAGCTCGTCCTCGAGCTTGAATGAGGGAAACTGACGACGAAAGTTGTCCAGTGGCTCCCAAGTAGCCTCAGATGCTTGTAACCCCTCCCACTGTACTAGAATCTCGCGTATCCCATTATTGTGCCGGATGCGGATGACATGTTGTGGGACTGGAGCAACACGACCATGCTGGAGAGGCGGCAAGTTTGGTGGCTCAGGCGGAGGAGTACCCACATGTGGTTTGAGTAGACCCACATGAAACACATCATGAATGCGAGTTCGCGCTGGAAGTTGGAGACGATAGGCCACATCCCCAATCTTGTCGATGACCTGATATGGACCATAATAGCGAGGGGCTAATTTGCGATTCACAGTATCGGCTACTGACATAGCTTGGCGCTGATGAAGACGAAGCCAAACCCATTGCCCAATATCAAAGGATAGTGCCCTGTGCTTTGCATCATAAGCTCATTTGTGATGTTGTTGAGCGAGAAGAAGGCGGTCTCGCGTGTCTGCAAGCAGCTGATCGCGCTCCAAGAGAAGTTGGTCCACGGCTTGTGAAGGTGTGGCCCTGGCCGAATGTTGCCGGAGCGTCGGGGGGTCGCGGCCATAAACCAACTTGAATGGTGTGTCTCGTAGGGAAGTTTGGAATGAAGTATTGTAACAATATTCCGCCCATGGAAGCCAACGAACCCATTGTCGTGGCCGATCCCCTGTGAGACACCTGAGGTACATAGCAATGATTTTATTGGTAACCTCTGTTTGCCCATCGGTTTGAGGGTGAAAGGCGGAGCTCATATGCAGTTTGGTTCCGGTCAGCCGAAAGAGTTCAGACCAGAAAGTGCTGGTGAAGACTGGATCTCGGTCGCTAACAATGGAGCAAGGAACGCCATGTAGACGGACCACCTCGTCGAAGAACACCTTGGCCACCGAGCTGGCTGTATATGGATGAGCCAATGGAAGAAAATGCGCGTATTTAGAGAAACGGTCAACAACCGTGAGAATCACCAATTTGCCGTTGACGCGCGGTAACCCTTCCACGAAATCCATTGCAATATCCTCCCAAATCTGCGACGGTATTTGTAGCGGCTGCAGCAGGCCGGCTGGATGGAGTTGCACGGACTTGTTGCGCTGACAGACTTGGCACGAACGGACGAAGTCTTCGATCAGCTTACGGTCATGTGGGATATGGAAATCACCCCGAAGGCGGTGCAACGTCTTCTGGACACCCTCATGGCCGGCTGTATGTGCTGCGCTCAAAATAGATTGAAGTAACGGTGAGGACTGCAGCACATGTACCCGATTGTTGTAGAGAATCAAGCCGTCTGTAATCTACCAGGGCGCACCCAATGTTCCATCCTCAATCTGTGCTTTCAGTGCTACCAATTCAGGTGTGGTTGCAGTCTCCGCTCGCAGATCCTGGAAAAGAGTGAAATCAGGTCCTGATATTACGCAGACTGTCGCTGTTTCTTCTGTGCAGCGGGAAAGTGCATCGGCTACCGTATTTAGTCGCCCGGGTTTGAATTCCACCTGAAAATCATACCCAAATAACTTGCTGACCCAGCGATGTTGCGGTATAGTGGAAAGGCGCTGGTCTAGTAGAAATTTTAGGCTGTAATGGTCTGTACGGATGGTAAAATGACGCCCCCACAGATAAGGTCGCCAATGCTTCACTGCAAGCACAAGTCCCATGAGTTCCCTCTCATATGCCGCCAGATGAGCGTGCCGGGCAGCCAATACCTGACTGAAGAAAGCAATGGGACCCTTATTCTGGTGTAAGACTGCCCCTATGCCGGACCCCGAAGCGTCGCATTCTACTACAAACTCAAGGCTGAAGTCTGGGAGCTACAGTAGTGGTGCAGTCGTGAGAGCCTCTTTCAGGGCCTGAAAGGCACTTGCGGCTTCTTGTGCCCAAGAGAAAGCATCCTTTTTTAGAAGGCGAGTAAGCGGCTCCGCAATTGCTCCAAATCCTTGAATGAACTTACGGTAATAGCCTGCCAAACCGAGGAAGCCGCGAAGGGCCCGCACTGATTTTGGTTCCGGCCATTCCCGAACTGCCTGCACTTTAGTATCATCCATGGCGACTCCCTCAGCGGATATAACATGTCCCAAATAGGCCACTGTTGGTTTGCCGAAGAAACACTTAGACCGTTTAAGGAATAGTTGGTGCTGTTGTAGGAGTCGAAGGACAGCTCTAACATGACGTAAATGCTCCACCCATGAGGGGCTGTAGATGAGGATATCATCAAAGAATACCAGGACAAACCGGCGCAAGTATGGCCGAAGAATACTGTTCATGAGGGCCTGAAATGTTGCTGGAGCATTTGTCAGTCCGAAAGGCATGACTAGGAATTCAAAAAGACCTTCATGGGTGCGGAAGGCGGTCTTCTCAATATCTGACGGATGCATGCGCACTTGATGATATCTGGACCGAAGGTCCAATTTGGTGAAAAATTTGGCACCTCGCAATTCATCCAATAGCTCGTCGACTACCGGAATAGGAAATTTGTCTTTGACCGTCTTGCTGTTCAGGGCACGGTAGTCGACACAAAAGCGCCATGTGCCGTCTTGCTTCTTGACGAGCAGTACTGGCGAAGAGTATGCTGATGTGCTTGGACGAATGATCCCTTGCGCCAACATCTCTCCACATTGCCGCTCCAATTCATCTTTTAAAAGCTGCGGATACCGGTAGGGCCGAACTGATACCGGAGTTGTATTTGGAAGAAGATGGATGTGATGGTCGTGCGCACGAGGGGGTGGTAACCCGTGAGGTGATTCAAATAACCCCTCAAACTCCTACAGCAACGTGTCCAATAGTTCTGGACCTGAGATGGCGCAGGTCTGCCGTGGTGATGGATCAATTTGCACACCCTGCCATGTCACCCTGCGGTCTTCCCGCCAGAAGGTCATGTCCAGTCTGTCGAAATCCCAGAGAATTGGCCCTAACGTGCGTAGCCATTGAACCCCTAGCACCAGGTCAAACCCATCCAGGGCAAGGGAATAACAATCAACTGTAAAGTGCTCTTGATTGATCTGTATCTGCACTGCTGGACAGAGCCCTGGGCTCTGCACTCTGTCTCCATTGGCCACCATCACGCGCAGACCATGGCGTGGCTGGACTTGAATGTTAGCCCGCTGAGCCGCTGCTGTTGTGATGAAATTATGTGTGGATCCCGAGTCCAAAAGTGCCCGCAGCTGCGCTCCCCCCACTGTCACCAGGAGTTGCATGGTCTGTGATGCCTTTGAGGCAATTCCGGTTGCGGCATAGAGTGAAATGTTGGGTTCTCTTCCCTCTGCAGCCACGTCCCCTCCATCTGTAGCCACGTCCCAATCAACTTCATCGTCGGAGCCTCCGCTGGGAGCAACAAGAAGGAACAAACGCTTGCAGCGGTGGCCTGGAGTAAACTTCTCATCACAATTGAAGCATAGCCCTGCCGTGCGTCGTTGCTCCATCTCCTCTGGTGTTAGGAACCGGCGTTGTAGCGTTCGGCGGGCCCGAGTTGGTCCCTGGTGTGTTCCGCCGGCTGGAATGGATGGTGGGGCTGGTAGGGCGGCCAGGTTGGGCTTGCTGGCCGTGAAAGATTTTGTGGCTGCCGCCGGCGCCGCTGCTGCCTGGGATGGTGGCGTGGTTCCCTTCTTGGACATCATGTTGTTGTCCTGCCCGGCGACTTGTGCCCGGCGTTCATAAGCCCTCGCCAAGGCCATAGCCATCTGGAGACCCATCGGATTTTGCAGCTCCACATCTGTGTGGATTGGCTCGCGTAATCCCGATGTGAACATCTGGACTTGCTGCCTTGGTTGGAGATGATCCGTCCGACACAGGATTGCAAGGAATTGTTGCTGATATTCCTCCACCGTGCCGGTTTGTGTCAGCTCTCGGAGTTCCCCCAGAGGGTTGTGCCGAATCGATGGACCGAAACGTAGATTGACAAAATCCTTGAAGTGTGGCCAATCCGGTTCCCCCTCATCTCTTTCCAGTTGGAAATACCACTGCTGCGCTGCTCCAATCAGATGGTAAGATGCAAGCCACACCTTTTCGCTTGCCGGTGTCTTCTGCCCGCGGAAGAATTGCTTGCAGCGCTGCAGCCAATTTAGTGGATCGCCTTGTCCGTCAAATGAGGGAAACTCCAATCTATGGAAACGAGGAGGCTTCTCCGGTGTTGACTCTGCCCCGTTCCCGTAATGGTGAACTCCCTGTGCTTGTCCAACTGGAATCGGCAGTAGTCCGTCCCCCGCTGGACGTTTTTCCAGCGTCGTGAGCCGGACCTGTTGCTGTTCCAGGAGCTCCTTCAAGTCTTTCATCTGTTTGGACATGTTTGCCGTCATCTCTGCCACTTGATCATAGGTTGCAAATTTTTCTTCAGCCATATGCTCTGATACCAAGTTGTCACGCCTGGATCTTAAGTTGTATGAATGCGTTGCAGGTGGGCGGAAGCTGGAGGTCGCTGGAGACGCCGTTCTGGAACCTGGTCGGCCGGCCCCTGGGAAGATAGCGATTGGGCGGGAAAAGCTAGGGTTTCCCGGTTGGATTGGTGCGGATGGAACCAGAAGGAGGTGCGAACAGATTGGAGGAAGACAGAATTGGAGAAGAGACGCAAAATCAGGTAATATCTTCTTAATTCCCCTTGCATCATCTCATCCCTTTTATATATAGAGGAGAGTCCTACCCTTACACGGCTAAGCCGGATCACAACCCTTAAGTCCTAATACAATCCTAACTCTTAACCGAATCTTATCCTAATACCAAATCAATAGCAGATACAATAGCTAACCTATCCTGAAGATGCTACAGCTGCGCCTGGTGCTCCTGCCGTTATCCCTGCTGTATGCACGGCCGAGCCTCTTCTGGTGTATGTTCTCCCGAATCTCCCATGCCTGACAACAGTACTGTTAAAAGATGACTCATCAGTGACGTCATAAACAAGCAAGATACCCATGGCTCCTCGGTAGTATGCTGAGATAAAATGAACATTACTTGAGAAAAGGGTTATCATATAGCTTCATAGAACTAGTCTATAGCACAGAGTGAAACAAGTATTGCACCTGTGGTGATAGTCCTGAATCGCTCTTGACCAGCTGTGTCCCAAATTTGCAACTTAATGCGTTTGCCGTCCAGTTCAATTGTTCTTATCTTGAAGTCAATACTTGACATAGGAGGATTTGAGATAAACAGGGCAAACAGTTACAAATACTTCAGAAGGAAACTAGTGGGCAGTAAAACAAGAAAACCAAATGCTTATGAGGAAAACTACGAAGCAGTAAAACAATATTTTTCAACACAAAACCTACCCAATTGTAGTAATAAAACTAGTAGTGAAGGAGCCATCAGAGAACCGCAGAAGGAGGCAACTCTTGCCAACACCTAGATACAGAAAAAAAACAAAATATTTCCTATCAGGGAATTGATAAAGTAGTAAAGTGAACAAATATGCTGCAAGCTATGAATTCAAGATTTAAACAGTCACACTAGGAAACATGAATCCCATGAGAACTAGCCTATCTGTAATTGTACTCAACAAATGTAAACCAATGAGTGCCAAACTCATATAGTGAAAAGGGATGCAAAAGCATATGCTAGCAATTCAAATAGAGCACAACGACACATGGCACCATAAATAGAGTTCCTTTTCATGTCCAAAGCACATTATACTCAACTATTTCATCTCCAGTTCCTTTCTCAGGTCAAATATTTTTTTTACCTAATATAATTTACAAGGGTAATTAACTAATTACAAGGGTGTTATAGCACACATTTGATTATTTTCTCACCAATCATCAGGTGGGTCTCGAACACCACCAGAGATAGCCAGAAGGAGCAAAACCTCTAGACAACTTTTCCTGATCAATGCATCTTCACTACATTGCATTGAGTGAAGGTTCTTAAGGGGCCCTTATGTTTTCTCTGTAAAACTTCAAATCCACATCATATTTAACTATTACAGCTGGTTCCCACTTTCAGCCACATGTCCTCAGGGCTGGCCCTGAGGGGGGCGAGAGGGGCGGTCGCCCCGGCCCCCAAAATCCAGGGGCCCCCCATATACTATGTAGAGTATATACATGCAACAAATAGAAGGCATGGTTAAATACTTTAATACTTATAGAAATGAAGAGTTTGCTTTGAGTATGATCATTGCCAAAGATATTGCAGCTCAAATGAATGTAGAGCCATCATTTCCAGTTAAGCGGCGTGTTCTTAGGAAGAAACAGTTTGATGAAATTGATTGTGATGAAGCAGTTTTGCAAGCTGAGAAGGAATTTGAAGTTAATTTTTTTTTTATGGCTGATATGGCAATCAATTCATTGAAAAGTAGATTTCAAGAACTCCAAACATTCGGAAGTATATTTGGATTTTTAATGAGTTCAACAACATTGAAGTCATTGGATCGAACTGAATTAAAAGAATGTTGTACAAAATTTGCAGAAACTTTCTCTCTAGATGGTTCCTCTGATGTTGAGTTAAATGATCTAATTTCTGAATTAAGTGTTATGCAATTGAATTTATCAGATAAACCAATGTCTGCTATGGAGATCTTTGAGTTTGTCAGAGAAGCGGATTGTTATCCTAATATTTCTATTGCTTATCGGATTTTATTTACTATGCCTGTGACCGTGGCATCAGCTGAAAGAAGCTTTTCAAAGTTGAAATTGTTGAAGAATCATTTAAGGTCAACAATATCTCAAGAGAGGTTAAATGGTTTGGCAACTTTATGTATTGAGAAGAAATTATTGGATGAGATTGATATCAATACCATCATCAATGACTTCGCATCTAGAAATGTTAGAAGAAATTTTAAAGTAATATCTATGAATTCTTTGATGTGAATTTTTCTTTAATTAAGTGTTTGTTGGTAAAATTATATATATATAAAATTATATATATATATGTGTGTGTGTGTAGATTTATATTTAGATATTTATACTAAGGCCTCTATTTCTAGTTTCACCCCGAGCCCCTAAAATCCTAGGACCGGCCCTGCATGTCCTCAGTAGTGCAGATGACTACATGAGCTATTGCTCGTGTACGTATTTGGACAGTGCAACATCAGCTAGCCGTGCACATTGTAGTGGAGCTTCCAAACAACTAGATGCTGCCTTTATTAAAGCATGAGGCAATTGAACTTGCAGAAGGCACCCTTTCTCCACGGTTCCTTCAATCATGCTAGGAAATGCATCGATGGACAATTGATATCCCGTACGTATCATGCCATTGAGTGTAATTTCACACAAAAGGATCATCATAACACAAGTTACAAGGTAAGAATTATCTTCTATATCCCTATTTAGTTCACCTAGAAACTAAGGAAGACCACACTGGTGACCTCCTCGCACCAGTGAATGCCGCATCAGTGATGGTTTTTTTTTATTTTTTTATTTACCAAAAGCCAGCAGCCAATCGATCAAAGCTACCGATACGACCAATCTATCTTACCTCCAGCCCAGCAGCAACCGAGCCACACGCTTCCACCCCGAATCGAATAAACGCGGAAGCAATTCTATTCGCTACTAGCATTCCCTTACGAACCATTGCCTCTCACACGAACGCGCGCGCGCGCGTACACAAACACAACAGTGAACCGAAGCAGGTACGGAGAGAGATCTAGCAGGAGCAGGGGGCACCGCAGGTCTGCAGCACTCACCGCTATCTCCGATCAGGAGGAGCTTGATGAGGTAGTCGTAGTCGGCGCGAGCCCTAGCCGGCGGCGCAGCCATCGCACTCCCGCTCCCGCCCCGACCGTACCGGCGACGAGCTGGCGAGAAACAAAACAGAGAGAAAGCGCGAGGAGATCAATCACAGATCACAAACTGGACTCGAACCAATCGAAGAAACACTGGGGTGGCAAGAGCCGGATTGGTACCGGTCGATGCTGGGAATCGAATCGATTCGACGCGACTCGAGGAGGACGACGTCGAGAGGTGGTGGATCTGAGGGGGATCGTATCTAAATCTAAACTAATAATCCACCAGTTAAAATTATCCTACATCCACCCAACAATTACCTGCTCCACAGTCATGACCTTACCTACGTCCACACCACAATATGCACCCAGAATTACACCATCCTAAAAACGTCCGCACCAGATTAACTCTCCTCCATTCTCTCTCCTTACTCAACCATATCCGACGGTCATCTTTCAATGGATCTGCAGTACCATCCCGCGTCCCTACGCTCGCGCCTTGCCATGCATGCAGGTCGATATCGTCTCCTGGGTTCCAGACTCCCCCGCCTCCCTCGAACGCCGCCGCCTCCGCCTCCTCCCCCGCCTCCCCGAACGCCTCCGCCTCCTCCCCCGCCTCCCCCGAAGGCCGCCGCCTCCGCCTCCTCCCCCGAAGGCCGCCGCCGCCTCCGCCGCCTCCCCCAAAGGCCCCGCCTCCGCCGCCTCCCCCGAAGGTCGCCGCCTCCCCCGCCTCCCCCGAAGGCCGCCGCCTCCGCCGCCTCCCCCGAAGGCCGCCGCGGCGGATCGTCTCCTCGTCTCTTGGGTAGGCCGCCGCCTCCCCCGCCTCCCCCGAAGGCCACCGCGCTGTTTTCCCTCCCCTTCTCTCTTGCCCGGACCCTAATCCCCTAATCTTCTCTCCTCCCACTGCGGCGCCGGCGAACCAGGTCCTGACTAGCCGGCAACTGCTGCATTCTGCTGTGGACGTCGCCTCAGAGTAGGTTGTGACACCGGAAGCGAAGGCGCATGTAGCCGTGCTTGAACACACTTTCTGGATTATCTTTTCTGTATTATCTTGGTCTTGCATTGTTATCGATTTGAGCTCAAGCGTAAACAGGAAGGCCAAGGATTTCATTTTTTTTCCTGGGAGATTACACTGGAATTCAAGGCAAGAATTTGAGTAGGTACATGACAATGGATGGAGATATATCTCTAAAGATTGTTGCAGCAAAGGTCTGCACGCAACAGGATCTTGGAATTCACCAAGAAATCAGGAAAATTGCTTGTACAATCGGTGGCTTAAACTGAAGACAAATAAGACTGTATCTCATTTAATTCCTCCTAAGTGCTGATTACATTTGTGCATGTTTGCAGATGGGACGGAGATTACTGACTACACCGGCATCATCGTCGGTTGGGAGGAGGCCAAGAAGTACGCTAGGATCCTGACTTGTTCTGAAACCGTAAGCGCCAAAGGCAGATTACTTGATCCCCAACCTAAGGTACAAACAATCCGTGCTTTGCAACATGTGCAGTAGAAACTGAGTTTTACCAGCATCAAAGCCTTCTCTCTGCTTGGTATCTGAAATTGGCGATCTGAAATTTAGAAGCCTGGAATACATAAATAGATAATAAGCTATGTTCATGTGTAGCACATTGCTTGGTTCGGTTATTTTTGGGCCAGACAGAACGTAAAGCGCATATTTTTGCTGGATATTCAAACAGGAAAGTTGCATTAGAAACCATATTACCCTTTCTTGTGCAGAATATTGTGAAGGTGTCTGATAACTAAAAACCACCTATGATAACAAATGTTTACCCAATTTACTCAAAATGTTCACCATCCGACACAAAACGGTTACAACCCACTATTTTCTCAGGTTTTCCAAACCACCGGCACTACCTATCGCACCTACTATTCTCGAGTTCCTACTCAATTACACTGCACACATTCCTTCTGCAATCTCCTTTGAATTAACATTGCTTCATAATACATCCAGCCATCTCAGTGCATGTTATCTCCACAGTAAGCTCGCTGCCTCCTTGTCTTGGTCTCCACAAACCCAATGTAGTGATCCATCACTTGCAACTGCATATCCTAGCAAAGCAATCTCTAACTCCTTAAAGTCAATGCACTTGTCCTCCAAACAACTGCAAACCAAGCCATTTCTTATTCCGAAAACACAATTCATTACTTTCTTTCTAAAGACTTCATAACACAACAGTAGTTAGCATATTCAAGCAAGGATGTTTCTATTGTCATCAAGTTATTACATAATCAATAAATACATGGATTCAACTTTTTCGTATTGTTACCAAAGGAGAGGGCTTATCATGCTATGCGAATACGATCATTTCTCAATGAGTTTGTACACAGGATGGTAACAGATCGCATGATATGATTGCATTATTGAAACAAAAAACTTCCTCAATAATTTCTAATCTATGTGAAACCCCCACCCATGGTTGACAATGTGAAACCTGCAGGAAGTTAGATCACATAAGCAGATAAGAAAAGTTTTTTATCTATATATCATTGGTATGTGTATGCTGTTTACTTTAATTAGACCAATAAAGCCTTGAAAATAAACATTCTAAGAATAGATTTGGAATGGACTTAAAAATAAAAAATAGCAAGCATTCTTAACCAATCCATCAACAAACTATAGTTTGAAAACACAATATGAAAAAAGAACTTTGCTGAAACTCACTAAACAATCAAGAGCCATAGGCCATGAAACATACAATAAAGTACAAAGTGCATATCAACCTAGCATTTACTATCCATCTTGCATATAGTGTTTCTCTCTCTAAATAGGACACGTAAATGGTTTCATTAGAGCTCAACTGCATCATTAGTTGTGCAATGGACTATTTTTTGACACTCTCAAGTATTATAGACTAACTAAAAATTCAGAATGAAGACTCACCTGTGCACCTATGTCACTCTTTTGATGTCCTCTTTCCTTTGTTCTGCATCATTATTTACTGATATGTGGAGAATTCAACACCAACAAAAAGAGAAGTATAGAAATCAAATATAAAAAACACCTGGGTAGCTGCAGATGATTGAGTCACTATAGAAAAGCAAACACTGCACTACTATGAATGCAAAACCAGAAAAGTTTATAATTGTTATGTCAGACAAAGGGAAAGGGGGAGATTCTACCTTTGTTCATGCAAAAAGTAGCATAAGCTCCTCTAGCTTCTTCGTTCTTGATCTTCTCTTCATTCCAACAATCCTAATCCATTTTTTTGCAGTCACATAACTAACTCAGAAGCAATTTCCCTGAAAATTTTTCAAGCCCTAAAAAGCACATGTGTCAAATTAGCAATCAAGAATTCGCAAATTTTGGCAAAAGGGACCCATTATGGTGATTAAAACTTCATAGACATACCACACCCTAAACATCCAGAATTGTTGTGCTCACATCAATGTGCCTTCGCAGCAGCAAGAAAGTAAAGTGAAGGATCAGCACGTCAAACAAAACAGGTTCCTCTCTGGCACTCTGTCGAACCTCTCCCATACTTCGTTGACCAGCCCCAGCCGCACAACTTGCGGACCGTTCAATCTGTTCCGACCATTCATTCTGGTGTTATATAAAACTATATCATCCAAATTGCTCCGTCCTACCCTTCCTCAATTATATTCCCAAATCTACTCCTAATTTTTTGTATCTTGTTTTGCTCATAATTCTTGTATCCAGATCGTAGTTCCTAACATTCTGCCACAAACAAATTGGAACACAAAAAAGAATAACCTTTCAATGGCATCCTTACGGTCGTAGATGGTCTCCAGCGCCTGCTCTAGCATCAGTCGTGAACACCAGCCTCGGCTTCTTAAACTCCTCCACAGCCGCCCTCCATTCCACGGACTGCAGTCAACCACCTCCCACGACAACCACTGCCTCCCAGCCATCGCCAAGCTCTCCCGTAGTGAAGCAAGCCCAAGCTCTTGCGCAGCGTCGCTGGGACAGAGGCAGAGTAGAGGAGGGGGTGTCAAAGGGGAGAGGTGGGGGCACTCCGTAGGGCTCGGCCACGGCCGCCTCCCCTTCCCTCGCCATACCACAGCCGCCGCAACCTCCCTGCTCCGCTGACTTCTACTCTCCATGCCACCTCCTTGCCATACCACCATCTTTTCCTCCCCATGCTGACGCTGCCACATCCCCGAGAAGCAGGCGATTGGGGCTCGGCGACGACTCCTCTTTTCCTCTCCATGCCGAGGCTGCCACATCCCCAAGCTGCAGGCAATTGGGGCTTGGCGACGACGCACGAGGAGGAGGCGGAGGTTTTTGTCGAGTGGGAAAGAGAGGTTTTTGCACGAGGATGGGGGGAGGCGGAGGGAGGCGCGGGGGAGGCGGAGGGAGCGGAGGAGGCGCGGGGAAGGCGGAGAACGGAGGGGTTTCTGCGTAGCGGGATGTGAGGGGTACTGCAGATCCATTGAAGGATGATCGTCGGGTATGGTTGAGTAAGGAGAGAGAATAGAGGAGAGTTAATCTGGTGCGGACGTTTTTAGGATGGTGTAATTCTGGGTGCATATTGTGGTGTGGACGTAGTTAAGGTCATGACTGTGGAGCAGGTAATTGTTGGGTGGATGTAGAATAATTTTAACTGGTGGTTTATAGGGGTAGAGATAACTATCTCTGGTTTTCCTATAGATCATCATACATAAATCTGAGATGCACTTCAGTCCTTTTTTGTTTCAGACAAAGTAGTGCGACATCTCTCTCTCTCTCTCTCATTTGCTCAATTTACATTTGGGAGGTTACTATGAATTTACAATGATGATTTTTTAACATGCATATTCAAAGACTGTAACTACTATTCAGAATTCATGAGATGTCATGTCACGATTGCATCTTCCTCAGGTTGGTTTTGCATGTTGTTGGCTGGTTAAATAAAAAAAGGACATGTCAAAGCAGAAAGCAGAGCGCACTGCTTTAGGCGAGATAACAAACAACAACACAGGTATGAGCGCTTCCTCGGCTGTGACGGAATTGCTTTCGATATTTTTATAACCTTCTCAGTTTTAAAATCACTTGCAGCACGTGTGGATGAGGCCGAGCGAAAGAGGGAAGAGAGGAATAGAAAACAACGAGAATACCGAGCAAGGATAAAGGCTGAGGAATCCACCGAGCAAAGAGAAGAAAGGAATAAAAGGCGCCGGGAACAACGAGTATTGAAGAGGACAGAATCATCAACACATACTATAGGACCTGATCATGGTATTGCTTATTTATTATTTAATAATGGTTCCTTTGTTATTTGATGAGTTACTCTTTATTAAGCAATAATAATTATGTCCGGACAATGAAAAATTAATGTTTCATCCTGCTCCATGATAGGTCAACAAGCAACATATGGAGCGTGTTCAAGTATTCTCCGAGCATCAAACGATGAGGACAAGGAAAATGTCTGTCCGGATAACAACACGGATTGGCTACATAGAAATTATAATTATGTCCGGAGAAGACAACCGACCTATGATACTTCTTGTGTGCCCAACAACCTGTCAAGCCACACTCTATTGAATGCAAGTGCGGCAACTCCAGGTGCCATCCTTGTATTTTTTTTTAAATTTGTGCAAGCAATAGTAGCATGTTGTACTATATGCATATAATAGAATATATCATCTGATCATGCCAATCTTTTCCACCCAATGGTGACCAGTTAGCAGCTCAAATAGGCAAAGGGCCCTTGTAGAAAGAGAGAGGTACAACAATATGGATGAGCACAACAAGGAAAAAATGTTGCGGAGAAATAGGGACTACAAAAAAAAGATGAGAATACAGTCAGTCGGTGTCTTGGTGAAGGAAATATTGCATATAGGACAGAATGATATAGAATATGATAGTGCCTTGTTCGAACCTACAAACAATCAATCTGATGAAGGTGTGTTCTTTTTCTTTGTTTATTTTTATTTTAATAACACAGTCAGTCGGTGTGTTCTATTCCTAATGTTCGAGCAAACATCATGCAGAGGAACATCTGGAGGCACCTCATTCCTTGGATATTGATGATCTTCTTGATGACGATGAGACTAGGCAGTACGTTGGAGAAGGTAACTTTATTTTGTGTGTCATCACAGGTGTTTCGCTTATTAATGTTGTGTAATGACGGCCAGTGCTTGATTTCATAACAGATGGTGCCTTCGAGTCCTATCGTGTCAGCGTCAATGGTGTTGATTTGAATACCAATGAAGATCCTTATGATTATGTCTACCAAAATGTGCCTGATAGGCACCATGTTTTGAGAAAGGTGCCTAACTGCTTGTACTGTGCAGCAATGAGATTTCAATATGAACCACCTGGATTCTGTTGCAGAAAAGGAAAAATAAAAGTACATGTTCCACAGGTGCCTACTGAATTAAAAAGGTTATTCACAAGTCAGGTAGATAATGATGCAAAATATTTCAGGCAAAATATTCGGTACTTCAACGCTCATTTCTCTTTCACGAGCCTTGGAGTAACCTTGGATCGACGAGTTGCCACCGCGGTAGGGACTGGTATATATACATTTCGTGTGCATGGGGCCTTGTACCATCGCCTGGACCAGTTGGTTCCAGGTTCTAAAGGACCTCGCCACTTGCAACTCTACTTTTATGATACGGAGGATGACAGTTTGGCGCACAGAGTACAGAGATCGCCTGACCTAGATATCAATCTTATCAGAACGGTGCTGCGAATAATGGAAGGCAACCCATATGTACAGACCTTTAACAGAGTTGGAGCTATTCCAAATCTTGATGACTATGTAATTGAACTCAATACTAATGTCACGCCAGACCAACGAAGGTACATATGTTCAGGGATATGTTTATGTATTGCAAAATATTTTTATTCTACAAATAAATGTGATTTTTTTACTAATAAATCAATGATTGATTTTATACATATATTTCTTTGCTGAAAACAAGGTACAATGCACCCACGGCGTCACAAGTGGCGGCTATCTGGTTAGATGGCAATGATCCCCAAAGATGTTTTGATAGGAGTGTGCTTGTGTATGCCAGAGGGGATCGCCCGCGCTATATCAAAGCATATCATGGATGTTATGATCCATTGGCATATCCGATATTTTACCCTAAGGGAGAAACTGGCTGGAATAAATTTATGCCGTACAATGATATAGTCACTGATATGGAAGGACACACCTCTGTTGATCCAACAGATGCAACAGATCCGACATATCCAACAGGTACCGAACATGATTTAATTTCCAATGCCTTAATAAAACGCATGGGTACATACTAATATATAATTTCCATTTGAGACAGAGCATGGTGAGGATGACGCGGACGTACAACAAGGTAAATACATGAGTACCATGGTGGAAGAAAGACAATCTGGAAGATTTGTAACAGCAAGAGAGTACTATTGTTTTTTGATGCAAGTTAGAGAGGGGCTTTTTAACATATTGCTATTTGGGGGACGACTTTTCCAACAATGGGCCGTTGACATGTACATAAAGATCGAGTCTATGAGGCTTGATTGGTATTCTAACCCGGATAACCAGAAACTCATACGCGCGGAACTATATCAGGTGAGTTATGCAATGTTTTATTATTGCAAAATATTATGTCACAACAATTCAAGCCTAATCAATATACACTAATTAATCATCCATGCTGTAAATTTTTAATTTTCACGTAGGGTTTGGTTGATGTAATTTCTGCTGGAGAGACAAGGGCTTCAGAGGTTGGCAAGAGAATAGTGCTACCTCGCAGTTTCCCTGGTGGCGATCGTGACATGATGCAGCGATTTCTTAATGCAATGGCTATAGTCCAGCGTTTTGGGAAACCAGATTACTTCATCACCATGACTTGCAATCCGTACTGGGAGGAGATTACTCAAAATCTTGAGCCTGGACAAAAACCACAAGATAGGCCAGACCTGGTTTCAAGAGTATACAGGGCCAAGCTGCGGTCCTTAAAAGATTTATTGATCAAGAAAAAGTATTTTGGAGAGGTGTCAGCATATGTCCATGTCACTGAATTCCAGAAGAGGGGACTTCCACTGAACACATCCTACTGATTATGAAGAAAGGCAGTAACTTAACAACCCCAGATGCTTATGACAAAGTCATCTCTGCAGAGCTACCAGACAAGATAAATACCCTGTGTTGCATAGCCTGGTCATCAAGCATATGCTGCATGGCCCATGTGGGGTCTTGAATAGAAAGTGTGCTTGTATGGTTAATGGAGAATGTCGCTTTCGCTATCCTAGACAGTTTTGTGCAGCAACACAGCAAGGCAAAGATTCATATCCTTTGTATAGGAGGAGGGATGATGGACGGCGTGTGAAAGTAAGAGGTGCCGAGTTGGACAATAGGTGGGTGGTTCCATACAATCCTGGGCTGCTTATGACATATAATTGCCACATAAATGTTGAAGCTTGCTCAAGCATCAAAGCTTGTAAGTACTTGTTTAAGTATGTACACAAAGGCCATGACCGTGCAGAATTCTCTATTGATCCTGCTGGAGTAATCAATGAGATCCGTCAGTACAGGGATGCAAGATACATATCACCCCCGGAAGCTGTACATAGGATTTTCGGCTTCCACCTTTTTGGAGTTTGTCCATCTGTTTTACAGCTCCAGTGTCATCTACCTAATATGCAGTCTGTTATTATTGAGGAGACAGCAAATCTCAACGATGTTGTCAAAAAGCTATCTGCAACTATGACGACACTCACAGAATACTTCACATTGAACCGTGCTGATAGTTATGCAAGGAAATTTTTGTATAAGAGATCCCAGAACACTACCGGTGGATTAGTGGTAAGAAGGCGTGGCATAGAAGAAAGCAGAGGGGACAGGTGGGGCGTATTGTGTATGCACACCCGGCTGAAGGAGAAAGATATTTCTTGAGAGTGCTTTTAAATCATGTACGAGGTGCAACCTCATTTGAGAATTTAAGGACAGTTGCTGGAATCACGTACCCTACTTTCAGAGAAGCATGCGAGAAGAGAGGACTCATAGAAAGGGATCAAACTATTGATGACTCATTGCGTGAGGCAACAACTTTTCAGATGCCTGCAGCTCTGCGAAGGTTATTTGCGACTATTCTTGTGTTTTGTGAGGCCACCAACATCCGTGGATTGTGGGACAAGCACAAGGAATCTTTCTCTGAATATTATAGCCGAAACAATCCTAACACAGCAGTAGTAGAACAAATGGTTCTCAGAGACATTTGGGTAGTAGTTCAGTCAATGGGGAAGGATATCAGGAATTATGATCTACCTGAGCTAAATGATACGGGTAATATTTTCAGCACTAATATTATTCTAAAAAAATATTTTGTTGTAATAGCATATTTGGATGTCAAATAGTGCCTTACTGATAAGATTGACTATAACTCAAAATAAAATCCTAATTTGCTCTTTTAACTATTTTATATTTATTTACTTATTTCATGTTCCTGTTCTTGTGTCAAGCAGATGAATTTAACAATGACATTATGAAAGAGGTTAGGGAGGAACTTGCTGTGCCTGTCGACCAAGAACATTTGGATATAGATACATCTCTTAACAAGGAACAACGTGAAGGATTTGATGAAATATTAAATTGTGTAATGAATAAGAAGAGCCAAGTGTTTTTCGTGGATGGTCCAGGAGGAACAGGAAAGACATTCTATATAAGGCACTTCTTGGTAGAGTGCGCTCAGAGGGATTGATTGCCATTGCAACTGCATCTTCTGGTATTGCGGCGTCGATATTGCCTGGAGGACGCACAGCACACTCAAGGTTCAAAATCCCAATTAAGCTCGCTGACAATAGCACATGCAGCTTCACAAAGCAAAGTGGCACTGCAGAGTTACTGCGTATGGCATCCTTAATTATCTGGGATGAAGTAGCGATGACAAAGCGACTAGCAGTTGAGTGTCTTGATAGGTCCCTACAAGATATTATGCATTCTTGTTTGCCATTGGGGGAAAGGTTATGGTATTTGGTGGAGATTTTAGACAGGTGCTACCTGTGGTACCACGTGGGACAAGAGCACAGGTAACAGATGCTACATTGCAGCGATCTTATTTGTGGGAAAGTATAAGAAAGATACGGTTGTCACGTAACATGAGGGCTCAGTCTGACCCATGGTTTGCAGATTACCTCCTTAGAATTGGGAATGGAACTGAAGAGACAATTGGAGATGATTATGTACGCCTTCCAGATGATATTTTGATTGCCTATACAACAACGAAGAATCAGTAAACAAACTCATTCAAGAAGTCTTCCCATCACTTGACAAAAACGCAAGATCATCAGCTTATATGAGCACACGTGCCATCCTGTCTACCACAAATGAACATGTGGATCAGCTAAATGCAAGTATGATTGACAAGTTTCCAGGTGAGGAAAAGGTTTATCATAGCTTCGACTCTGTCGATGACGATTCAAGAAATAACTACCCTATTGACTTCCTGAACTCCATCACTCCAAATGGTCTCCCCCCGCATGAGCTCAAAATAAAATCCAACTGCCCTGTAATCCTTCTCCGCAATCTTGATCCTAACAATGGTTTGTGCAATGGAACAAGACTAATGGTTAGAGCATTCCAAGACAATGCAATTGATGCAGAAATAGTTGGTGGGCACCATGCAGGCAAACGGGTGTTCATACCTAGGATCCCTATGTCTCCATCAGATGATATTTCACTTCCTTTCAAGTTCAAGAGGAAACAATTCCCAATTCGTTTGAGTTTTGCGATGACCATAAATAAAGCTCAGGGGCAAACCATCCCAAATGTTGGGATATATCTTCCAGAGCCAGTGTTCTCACATGGGCAGCTCTATGTTGCCTTGTCAAGGGGTGTGTCCAGGCAAACAACAAGAATTTTGGCTAAACCAAACAAGGAATTAGATCCAACCGGGAAGAGCACCAAGAATATTGTGTATAAAGATGTCCTCGAATGGTGACAAGGTGGTAAGTAATGTCCTAAATGACTATTTCTGCTCATAGATAATTCTATCAACATGATCCTTTTCATCGGGTGATCTTGTGCTGCTCTACAACTCTGTGATAAATCAAATCAAATAATTGCTCAAAGGAGAATGCCCATGGTTTGCTAACAGCATGTTAGCTCTGTGCATAAAACTCGGAAATAACACAGTGTAGCATTCCTTAAATTGTCTTCTTGGGAAAAAATTTTCTTGTGACAAGTAGCACAAATGGATCTTCTGAATGTAGCTATTAACTTTGTCGCCAAAAAGAAAAAAAAGAATGCAGCTATTAACCAGACAGTGATTTTCTTTCTATCGAAATGCCACTGGGAACAAACTTTCTATTTTCCATATTGCAATAAGTGATTTTCTTTTTGTTATCGTAACTGAATTGGTTCCTACGGGGTGTTACCCCTTGTGTTGATAATTTCAGGACTTTCAAGTATATGACACTACCCTTTTATTTTCTTTATATTGTTTAAAACAGATTTCCATATAGTCCCGCCAATGGAATTTTTACTTGAATTAACTTGTTGCTGACTGCAGTACGCTCACCACATATGCATCCAGAGGTGGTGTAATGAGAAGGGGGCACCATATGTGAGATATGCTTACAGGTGAGAAGCATTCTAAAACTGCCTTATCATAACCAACCATTCTCAACAGATACAGGAAAGAAGCTGCTGCATTCAGTTTATCCTTTTAAAAAAAATGATTATGTTTTCCTGATACTGAAGGTTTTCATTTCAGTTTTCGTACTCGAAAGAAGATGAAATAACCATCATCAGTGTATAGTGCTAAATAACAGTACATGATTGTTGACTGATTTGTTGTCTCTGCTCTTGATGGTGCAGCAATTTACACCAAACTATACTTCCCCTTTAAAGTTGTTTCGGTATGGAAGGAACCCAATTAGCTTCAGGTACCACTTGGTGCTTCAGATCCTTGATAAAGAAACACTACATAGATATGATCTGATAAAGGGCTATCTAATATCTAACCCTCTTCCCATTGTATGAGAGCTGGAGAAAGACCTGCTAATCTCAATGCTGTCACGGTCAAGAAAACATTGCGCTAACAGCAGATCACGCTGCTGGCACATCAAGCTTTGAATCTCAAGGTATCTCTCGCAGTCAACTGTAGAACCTGCAATATGTCTTGCGTTACTCAATTTCTGTGTTCTTATGCCTATTTGCAGCTGAGCACTGCTACCATGTCTCTGCTAATTTTACTAAGAGATTTTTGGGTTCATTGCGGTTGAGAATTTTGCCAAGTTGTAAATAGTAGCTATTCATTTCGAGTTATCTCTGGCTGCTTTCCGGCTTAGCTCATTCGGGCCTCTTTCGTGCGTGCAGCGCGGCGGGGTCGGCGCGGAGACAGGGAGATCTTCATGTCGGTGGAGCCGACGACGCCGGCGCGCATGCGCGGAGGGGACGCGGCGGCGGAGTCGCCGGGGCAGAGGCAGCAGCTCAGCCCTGGGCTGCTCGATCTCCACGCCTTCGACACCGAGCTTATCCCCATGTAAGACGAGAGCTGCATTTTTAGTTAGTGCGTCTGTTTCGATGATCTCACGTGGTTGGGTTGGATCGAAATGTTCTAGATTGTTGCCGATGTGGTGGATCTGATGTTCTGAATCCGAGTGCGGAGGCATGGTCGTCCAATGTATTGCTTCTTTGAGTTTTTTGAATTGATCGGCAGCTTGGAAAGCAAATGGAGAATTGTATTGTTTTTGTTTTGGCTTTGGTCTTCTTTTAGGCGTGCT